>JALIGU010000005.1:3747374-4339074 GCA_023053565.1 Aquilegia eximia | reverse complement strand
TATCCCTTACACATAACTACTAGATTTATTATACTTTTCTGATTTTAACTACTCTGTCCTCATTATAAATTTATATATCTTTGTCCAGTGACACAAAAATATAGTGTGAACTCAAGGGAATCGTCGAAATACTATTTTGACTTGGATATTCCTGAAGTCCGATTCCTTAAGAACGGGTATGATATGATCATATATTTAAAGTTTCATTTATTTTTTTATATTGTTATTATTATTAAACATTGTTATTACAAACATAACACTAACATTAACACAGTCAATTCGAGGTTGGAGAGACAAGCGAAAGTAATAATTGGACTGTCAATAACAGAAAAACCATTGCCGATATGGTAGATGAGTACAAGCCAAACTCTGCACAGGTTGGTCTTAATGAATTTCACTACAGTATTGCAAATAAGGAGTTCATTTTGTAGGTTTTCGTTTGGGTGGGTTACGTGTGTTCCATTTTCTGTGATTACCTTTTTCACTACACATTACACTTGCACATTACACTGAGCGGATGGAGGTTGCTACGCGTGCAAACTAAATCTGTGTCAGGAACCGGATCAGCCACAGTCTGTTAATACCTAACTGCGTCTTGAGGTTACAGATTAGAGGTTGTTTGATGCATTAAAGTGATGCTCAACAGATAATTCCAGCCAATGTGAATGAATATAGTTCAATTGTCTTTGGCCAAATATTTCCCACCTGATATTCCTTCCCATTACAATACATTCTTAGTTTTGGCAGTTCATTCATACTTGATATTGTTTGTGCAAAGTAACGTAGACCTGTCGGACTTAGCCATGTTGCCTCAAAACAACTTTCAGTGGATGATAGCCAAATATTGCTACAACTTCGATAATGCTTTTGTTTAATCTATTGCTATAATTTGCTTCAACTTATTTGCTCCGTTTTTAATATTTGCATATAACAGGTATTCTATACATGTGCTGCCAAATATTCAAGCTTTGAAGGGAAGTATACTTACCCAGCTTGCGCTAAGTGCACCAGGCGAGTTGTAAGAAATGGTGGCACTATGAAGTGCCCAAGATGCACACCTCCTCAATCCATAACTCAAGCGTAAGTGTTATTTAACCGTCAGAATTCTTCATTCAAAGTTGATAATCGAATGAAAAAACTAATTGCAATACATTTTCATACAGAATCGTTATCAAAATAAGAATACAAGATATTAGTGGGACTTGCAATGTATCGTTGTTTGGTAATAGAGCTGCTGAAATGTTGGAGAAAGATCTTGAAGAGCTATTGGAGTATGAGCAATTGGGTGTAAACTTAAGTGATGTTTGAAGAAGTGAGAGGGAAAGACTTCATTTTGAAGTAAAGATGTCGACATATCAGGACAACATGTCATTGTCAATTAATAAATCAAAAGTAATTCATGTCATACCAGACGAAGATGAACCCAAAACTGATGACACAACAAGCTTTGGAATGGTAACAATAAAGCAGGAAAAGGATGATAATGAATCTCAACCTAATCATGAAGTAGATGGTGATAAGGACGATGGAATCCAGCTTGCGATGATGAAGAAAAGGGTGAGACCATATTTATTTTTACCATCTTCCTGATTTGTAACTAACAATTGTTATGTATTGTTAATCATATCTCATCTACAGGCTTCCAAAGAAAAAAAGGCGACAAACAATATAAAAGAAGGCAACAAAGAATCACCTGCAAAAAAAATGAAATCCAAAGAAAATTAGAGGTATAATTCCTACCAGAAATTCGACCACAACTGAACAACATTACTTGTGAAAAACATTACTACCACGATTTCTAACTTTAGATTATTATTTATGTAGGACTTGCATGAAGAGACCAAAGAGCAAGACATGGAAACACATGATAATTAACGGCCTCCACAAGTTGCTACATAAACGACTATGTTTGGATTTTTAATGGTTATTAGGGTGCTTGGATGTCTTTTTTTCTTCAAGAAAATAAAAATTGCTTGATTTTCATTTCGTTATGTGTGTTTTACCTCATGATTAAGAGACACAAGTTTAATATTAAGAATTGGTTTTGAGTGCTTAATTGTATCTATACCCTTATGAATGTACACCATTATTGGCAATCTATACCCTTACGAATGTACACTGTTATTGTTGATGCCTTGCCAACCAAATTGACAGTGTCCTGCTACCTGGAAACACACTATTAATGAGTGGGCCACTCTGTTCCAATTGAGCTGAAACATAATAAGGAGTAAAGACCAGTAAGTAAAGCTGTTTATTGTTCAATCTTTTGGAAAGCTGTTGATCAAGATTATATGTTTTCAGACATTGTTTTATACGAAGAACGAAGCTGCTCTCAACTCACTTTAGGTTGTCCAATTTTTGATCTTGGATAACAAGTAATAGATCTCATCTTCTCCCATTCTTCATATTATCGTTTTAATTTTAATGTTTTCACTTGCCAATGTTCTCTTCACTTGGTGTCTTTAGTACTGTCTGATGATCAAAATGGCATCAATCACTCTATATCTTTACAGATAACTAAGCTTTGCGCTACTACTAAGATTGCTGTTTGCACCAATCATCTAAAAGGTGACAAGACTGCTGAAATAGTGGTGTAATAAACCAGGAATCTTTTTCACAGACAACCCAAGTCACCCACCAGCACTATCCATCTGCCCACATAGCTTTCCAGGTGCTCTGTTTCGCCTTTCGCCAATTTTTATTTTTATTTATTTCTAATAAAGAATAAATTATGACCTTTTCTTCAACGTGTTTAATAAACTATTCATGGAATAATTTTACCATCGATATATTCTATATCATTTAACCGAATAAATCTTGATGAAATCCATCCAGCTAAACTACATTGCGAAACCCATGCGTAGCACGGGGTCACCTACTAGTTAGTCATTGAATCATGAACAGTCCAAGAGTTATTTTCAAGAGGTGAAGGCAGACTTGGTTGAGTGGCTTAGTTGATACCCAAGGTTCTATCCAACAATTGATCCCTGTTCCTCTATGTATACTCCATTGAACCCTTCCTATCCTATTAGTGTATTTACCCCTATTAGAACACTTTTCCAACCCCAAGATTGACCACTCTTCCATTTTGCATTTTATAACCCTGTGTGCTTAAAGTACTTAGCTTTAAGAATTCTAGATAGTAAACTGTCAGGGTTTTTATAAGGGTAAGTTCGCCCAAGAAGGCTAAGTTGATCAGGGTGAGGTCCTTAAGTCCCAACCCTCCCATATCCTTAGGTGCAGTCATGATTTTCCAACTAATATGATGCATCTTTTTTTGGGCAGCTGAGTGATTCCACACGAACTTTCTCTAATTGTTTCAGAGCAAGGACTGGCAGTTTAAAGGCCTGGAAGTGGTACCTATGTATAGCATTTAAAACAGAGTTAGTTAAAATTTTCCTACTGGCCAGACTAAGGTGTTGTTTGGTCCAATGGTCATATAGGAGCAATGATTTATCTTTCAAACCAGTTGAAAGGGGTCTGGTTCAGAGTGAAGGCGAGCAACTAATGCCTAGATACTTGCCTAGGGTAGTGGGGCACTTGATTTTAAGACACTCTTCTATATGTTGACATTGTAAAGGACTGATGCCAGAAGAGGGGTAAAAAAACATGATTTTTCAAAATTTATTCTTTGTCAAGAATCATGACAAAAAAGATTTAAAAGCTCAATAAAAGAAGTGCAGTTTTCTAAATCAGCATTTAGACAAAAAAGGCTGCCATCCGCAAAAAATAAATGTGACAATTTCGGTGCACCTCTAGTAAGAAAAAAAGGTTTTAGAATACCCTGATTGAGAAGGACTGCAATTGCTTTTGACAGAATTTCTAGAGAGAGAATAAATAAATAGGCGGAGATTGGATCCCCCTGACGTAAACCGTGAGAAACTACAAATAGTGCTAATATAACAATTGAATATTCAAACAGATCAAACAATACGCAGAAAGTAAATAACATACAGAAATTTTTTAACGTGGTAAAACCCAATATGGGAAACGTCCACGGTTGCCTTGATGACAACAAATAATCCGCTAGATGAAAAGAGATGTACAAACCTATCAACTACCTGCACTCACTGCGAGTTGATACTCCTGGTTATCTCTACCACCTTGACTTCACCAGAGCACCTTGATGTACGCACAAGACACTCGACTTCTTGATGAACACACAAGAAGACTCGAAGCCGAATTCACAATGAAACTTGGAAGATAACAGATTTATAAATTAAGAGAAGGGGGAAGGAAGAGAATTGAGTTCAATAACCAAAAACACTTTCAACACCAAAACCTAAACCAAAACTCCAGAACAAGAGGAATACTGGACGGCCAAAGAACTGACTTGTTCTTTGGAAGAGAAACCCTATTTATACTTAGGGTTGGAGAACACAGAAAATGGGCCGAAATAGAGAAAATCCACATTGGACGTACGTACGTCGATATGACGTTCGTACGTCTCCATCCGAAACAACTTGCTGACTGCTTGGACGTACGAACGTCCTAACAAGGTACGTACGTCCAGACCAAAAACTATCTCGCTGACTAACCATACGTACGTACGCCCTAACATGGTACGTACGTTTAACATGATGAAAGTTTTGCTGCCTAACCTGACGTACGTACGTCCTAACAAGGTACGTACGTCTTGAACCAAAACAGATACTTTTGACACAAGACGCGAAGACAAAGACACGGAATGACGCGCGTACAACAAGATTTTCTTAACAATGAACTCAAGGCCAAATAACCATGGACGACCAATGTCACAAAATTGATGTCAAACAACTTAGAGCCGGTTTCAATCTCCCCCTTTGACATTGATTTTGTGACAAAAACCTATGACTCTAATAGCACTTATAAAACGTGCTTACAAACCCAAACCATGGCATTTATAAAACATGCCTACAAGAACACTCAAGGTAGAACACATACCAAGTCACCAATTCTTGATATCCAGCTTGAGCAAGACGCTTTAACCATCAGAGACCAAACAGAAGCAACTAAGAATTTCCGAAGCAATCAAGGAATCAACAGAAGCTCCTTTGACCAACTCCCCCATACTGCATGAGCTCCAAAGTTTGACACTTGAGCTGCCCATACGTGTAGCATACCTGAAATATGACCCAAAAATATCCTAACAACAAAGAGACGATTGTTAGTAATTAGAGTCATAAATCTCCCCCTTTTTGTCACAACAAGTGAACAAGAAAACCAATTAACAAAAGAAACAAAAAGCAAGAAACAAAAATAACCAAGTAAAGAAACCAACACCAAACAATCAAGACAAAACAGACAAAAAAGAAATAAAACCTATCCGAACTCTCAAAGTTCACAAAAACAACTAATAACCAAACATAGGAATCCATAAACATAAGAAACATTAAAGACAAAACATAAAACTGAAGTTAACAAATTCGAAAAATTCGTTCCCAATGACCTAGAGGAAGTTTTGAGAAATAAGCCTTTGCACGAACCGAAGATCGAGTCCAACGAGCTATCACATGATCATCATAATCCTCCAGCCATTCACCAGTACAAAATAACTCCTCGATTCTGCTGTCCAAGCCACAGTCGGTGAGAGGAGCAGCAAGTCCTGAAACTTTCGGGTATCCAACCAACTCCAAGATGTGGTTTTGAAGATGTTATGGCAATCTCTCCCAATGGTTGACATGAACCATGCACGGATTAAGAAAGGGTGGATGAATATAGTCATATCCATGAGGAACACGACAAAAGCGACAAACCTTCGAATTGTTTTTGTATTCCATCGCCAAAAACGACACATAACCACAGTCGGAACAAATACCCTATGAAGGTCGTATTCTTCCATGGAAAATTCTGAAGAACAAAGAGAGAACTAAAAAGAGGTAAGAAGACACAATAGGAGTAAAAGAAGAGAAGACTCCCCTATATATAGGAAAAACAAAAATAAACCTAACTTGGGCCCAATTAGGGAGGTCCATTACCTAAGTAGTAGGAATTTACTGCAAAACAGAACGGAACTAGAACTAATATCAAAATAGCAATATCCAATAACATACTCAACATCTAAGTGTAGAACCAAAACAAACCTAAATGCAAGGCATATGGGAAAGATGCACCCAGAACAAAGAAACCAAACAAGGATATTTGAAACACACAAAGAACCATGCATACAAGAGTAGAAGGAAGTATATGCAAGCTCAATTAAAACAAGATACTTAGTAGAGATGAATAACCTTGGTCTCATTAAACAAAGAACGCACCAATCAAACAGTAAGATAAGAAACCAACCATCTACTAGAAATGCATCATACAAACATCCTTAGTGTGTGGAAAAGCTAAAGAAAACACAAGGAGAGTCATTTTCACACCTCACTCACAAACCATAAGAACACTCAAAACAACTAGTAAACACCATTAGAAGGATGTCACTACACAAACGCCTAAACAGACATGGGAAGATGCACGTATAACCCTTTTTTTTTTTTTTTTTATTTTACCGTGCATAAATTAACATGTGGAAGGAATTGTTACCTTCATCTTTTGCAACATGTGGTAGGGTTTTGCCTACATCTTGTCAAAACACTTCCCCTTTTTTTTTTTTTTTTTTTTTTTTTTTTTTCAAAAAAAAACTTAAAGTAGTGCAACATCATGGTAACGTGCAACACAAGAACTAACATCTCTTGAGTGCATCCGTCATTGCATGACCCTCACGGCCCCAACGGGAAAATATACCAAATGATTTCTCTCTCAAGAAGATCAAAAAGCTGGGGATTTTGTGAATTGTTGACCACTACCACACCGCCTTCATACTAATAAACAAGATAACATAAGAAGGCATGCATACGTATATTTCCAACTAATGATTATCCTAGAAGAGCATCATGTTCAAAGGATGGAAAAAGATATGAAAACAAACTCTCAAAGTGTCAGCTAGCTGTGCATAGTGTAATCAAGCAAGGATGTAAGCATGAGACACAACTAGATAAACGTTGGTCTAGAATCTAAACATGAAAGCACAAGTGTATGCCAAGAGTAATGAAATAGATATATTCATGAGCACTAAGTATACAAGTATGATTGAAAGCAATAGGCCAATCTAATCACATACACAAAGTATGTGTATTCCAAACACCCATAACAAAGTAAACCACAAAAATTACCTTTACCCTCAATCGATTAAGAAAGGAACAACACACCCAACCATAATGGCAGAAACAGACATGACCAGAGATATAAGAACAGAGAGAAAAGGAAATGACCAAAACAATTATGGAAGAGATACAACCCCAATGGACTTACGCAAGGAATGAAAGCGAGCTGCATCAAGAGGTTTTGTAAGAATGTCTGCTAACTGATGTTCAGTAGGAATGAATTCCATTGTTATATCACCCTTTTCAACCGCCTCACGAAGGAAATGATGACGAATGTCGATATGCTTTGTTCGTGAGTGCTGAACAGGATTTTTGGAAATACTAATGGTACTGGTGTTATCACAGAACAAGTCCATCGCCTGCTGTTGAATGCCATAGTCCCGAAGCATCTGACGCATCCACAGAAGTTGTGTACATGCACTAGCTGCAGCTATATACTCAGCCTCACACGAGGAGATGGATACAGATGATTGTTTCTTGCTATGCCAGGAAACAAGATTATTCCCAACATAGAAACAGCCACCACTGGTACTATGACGATCATCAAGATTACCTCCCCAATCAGCATCACAATAACCTGCCACAACACTATTTGTATCTCTGGTGAACCATAATCCGTAGTCAAGTGTGCTAGCAACATACCGAATGATACGTTTAACAGCAGTGAGATGAGATTCCTTAGGGTTAGCCTGAAACCTTGCACATACCCCAACACTATAAGCAATATCTGGACGACTAGCAGTGAGATACAAGAGACTACCAATCATACTACGATATTCACGAATATCAACAGACTTACCCATAACATCCTTACCAAGATGTACCCTATCACCCATGGGAGTATCTTGACCACTTGAAGCGCTAAAACCAAACTTTTTAACCAGTTCTTTGGCATACTTTGTTTGAGAGATGAAAGCTCCATGGTCAAACTGCTTTACCTGCAAGCCAAGAAAGAAATTGAGTTCTCCCATTAAGCTCATTTCAAATTCAGAACTCATGAACTGAGAAAAGGATTCAGAAAGACTTGGGCACGTGGATCCAAACACTATATCATCCACATAGACTTGGGCGAGAAGAACATCATTATTCTTTCTCAGTATAAACAAAGTTCGATCAACACTGCCACGAACAAATCCTTTCCCTAGTAAGAAAGATGTCAGACGTTCATACCAAGCTCGAGGAGCCTGTTTTAAACCATACAGCGCTTTTTGCAATTTGAAGACATGATTCGGAAAAGTGTGATCCACAAACTCCTTTGGTTGTTCAACATAAACCTCCTCATTTAGAATACCATTGAGGAACGCACTTTTGACATCCATTTGATACAACTTGAAATTCAAGTGGCATGCCATAGCAAGAAGAAGCCTGACAGACTCCAACCTAGCCACAGGAGCAAAAGTTTCTCCGTAGTCAATACCTTCAATCTGACTATAGCCCTGAGCTACAAGCCTTGCCTTGTTGCGCACAATCTGCCCAAACTCATCCAATTTGTTTTTAAAGATCCACTTGGTGCCAACCACATTAGTGTGAGTAGGTCTAGGAACTAATGTCCAAACATCACTACGCTTAAACTGACCGAGTTCTTCCTGCATAGCAACTAGCCAATCATCATCAGTAAGAGCATCAGTAACATTTTTAGGTTCAAGAGAAGAGAGATAACAAACATAGTGAACACAATTTGTCTCCTTGGCCCTTCGACGAGTCAGACGCTGATCATTAATATCCCCATTGATATCCCCTAAGGAGTGATGTTGTTTAACACGAGGTGATGCTTGAGTAAACAACCCTTCAGGTTCAGCAGGCACAGTGGAGAGATCTGGAGACACATCAACCACTCCTGGTGATGAAACTACATCATCCGGTGTGGGCACAGCACTGGTCCTACCAGGCAAGTCCTCTGCAGCAACCGAAGGTTTAGTACCATCATTGCCATTATCAGGTAATGATAACGACATGGGAGACATGTCAACAGAGTCTGACACGGGTGAGAGAACTGTGACATCCTGTGTACCAGTAGAAATAGAAGAGTCAGATATAATAGTGTCATCAACAACAACATTAAAGGATTCCATGACCTTGCGAGTGGTGTAGTTAAATACTCGAAAGGCCCTACTATTAGAGGAATAACCAAGTAAAAGAGCAATATCACCTCGACTATCAAACTTGGACAGACTTTGTCTGTCCTTGCACACATAGCAAACACTGCCAAAAACTCGAATATATTTGAGATTCGGCTTCTTACCATACCATAGCTCATAAGCAGTTTGTGTAGTACCAGATCCCAGATATACACGGTTCATGATGTAACAAGCAGTATGAACCGCTTCCGCCCAAAACTTAGTAGGAACATCCTTCGCATGCAACATAGCACGAGCCATCTCCTGAATAACACGGTTTTTCCTTTCAGCGACTCCGTTTTGTTGCGGAGTGTATGGGGCCGAAAATTCTTGCCATGTACCATTTGCAATGCAATATTCAATAACACCTGTGTTTGTGAACTCACCACCTCTGTCACTTCTGACATGTTTAATTTGAGTATCTTTCTCATTCTGAATACGAAGACATATCCCCTGAAACTCAAGAAACGCATCAGATTTTTTACGCAAGAATGATACCCATGTAAAGCGAGTGTAATCATCAACCCTAACCAAGATGTATCGTTTGCCTCCTAAGCTAGGAGTACGAGTAGGACCCATCAGATCCATGTGTATGAGTTCTAAAAGAGAGGATGTGGTTATGGACTTTTTCTTCGAATGTGGACTCCGTATCTGTTTACCTAGTTGATACCCACCACACACAGTGTCGCGATTTCTTCCAAGTCTAGGAACTCCCTTGATATATTCATTCCGAGTTAGATTGTCTAGGTGTTCAAAGTTGACATGACCTAGTCGTTGATGCCACAACAGACCCTCATTTAGTTTGCTAGGTAAGCAGTTTATGCCAGATGCAACAGGCTGAATGGCATAGCAATTATCCAATGTACGTTTACCTGTCATGATACACTTACCCGAACTATCAAGCACAGTACATATATTTTTAGAAAAATTAACAGTATGATCAGTATCACACAGTTGGCTAATACTAATCAAATTAACACGCAACCCATCAACTAACAAACAAACATCATTCGAAGATAGACCAATACCAGCAACAAATCCCTTACCAATCACAGGAGAGCGCTTACCATTACCAAAAGTGACACTTCCACCATCTATAGCAGTAACGGAAGAGAAAAGTTTGGCATTACCTGACATATGTTTCGAAGCACCACTATCAAGTAACCACTCACTATCCGAGCTCGAGACATGAAGGGCAGTAATCGCCACATTTGAAACATTTCCTGCAAAGTTACAAGGAGAAGAGTAAGAAGCATATGGATAAGATGGATAAAAATACGACGGCTGTGAAAACAGCTTCCATGGTTGTGGAACATGAGCAGCCACAACACACTGCGAGGCCCAATGTCCAAACTGTCCGCATAATGAGCAAGGCATTTGACGTTTTCTTCCCTGAGGAGGAGCACGCCTAAACGGTTTCCATTTACGTCGGATGCCTACCGTGGCCACAGAGTGATGAATGTCAGACTTTTTGGTAGGAGGATGGGGCAACAGTGGAGGTAGTTCAGAAGATGACAACCCATTGCAGTTTTCGAACGACTGAAGACGAATCAGTTCCTTTTTGACATCGTCTAGTTCAGTGGACAAAATATTACACCGGACTTCCCATTCGACCTTGTCGTGCTCAAGAGCAGCAAGATTGCTCAATAAGGTCACCTTATCGACCCGCCAAGATTCAGGTTCCCTATCCAGGATTGACATAGACAAGGAACTAGCAGAGAGTAAATCAAGTCTATCCTGAAGAATACTATTTTGTGCCTCCAACCTTAGACATTCCTTTCTGGATTAACGGTATAGGGTAGCCCAATCATTATTGTCAACCAGAATCAAATCCCTGTCACAGCCACTAGAGCATTCTTTACTAGCAGTTGATTGTTCATCAGACAATCGAGCAACAACCGAGACATATGTCTTACCAGAGTAACTCATAGCACTATTGATCGTTAGCATGAGCCTTTACGCTCCTTAACCAGCCCCCAGCGACTGATACCAATTGAGAAACTACAAATAGTGCTAATATAACAATTGAATATTCAAACAGATCAAACAATACGCAGAAAGTAAATAACACACAGAAATTTTTTAACGTGGTAAAACCCAATATGGGAAACGTCCACGGTTGCCTTGATGACAACAAATAATCCACTAGATGAAAAGAGATGTACAAACCTATCAACTACCTGCACTCACTGCGAGTTGATACTCCTGGTTATCTCTACCACCTTGACTTCACCAGAGCACCTTGATGTACGCACAAGACACTCGACTTCTTGATGAACACACAAGAAGACTCGAAGCCGAATTCACAATGAAACTTGGAAGATAACAGATTTATAAATTGAGAGAAGGGGGAAGGAAGAGAATTGAGTTCAATAACCAAAAACACTTTCAACACCAAAACCTAAACCAAAACTCCAGAACAAGAGGAATACTGGACGGCCAAAGAACTGACTTGTTCTTTGGAAGAGAAACCCTATTTATACTTAGGGTTGGAGAACACAGAAAATGGGCCGAAATAGAGAAAATCCACATTGGACGTACGTACGTCGATATGACGTTCGTACGTCTCCATCCGAAACAACTTGCTGACTGCTTGGACGTACGAACGTCCTAACAAGGTACGTACGTCCAGACCAAAAACTATCTCGCTGACTAACCATACGTACGTACGCCCTAACATGGTACGTACGTTTAACATGATGAAAGTTTTGCTGCCTAACCTGACGTACGTACGTCCTAACAAGGTACGTACGTCCTGAACCAAAACACATACTTTTGACACAAGACGCGAAGACAAAGACACGGAATGACGCGCGTACAACAAGATTTTCTTAACAATGAACTCAAGGCGAAATAACCATGGACGACCAATGCCACAAAATTGATGTCAAACAACTTAGAGCCGGTTTCAAACCGGCATGTGGTATAAAAGAAGGTGATGGGGATCTATTTATAAGAACACTCGTACTGACAGACTGCAAGCAAAATTTAATTTTTGAAATCCAAGAGTAAGGGAAGACCATTTTACAAAGATATTTAAACAAAAAGTCCCAAGAAAGCCTGTCGTAAGCTTTATTGAAGTCAATCTTGATAAGAATATTGTACGTAGTTGCACCTCGTTTCTTTTTAAGAGAGTGTATAGCTTCATGGCAAACCAAAACATGATAAATAATGTTCCTTCCTCATACAAACTACAAAGTTCCTTGACTTTCAGAAACCAATTTTGATATAAGAGGTTGCATCCTATTGGTCATGAGCTTTGAAATGATTTTATAAGTAAAATTACATAAGTTAATTAGGCGAAAGTCAGAGAATTTAGTGGGATTTTTTGTTTTTGGAATCAACACTAGTAAGGTCTTATTAATTTCTGCCTGAAACTGACCAGTTGTAAAAAAGCCGTTAATCAGGTTCATGACTTCTTGTTTTACAATCGACAAAAACTGTTTGTAAAAACCCTCAGGAAAACCATCTGGCCTTGGAGCTTTCTAGAGCCCTAACGAATTGATAATTTGGAAGATCTTAGACTCAAACACAGGTTGTTCTAACAAAGCTATATCATCTTGTCTAAGGTGGGGATGGACATGTGCACAATACCAAGGTTCGTCAGGAGAAATTTCTGTGGTGTTTTCAGATGAAAAAAGATGTATATATTGTGATGTAAAGACATGACCCCTCATCTGTTTGTATACGAATTATCTTGTTGTGGATTCGTTAAATCTTTGTTTTCAGGTGGTAAAAGTGAGTATTTAGATCTCCACTAACATCCCAGGCCAAAGAAGCACGCTACGCCCAATAATTTTTTTCTCTTTTACACCACAACATATATTGTTTGTAAATAGCTGCACCCTTTTTAAGATTTGTACGGGAAGGGTGGTTCTCAAAATCTAATTGTGCTTCAGTGAGTTTTTTTCCAAATCCGAGCTTTGTGTTTTCTAATAGTATTGTATCCCAAATTTTTGTCTCTTCCAAATTCCTACTTCTTGTCTTAAATTTCTGAGATTGTGTAATATCCCATCCCCAACATTAGAAAAAGTGTAAGGTTATGAGTTGCTTAGTGCTCTTGTGAAGTTGGTCAGTGTTAAAACAATGGAAGTGTTAGTGGGTATATGAGAGTCAAGAAGAAGAATATGACAAAATAACAAGTTTATAAAAGAAACTTTGTTTTTATTACAAAAGAGGACTTCTAGTACTAGAGAACTTCTTTTCTTGATTGATTTATCAAACAACATGTTCACCTCCCTATTTATAGGACATTATAACCGACTTTAATTGTTCTACATAGTTCTGATTTTTTTCTCATACATTCTAGATTTCTCTATTAACTATTAACTGTTATATGCTAGATAATTCTTTATGCTTCTGGACACTTCTATGGACTAGATAATTCTTTATGCTTTCCGGACACTTCTATGGACTGGGCTTTTCTTGGACTTGGACATTACAGATTACATGTTTAACACCCCCACTTAATCTGTAATGTTCATGCTCCTCCTAAAGTGATGAAAATTTTCACCTCCAAGTGGTTTGGTAAATATGTCGGCACATTGATCTTCAGTCCTGCAGAATTGTAACTCGATCTCTTCACTTTCAACCAAGTGTCTGATGAAGTGGTGACGCAACTCAATGTGCTTTGACCTGCTATGGAACACTGGATTCCTGGTCATAGCTATTGCAGACATATTATCACAATATATAGTAGTAGGACCTTCTTGCTCTTGTTGTAAATCTGCCAGAATTCTTCGAAGCCATACTGCCTCACAAGCTGTACTTGTTGCTGACATGTACTCTGCTTCTGCCGACGATAGTGCCATTGTATTTTGCTTTCTTGATGACCATGTGATCACCTTCGTACCTAGGAAGAAAACATAACCTGAAGTGTTCTTCCTGTCATCTATTGATCCTGCCCAATCGCTATCTGTATAGCCAACTAGCTTGTTATCTTTCTCCTTCTTGTAGTTGATGCCGAATCCTTTCGTTCCTTTGACATATCTCAGTACTCTCTTGGCTGCTGCATAGTGTAGTTTGCTTGGATCACTCATGTAGCGCGATATCATGCTTACTGCTTGAACAATATCTGGTCTTGTATTCGTGAGATAGATCAACGAACCAACCAAACTTCTGAATAGTGAAGCATCGGCCTTAGCTGCTCCATCATCCTTACTTAGCTTTTCATTCACAGCCATTGGTGTCGTCACTGGTTTGCAGTCGACCATCTGGAACTTCTTCAAAAGGTCTTCGGCATATTTTTCTTGAGAAAGAAAAAAGCCTTCCTGAGATTGTCGTACTTGGATCCCGAGAAAATATCTTATGAGTCCCAAGTCAGTCATCTCATACTCCTTCATCATCGCTCGTTTGAATTCTTCTCCCATTGTTTGCTTGGTGCTGGCATAAATTAAGTCGTCAACATAAAGACCAACTATAAGGAAATTACCCGCACCATCTCGTTTCACATAAAGCGATGGTTCGCTTGGACTTCTTTCAAATCCATTCTGGTGAAAGTAGCGATCAATTTTACTGTTCCAGGCTCTTGATGCTTGCTTTAGCCCGTACAAAGCTTTGCGAAGTCGATAAACTTTTCTTTCTTCTCCCTTGATGATGTAGACCTCCTCCTCAAGTTCTCCATTCAAGAAAGCTGACTTCACATCCAACTGGTAGACTTTTATCTCCAATTGTGCTGCAATTGCTAGTACTGTACGAATTGTCTCCATCCTTGCAATGGGCGCAAATGTCTCGTTAAAGTCTATTCCAGGTTGTTGGGAATAACCTTTTGCGACAATCCAAGCCTTGTGCTTCTGGATAGAGCCATCTTCATTATACTTGGTCTTATAGACCCATTTCAGCCCAATAACTTCTTTCTCTTTGGGCTTTTCAACCAGCTCCCATGTTTCATTTTTATGGATGACTTTCATTTCTTCATCCATAGCTTTTCTCCATTTTTCTTCAGTTGCTGCTTCTTCATACTTTTGTGGTTCACAAGCAAGAAAAGCAACTGGACCGCATGAGTTGTAAATATCTTGTAAAGGACGTACCTTTCTTGGGGGAGAGCTTGACCCTGATGAAGATGAACTTCTTGGGCATGTTGGCAAAGTAACTGGTTCAGGTTCTGGACCTGGTTGTTCTTGGGTTGATTCTTCTTCTTCAAGTATTAGTGGCGCCTCGACATTAGTGTTGTTTCCATCATCCCAACTCCATGCATTATACTCATCAAAGATGACATCTCTAGAGATTACCAACTCATTGGTTCTGGGATTAAGTAGCCTATAAGCTTTGGATTCTTCGCTATACCCGATGAAGATGAGCTTTTCTCCCTTCTCATCAAACTTTTCTCTGTGTTTTGATGGAATATGAGAATATGCGATGCATCCAAAGACTTTGAGAGAAGTTACCGTGGGCTTTTGATGATGCCATGCTTCATACGGCGTCTTGTCTCGCACTACTTTAGTTGGCGAACGGTTGAGAATGTAGACCGCGGTGTTGACAGCTTCAGCCCATAGTTTGTTTGGTAAGCCTTTTCCCTTCAGCATGCTCCGAGCCATCTCCACGGTCGTCCTGTTCCTCCTTTCTGCCACGCCATTTTGTTGAGGAGTGTATCGGACTGTCAGCTCCTTCTTGATTCCTTGATCTTGACAATATTTGTTGAACTCCTTAGATGTGAATTCTCCTCCTCGATCAGTGCGTAACACCTTTAAGGAATGCCCACTTTGTTTTTCAATGAGTGCCTTGAACTTCAAGAATGTGGTGAATGCTTCCGATTTTTGTTCTAGGAAGTACACCCACATCATCCTGCTGTAATCATCAACAAACAAAAGAAAATATCTTTTGTTGTTTAATGACGGTGTTCGAACTGGTCCGCATATGTCAGCGTGAACCAATTCTGAAAACTTCCTGGCTCTCCATGATGACTTAGCAAAGGGAAATCTATGAAATTTCCCAAAAATGCAGCCTTCACAAACTCTAACTTCTCCACCAATACTAGGTAGCCCAATCACCATATTTTTGGACTTTAGAACCCTTAAGGCTCTATAATTCAAATGCCCAAATCGTAAATGCCATAATTCAGTTTCATCAACTACAGTTGCTTTCATGGCATAATTTTGTACCGATGACATCACCAATGGAAAAACCTTATT
Source organism: Aquilegia eximia (assembly GCA_023053565.1). Classification (NCBI taxonomy): domain Eukaryota; kingdom Viridiplantae; phylum Streptophyta; class Magnoliopsida; order Ranunculales; family Ranunculaceae; genus Aquilegia; species Aquilegia eximia. The sequence goes on along the minus strand of JALIGU010000005.1, from coordinate 4,322,700 downwards.
TTCTGTCATCTGTACTTTGGCAACCACCTGCTTCTTTCTTTTATCGTAAATTGTGCATTCATTATCTTCAAAATGCACAATATACCCTTTCTGGATAAGTTGCCCAACACTTAGTAAGTTTTGAGCAAGACCGGGGACATACAGAACATCATGCATATTTTTAGATGCTCCTTCTCCAATTTTTACTGTAACTATTCCTTTTCCTTCTATTTTCTGAAGTTTACCATCTCCTAGCTTAACTTCAGAATCTACGTCTTCATCTAGACTATAAAACCTTTCTTATCTCCGTTCATGTGATTACTGCAGCCACTGTCTAAATACCAAATATCTTTAGGTTCTTGCATTGCATTATAGCAAGAATAAAATACTTGGTCTGGAGATTCATTTTTCTCCATGTAGTTGGCTTGATTTTTCTTCTTGAGCCAACAATCTTTATCCACGTGATTTAACTTTTTACACGTGGTGCATTTATATCTGCAGTTTTCACTTTTATGACCGGGTTTTTTGCAAACATTGCAATAAGGTCTTGAGCCAACAATCCTTCACGTCCCCAGTTTGAGCTTTCTCCTCGGCTAAATTCTCCGGGATTCTGGAAGCTTCTTGAATTTTCTTTCTTGTCCCCAAAAGTCACCTTGGACTAAAATGCCTGCTCCAATGATTTTTCAGCTGTCCTGCTGCTCATACTTTCTTCATGCGCCTCAAGAGAACCCATTAGCTCATATAATGATAATTTTGACAAATCTTTTGATTCTTATATGGCGGCGACAATATGATCAAATTTTGCGGGTAAACTTCGCAAAATTTTCTCAATAACTTTCTTATCTTCAATAGTGTCTCCATAGCTTTTAATATGGTTGATAACGTTGGAGACCCTATTGTAGAATACTTGAACTTTCTCATTATCTTTCATGAGAAAATTATCAAATTCTCGCCATAAAGATTGGAGTTTGATATTTGGGTTCCTTGAAATTCTTTCTTAAGAATTTCCCATGCATCCTTAGAATTTGAAGCGCCAAGAATTCTTGGAAAAATTGATTTGCTTACACCTTGTTGGATGAACAATAATGCTTTGGCATCTCTCTTTTTCTTCTCCTTGTACTCCTTTTGCTTGCTTTGATCCCATGTTTGTAATTCTGCCGTCGACTCCGGTACATCATAGCCATCTTCAATTAATTCCCATAAATCTTGAGACATGAATAGAGTTTTCATTTGTAAACTCCAATAATCATAACTATCACCATCAAATATGGGTATTAGATTTTGGGTATAATTGAATGTATATGGGGTTTGATTTATGGCCATGGTTTAAGTGTAAATAATGGGAATATAGTGGTTTAAGGTGTAGATGATGGAAAGTGGTATGGGGGGACCAAAGAAAAAACTTGGCTCTGATACCAATTTGTTAAAACAATGGAAGTGTTAGTGGGTATATGAGAGTCAAGAAGAAGAATATGACAAAATAACAAGTTTATAAAAGAAACTTTGTTTTTATTACAAAAGAGGACTTCTAGTACTAGAGAACTTCTTTTCTTGATTGATTTATCAAACAACATGTTCACCTCCCTATTTATAGGACATTATAACCGACTTTAATTGTTCTACATAGTTCTGATTTTTTCTCATACATTCTATATTTCTCTATTAACTATTAACTGTTATATGCTAGATAATTCTTTATGCTTCTGGAGACTTCTATGGACTAGATAATTCTTTATGCTTCTGGACACTTCTATGGACTGGGCTTTTCTTGGACTTGGACATTACAGATTACATTTTTAACAGTCAGCAGCATGCATCTCCAATGCTGGTTTGGTCATTGCAGAGAGACCACGACACCAAGCTATATGAGTGTTTCATGTGATCGGGAAGGCTGATAACCAGTAGTTGGTAGAAGACACTTGTCCGAAGCTTGGACTGCCAAGATGATTAGCCCCTGTGTAATTGTTGTATGATGACTCAAGTCGTTTGAGATATATTAAATGTCATGAAAAAACGATATACACATATAAAGCTTAGCAATGCAGATGAACTTACTAATAGTTCAACAACACTAAAGAGCATCAAGGTCCAAAACCTTGTAATCAAATATAAAAGTATTGAAGTATGAATCTGTATTATATCATAAATGATATTTCATAAATCATGCTATCTGAATTGTTTTTTCATAAATCATGGTCATTTTGAAACCAAATGTGGCTTTTTATCTTCCCTTAATTGTAGATGACAGTCTTCTAATACAAAAAAAAGTATAATAGCTAGGCATTATATAATAAACATTATTTTTAAACAATACTATGTAGTACAGGCATTTTGAAGAATATTAGGCATTATTATTAATTTCAAAAACCAAACACTTAGGGTTCAGAAATTGGAAAGCAACAAATTTGAGAGCCCAAATTGTGGGTAGGGATGAATTCAAACATGTATAAACACCGAGAACAAAGATAGAATTATATTTTTGACAATCACTCACAATCCTAATCAATCAAATTCATAAATTTGCACCAAAATCATAAAAAGAATTATATTTTTGACAATCATTCACAATCCTAATCAATCAAATTCATAAAATTGCCTAAATTCATTATAAGGAATATTTAAAAAATTTTAAGATATAAAGTTGGAAGTCTAACTAATTATTGCAAAATATCGTAGAGAAAATACAATCAAGAATGAACAGTGGGAAGTTCTTCATAATCAAAGACTTAACGCAAAAATATAACAAATAAACCATGAAATTCACAATGCGATCAGATTCAAAAGAGAAAAAGTGAGAAGAGATGATGAGACTAACCCTTTCCAAAAATGCTTCTGACATCGCTGGCACACACATATTTGAATGGAAATTTTGGAGAGATCGAAGGAGAAAGAAAATGATTGTCTGATTGCCTAAGCAGTTTGTTCTTCTTTCCTCTTAACAATATATATATATATATATATATATATATATATATATATATATATATATATATATATATATATATATATATATATATATATATATATATATATATATATATATATAAGTCGGGAGAAGAGCCCAGAAACAACGCGTCACTCTAAGAATGGCTTAGTGGGATGAACCTCAGAAGAGGTAATCGACGTTTGGAACGAAACTAAAGGATGTGACTATGCGACCATTGATAAATTTTTATTTTAGCACGCAATCGATCAGGGAGAATTAGTCATTTTTAAAAATTCTAGGGACAAAGTTGGAATTCTACACCAAATTTGCTGATGTGGCAAGGAGAGTATGTAATAGTGTATGAGAATTATTTGCCCCTTGGGGCTGCGCTTTATTAGAAAGGAAGATAATTATTTAAACAATTTGATTTACGTTAATGTAATCTGTCCATACTTCTAACAGATAACGTAACATATCTCGAGCGATCTCAAGTTTGTCTTCTAAGTTCTAACTATTTCCATCTTTTCAAACCCTTCCACGACACCATCAAAATGATGAATGATCATAATGATGTTCTTTGTACTTGATAATTACCCATGAATCTCACCATCTCCTTTTCTCTATCTTTTATTTTGTCCGAAAGCAACACCAAATTTCTCTTCTAAATTAGTATATTATCCATTCCTTCAAACCCAACTTAAAAAACCACAAACCCCATCACTTAAAAAAACACCAAATCTCAATAATTCCTTCTCTTATTTCAATTTGACTAAGGGCTTCAATCAAATTAAAGTTGATCAATTGATTCATTCAATCAATGAACTTGACATGTAAAATCAAACATTGGCAGAGAAATGGTTGTCGTATTATATGGTTGAGCTTCTCTTGTTGAATTTTTTTTTTTTTTTTTTCTTTTTGAACGTGTTCAAAAGGTTTTGTCTTAAAGTCATCTTAGTGTGGTTGGGTTTAGTAAAAGTAAACCCATTTCTTTTTTATTCGCAATAGAAGCGTTGACGAGAGGAAATAGAAGAAGAATTGGGGAAATAAGGTTGTTTGATTTGAACGAGAACAAACTCTCACTAGAAGTTTGGTCAAAAGTTTATTTTCTTCTTCTTCTTTTTAGTTGTTTCTCATATATTCTTGGCTGAATGTTGCTGGTACTTGATTTGTTGGATTTTTATTTTTGGAAAAGAGAGAATCGGATTGACTCTTGTAAACTCAAAGTCTTCATTTTTCTTCAAAAATCTAGAATTGGAGAGAGAGAAGACGAAAAGTACACTTAAGATTGGTTTAAGGGTAAAGTTATTATGGTTATGAAATACCGCATAAATAGTTTTTCTTAGGTAAAATGATCAAAAAATACAACGTACTTTCACTTTTTTTTCACTTTATACAATGTACTAAAAATCACGCCAAAACATCAATGTACTTTGAAAAAAATTTCACGTTATACAATCTGTCTAAAACTAGCTAACGGACTGCAGACGTGGCTAATAATTATCTACGTGTATTTTTTCATTTAAAATAAAGTTAAACAACATTTCCAACACATCAAAATGAGACACATGTTTCTCATGTGATTGACTCCTTCCCTATTTGAACAATTCAATTCAACAAATCTGTAAATCCCTAATTCAAATCCCCAATTCTTCTCACTTTTAATTCTTCATCATCTTCAAATCCCCAATTCTTCACCATGTCTTCGTCATCTTCTAGTGTTCATTGCTATCTCATCTTCTCCAATCCATATTCTGTAAACTCTACTTTACATTAGCTTCTAACCTTAATTAACATGTCTTCAGTAAGTAACGGTAAACATGTTTCGGATATATCGGATGAGAAAGCAGTTTTTCAAGTGAGTATAGATCTTGTTGCCGCGGAAAGACGACACTTGGCTTTTCTTAGAACAGCTGCTGAGTTTCATTTGCTTGACAACAACTCTTCTCTTTGCCAAGCTATTCGAAGGTGAATGTTCTAATTTTTGCATTTTTATTATTGGTAGTAATTTGATCAATGGGATGTTGAAAGTGGACTGATTTATAGGTATGATGAGCTCTGGATGCCATTGATTTCTAATCTAACGGTTGGAAAAACACCACCAATCCTTCTTCCACCTCTAGATGTACAATGGGTTTGGCACTGTCATACTCTTAACCCAGTAAGAATTTATGATCAGCTGATTTCAATCATTTTTTTCTGGCAATTCTATGAAATTTAATAAAAGCCCATTTTGCAGATAAGTTATCGGCGATATTGCCAGTTAAAATTTGAGAAGATAATAGAGAAACCAATGATACATGATGAAGGGATTGAAGATTATGCTCTGAATAGCTGCCATGGAGTTTGGAGTGATAGATACCCATCTGAACCTTTTATGTTAGAAGCCATTTGTGATGAAAAGGAAGAAGAAATAGTTACAAATGAAGATATCTTTGAAGAGGTTTTGAGGCATAAATCTTTGTGTTCAAGATTCTCTGAACCTTATATGTTTGAAATTGTTAATCTAATCTCAGCAAAACAAAGATACAAGGAGTTTATGTGTTTGTTACCGAGATTTAAAGATGGGGAATATAGACTTGCACCTACTTTGGATATTCGACTAATGTTGTTGACACATAAGGTGCATTGTTGAGAAACATGTGTCTCATTTTGATGTGTTGGAAATGTTGTTTAACTTTATTTTAAATGAAAAAATACACGTAGATAATTATTAGCCACGTCTGCAGTCCGTTAGCTAGTTTTAGACAGATTGTATAACGTGAAATTTTTTTCAAAGTACATTGATGTTTTGGCGTGATTTTTAGTACATTGTATAAAGTGAAAAAAAAAGTGAAAGTACGTTGTATTTTTTGATCATTTTACCTTTTTCTTATAAACAATAAAGTTGTCCAATTTTAAAAGAAACTATGTGAATATACACACACGCATAGCATGCGGCAGTAGTAGAGAAATGGGGGTATTGGTGGGTTATACATGTCTGTAATATCATCAGTTTTATTAGTTGGGCTAGTTCTGTCATGGGCTTGGTATAAGTACTTTATACTTATTCAAAGTCCAAATATTAAAACAGCAAAAATCTGAATAACATGAGTTGAACCCAAATAAACCTGTAGTGTTGTAAACATTATTGTGGATGTCCATGTTCTTAAAGTCCTAAGTTCAGGCCCAAGCCCACAGTCACATGTGATTAGGTGATTAATCATCAGTACAGGTGTTAGAAACAAAAGGGATGTGGCACTCAACTATGTTAAGTAGTAAGCAAACAAGGAGTTTGACTTATGAGGCTGTACAACCTATGTATATATATATATATAAGTAGGTGCCTGGAAATGAATAAGAACAGAAGTGAATACACACTCTTTCCTATATACTGATACTGATAAGTGAATAGAAGAAATCACTCTCGACTCTCCCATATATCTTCCATTTACATATTTCTTTCTTGTCTTTATGTTCTTGTGACTACAAGTGGTGCTTTGATTTCTACTACGTTATCAGCACGAGTTTGCTCTATTGTCCAACAACTACAAGAAGTGTATATATCAATAAGGTCTTATTACAACAAGGTGTTACCAGTGTAAGTATTTGGGTAAGTTTGTTGATTTTCATATTATAAATATGTCTAATATTACCAAGTTGGAATTTACTGCTTTGGATATTACTGGTGAAAATTATCTGTCCTGGGTACTTGATATCGAATTACATCTTGCTTCCATGGGTCTGGAAGACTCCATAAAAGAAGGAAATCAGCTGTCCCAGTAGGACCGTGCTAAAGCACTAATTTTCCTTCGCCACCATATCCATGAGGAATTGAAAACTGAATACCTCACTGTCAAAGACCCGCAGATTCTTGGGCAGAATTTCAAAGAAAGGTATGACCACCATAGAACCATTTCCCTCCCAAGGGCTCGACATGAGTGGTCACACTTGAGGTTTTAGGATTTCAAAACTGTTTCTGAATACAACTCGAAGTTGTTGAAAATCGCGTCCACCCTGAAGTTATGTGGGCATCCTGTTACTGAGGAAGAAATGATAGATAAAACACTATCTACATTTCATCCTATAAATATGGTCCTACACAAACAGTATCGGCAATGCAGACTTAAGAAGTACTCGGAGTTAAATGAAATTCTTACTTCTGTCGAGCAAAGTAAGCAGCTCCTGATGAGCAATGCTAACAAAGGGCCACCTGGCTCTGCCCCTGTGCCTGAGGCACATGCGTCATCATATCGTGGTAGTAAAAGATGGAATGGGCCCAAAAGAGGCAAAGGCCCCAGAAGTGGCCGATACCACAATAGTGGTGGTCCTCATCACAACAATTCCAACCACAAAGGGTCCAGAAGTACCCCATACCACCAGAAGTGGGATGACACTGAGCCTAAAAAGGATAAAGGAAAAGGTGTCAGTAGCATTCATTACCATAAGACTGGTGATGACACTTGTCATCGTTGTGACATGGAAGGACATTGGTCGCGTACCTGTCGTACGGCCAAACACTTGGTTGAGCTTTATCAAGCATCAAAGAATGACAAAGGAAAGAAAGTGGAAACAAACTTTGTCGATCAGTCTGAGCCAGAAGACTCTACTCTTTTTAATGTTGATGATTTCATTGTGGAACCAGAGTATAATCTTGACTTCTTTGATGGAGGTCTCCCCACCAATTAAGTCTATATCTATCGTTTTATATCATGTATCCGTTTATATGTACTTTTGTTCTACTTGGTATTGTGTCTGTTAATAAATAATAAGTGTGTGTTATCTTAACTCGTACTCACTTTAATTTTCTTGTACTATGAAGGGATATGGATCCCGCATATAGCATGCATAATCGTCTTGCGGATGGTAGAGTTGTATGCCTCGTAGACAGTGCCACGACACACACAATTTTACGAGACCGTAGGTACTTTTCACAAATGAAATTTGTGAAGGCTAATGTGGACACTATTTCTGGTACATCAAGTCTTGTTAAAGGCTCTGGCAGAGCCCATATCATGCTCCCTGGTGGTACCATATTCAACATTGTGGACGCTTTATACTCCACAAAGTCCACAAGAAATTTACTTAGTGTTAAAGATATACGTCTTAATGGTTACCACATCGAGACTATGAATGATCATGATATTGAGTATTTGTGTATAACTTCTGAAGTTTCAGGACAGAAGCAGGTTGTAGAGAAACTTAAGGCTATCTCTTCAGGGTTGTACTGCACAACCATCAAGCCCCTTGAATCTTATGCAGTAATGGGCCAGAAGTTCCATGACCATAAGACATTTATGTTATGGCATGACCGTTTGGGTCACCCTGGGGCTAGTATGATGCGAAGAATTATTAAAAATTCACATGGGCATAGTTTGCAGAACCAGAAGATTCTCGCATCTAATGACTTTGTTTGTACTTCTTGTTCTCAAGGTAAGTTGGTCACAAGACCATCTCCGACTAAGGTCACTACTGAGTCTCCTACATTCCTACAACGGATTCAAGGAGATATTTGTGGACCCATACACCCACATTGTGGACCATTTAGATATTTTCTTGTATTAATTGATGCATCTGCATGATGGTGTCACGTGTCTCTGTTGTCTACACGAAATATGGCATTTGCACGACTTCTTGCTCAAATCATTATATTACAGACACATTTTCCTGATTACCCTATTAAATCCATCCGCCTTGATGGTGCTGGTGAATTCACATCACAGACCTTTGATGACTATTGCATGTCTATAGGAATTGACATCGAGCATCCCGTTGCTCATGTGCATACACAGAATGGATTAGCAGAGTCCTTTATCAAACATATTCAGATGATTGCACGCACCATGCTTATGAAATCGAAGTTGCCTGTTTCTGCATGGGGACATGCTATAATGCATGCCGCCGCACTGGTTCGACTTAGACCAAATGCATATAATCAATATTCTCCTTTACAACTTGCTTTTGGCCATCAACCAGATATTTCTCATCTACGAACATTTGGTTGTGCGGTGCAAGTACCAATTGCGCCACCCCAACGCACAAAAATGGGACCGCAACGTAGATTAGGAATTTATGTTGGTTTTGATTCTCCGTCTATTACTAGATATCTTGAACCTTTGACAGGTGATGTTTTTACCGCAAGATTTGCGGATTGCCACTTTGATGAGACAGTCTTCCCGCCGTTAGGGGGAGGAAATTCGTCTGTTTCTGGAGAACGGCGTGAATTGTGGCTTCCCGCAGAAGCACCTAAATTGACTTGGTATACACCAACTTTGTCTCATCTTGATCCACGTACTCCTTTGTGTGAAACTGAAGTACAAAGGATCATTCACCTTCAGAAAATTGCTTGGCAATTACCTGATGGTTTTACAAATGCAGCAAAAGTAACAAGGTCACATGTACCAGCTGCGAATGCGCCTGCGCGAATTGAAGTCCCAGAAGGACGATCTGTCCCTGAAGGACGACACGTCTCTGAAAGACAACCGGCGAATGTGGCAGCAAATGAATCGTCTAAAGTACGCTGGAAGCGTGGACGACCTGTTGGGTCAAAAGACTCAAATCCCCGGAAGAGGAAAAACCAAACAAAACCTCCAGTAAATAGCGCTCTTGGAGAGGCTATAAGACAAGGAAAACACACTCTCTCTAAACAAAAACTTCCTGAAGAGGAATATGTCCCTGAAGTGGCACAAGCCCCTGAAGTGGTCGTCCCTGAAGTGACACAAGCCCCAGACGTGGCCCAGGTACCTGAAAATGATGAAATTTCTATAAATTATGCATGCACGAGAGAGTTGTGGAATAGAAACAAAATTGTCATCGATGACGTATTCTCCTTTGCCGTAGCTGCTGAGATTGCAGCAGATGATGATGGTCTTGAACCACATACTGTTGAGGAATGTCAACAACGACATGATTGGCTAAAATGGAAGGATGCAATTCAAACAGAATTGGATTCTCTTGCAAAACGAAATGTGTTTGGACCTGTAGTCCTAACCCCCAAGAATGTTAACCTTGTAGGTTACAAATGGGTATTTGCAAGGAAACGCAATGAGAAAAACAAGACTGTGAGATATAAAGGTCGTCTTGTGGCACAAGGTTTCTCGCAGAAACCTGGGATTGATTATGAAGAGACATATTCTCCCGTGATGGATGCAATTACATTTCGATTTTTAATTAGTCTGGCAGTCTCTGAAAGACTCGACATGCATCTCATGGACGTGGTTACTGCGTATCTTTACGGAATGTTGGATACTGATATTTATATGAAAGTCCCTGAAGGATTAAAATTGCCTGAAGCAAAACCACGTAATATGTACTCTATTAAGCTTAAGAGATCATTATATGGATTGAAACAGTCCGAGCGTATGTGGTACAATCGCCTCAGTGAGTACCTACTGAAGGAAGGGTACAAGAATGATCCCATTTGCCCATGTATATTCATTAAGAAAGCAAATTTAGGATTTGCCATCATTGCGGTTTATGTCGATGACATAAATATAATTGGATCTCCTGAAGAGATTACCAAAGCATCAAACTCTTTAAAGAATGAGTTCGAGATGAAAGATCTCGGTAAAACAAAGTATTGTCTCGGCCTGCAGATCGAACATACAACGCATGGAATATTTGTTTATCAGTCAACGTATACTGAAAAAGTTTTAAAGCGTTTTAACATGGACAAATGTCGCCCAAGTCGCACTCCAATGGTTGTAAGGTCACTTGATGTGAAATTAGACCCATTTCATCCTAAAGAGGACAATGAATCTTTAGTTGGTCCTGAAGTACCATACTTGAGTGCTGTGGGTGCTCTTTTATATTTAGCCCAATGTACTAGACCTGACATTTCATTTGCAGTGAATTTGTTAGCCAGGTTTAGCTCAGCTCCAACCCGACGACATTGGACTGGTTTAAAGGAGATTATGCGTTACCTTCGAGGAACAACTGATATGGGTTTATACTATTCCAGATAACCGCCAAATGGCTCCCAACTAAAGGGGTATGCAGACGCTGGATATAGATCTGACCCACACAAAGAAAGATCGCAAACCGGGTATGTATTTACTTATGGTGGTACAGCAATTTCTTGGCGATCTTCTAAGCAAACATTAGTTGTTACATCTTCCAACCACTCGGAGATACTTGCACTCCATGAAGAAACTCGTGAGTGTGTATGGTTGAGGCTCTTGATACACCATATCCAATCAACATGAGAACTCCCCTCAGGTACACAGACACCAACGGTGATTTATGAAGACAATGCTGCATGTATTGATCAAATCAGGGAAGGCTACATCAGAAGTGATAAAACAAAACATATTTCTCCAAAATTCTTCTTCGCTCATGAACTCCAGTAGAGTAACGAGATCAATGTCCAGAAGATATGGTCTAATGAGAATCTTGCTGATTTGTTCACTAAGTCACTAGCTCCACCAGCTTTTGAGAAACTGGCGTATGGCATTGGGATGCGCCGAAAGTCTAGCTTAGTCTGATCTTCATCAGGGGGAGTTGTCTCCAGGGGGAGCCGCCAGGACATTGAGGGCACTGTACTCTTTTTCCTTAGCCACGGTTTTTTCCATTGGGTTTTCCTGGCAAGGTTTTAACGAGGCAGTATATAGCGCATCCAACACCAATCAAGACGTCAACCGTTGTACTCTTTTTTTCCTTAGCTATGGTTTTTCCCATTGGGTTTTCCTGGCGAAGTTTTAATGAGGCAATAATCTTGATATGGTGAACACTGTACATCCAAGGGGGAGTGTTGTAAACATTATTGTGGATGTCCATGTTCTTAAAGTCCTAAGTTCAGGCCCAAGCCCACAGTCACATGTGATTAGGTGATTAATCATCAGTACAGGTGTTAGAAACAAAAGGGATGTGGCACTCAACTATGTTAAGTAGTAAGCAAACAAGGAGTTTGACTTATGAGGCTGTACAACCTATGTATATATATATATATAAGTAGGTGTCTGGAAATGAATAAGAACAGAAGTGAATACACACTCTTTCCTATATACTGATACTGATAAGTGAATAGAAGAAATCACTCTCGACTCTCCCATATATCTTCCATTTAGAGCATTCCCAATGCAGGGTGGATAAATCCACCTCCACGTAGGCGCCACGTAGGTCCACCTAGGCAAAATCCACCTTGTTGATTCAAGGTGAAACTCTACAAAGTGGAGAGTTCCCAAGGGAAGGTGGACTCTTATATAAGAGAAAGTGGATTTTTAGAAAAACCGGACGGCATGTGACATGCCGTCCGAGAGTCCAAAACTTTTAAAACACTACGTAATACCTAAAAAAAAAACAGACGGCATGTCACATGCCATCCGGCTCTACCACCCACAGGTGGATTTGAAGGTGGATTCTCCCACCTTCAAATCCACCTGTGGGCAGCCACTTTTCAAAATCCACCTCCCCTTGGGACATTGTTTTAGGTTTCAAGGTGGATTTATCCACCCCACCCCCAAAATCCACCTTGCATTGGGAATGCTCTTACATATTTCTTTCTTGTCTTTATGTTCCTGTGACTACAAGTGGTGCTTTGATTTCTACTATGCTAATTCTATCATTGTAGCTAAATGCAGTCCGCTTAAGAGCATTCCCAATGGAGGGTGGATAAATCCACCTCCACGTAGGCGCCACGTAGGTCCACCTAGGCAAAATCCACCTCAAAGAGAGAGGTGTATTTGCACTTGGGTGGTAGTTTCCCAACGCAGAGTGGACTCTTTGGTATAGAAAGTGGATTTTTTTAAAAATCCGGACGGCATGTCACATGCCGTCCCATTTTTTTTGCAAAAAAATAGGGAGACGGCATGTCACATGCCGTCCGAGAGTCCAAAAATTTTAAAACACTACTTAAAACTTAAAAAAACAAACGGACGGCATGTAACATGCCGTCCGAGAGTCCAAAAATTTTAAAACACTACTTAAAACTTAAAAAAATAAACGGACGGCATGTAACATGCCGTCCGGTTCTACCACCTGTGGGCAGCCCACCTCCGAAATCCACCTCCCCTTGGGAAGCTCTTTTTGTCTACAAGGTGGATTTATCCACCCCACCTCCAAAATCCACCCTCCATTCCCATTATGTAGAGTAGTAAAGACTTCTTTTTCATTGTAGGAGTAGTAAAGACTTCTTTTTCGCGAAGTCTGGTTTTCAACACTGCACAAACATCTACAGTCTACTTTACAAAAAAAAAAAAAAAAATCATCCCCAATTATTTTCGTCATTGTTCTTCACTTTGTTCCCAATTCAGATCCATCTTCCTAGCTTCTTCATCTTGAATTTTAATTTTAGGTACTCCTTTTGCTACTGAAGATGAGTCGAAGAACAGGTCTTGCTTTTCACCTATAGATCAAGAATGAGTTGAACTTTAGGTAAGTCTTTTGCCTACTTATGATCCACTCTACAAATTAATTTGACTTTTGAGCAATTACCTTTAAAGATATCATGGTCACTGGCCCATCTATGTAGTAGTAACTAGTAAGGCTTTCTACCTTCTTCATTTTCCCACTATTTTTGTTCATTAGAAGCACTTTTTTTTTATCACAGATATATGTAATTTGAGAGAAAAGACAAATAATGGGTTTGAAATACCCATTAGGTGAAATTGTGAAAGTGAATTTGAGTACCCACACCTCTAGATCCAATTCAAATATTTTTATTGTTGTTTAATTTGATCTATTAAAATCTACTGCAACTTTAGGCTTTCATTTATGTATAATCTTTAAATTTTGTTTAGACAACAAGTGCAGAACAAATTAAGTTTTGTGATGTAAATCTCTATTTTGTGATATATGTTCTACTGAACAGGGAGGGGTCTTTTAGTCTTTAACATGAGCTCTTTAATATTCTTGAATACTTCTGCGATCAATATTTGTAATGTTCTGACTAATAATCCATATAAGTAACATAATTTAATTTTTCAATTTATATTTTTTGTTTTATTATTGCAATGTTAATATATCCATATAAGTAATATAATTTTATTTTTTAATTTATAATTTTTTTTTATTATTGCAATGTTAATATATATATGGGGTATTTAGGTTTTGGTCCTAGGTGTATTAGGTCTTGGTCGGACTTAATCGTGTAATTAGATTTTGGGGGCAATTCTGTCCTTTGACCCGTTTGATTGTCAGTCTAGTACTGTTAACCTTTTTAAGATAACAATACTAACCCTGCATGAGATAAACGCGTGAGAATTAAATTTTTGTCAAATAATTTAAGAAGTCAAACATTTGATCCTTGAGAACTAGAAGTAACTTTATTTCCTTGTATCTTATTTTGAATTGCAAGAGAGACAAATGAACAGCTAATCTTTACATTCACTTGTAAAAACTGTAATAATGCTTATACCTGCTGATTTCATTTATACAACGAATGCTACTGGATCCTCTGACATATTGATCTTTGTATATTAACGGGATATTAAGAAGGAGAACTGTTAAAAGGGAATGCATATCATTCATCTACAGCAAGATGCATGATGGATGGAATCTCTACTGCTGATGGTTTTGTCGAAGGTATGTTTATTAGGTAATCAGTTTCTTTGATAAATTGTATAAATAGTAAAGAGATTTGAGAGTGTTTGAACACTGAAACAGTTAACAACAATTTGGCGGAGATGATAAAGTATGTTGCAAATGAACCCTCTGTGGGACTCTATTATGTCCAGCAACACACCCACAATGCACTCCCAAACCTCCTTCGTCTCCAGGTAACAGGGATTGCTTAATTTCCTCCTTATTTTTGTTATTTTTTTTTCATGATAGAGAATATTGCTTAGCTATTGGTCTGATCGAGTGGTAACTATTGTAATTGTAGGATAGGATTGCTGATAGGTCTCGCGAAGCAACCTTGCACACTCAAGACCTGGAGGAATCTATTGTTATGGTGGATTCAATGAAACAATGTGGTCGTTCAATTGCTGACGATATGCTCAATGACATTAAAAAGTCTATATTACTCATGTCGACATCGCAACCAAAACGGGGGTAACTATTCCGACACTATATTTCAACTTACTATCCTCATATAGAGATTAGAGACGATGCATATATGCAACTTCCAAAGTAACTTATACTGTATTTTCAATTTAAAGTATTCCAATTATGTTTAAGTTATATTTGCAACTCATGCTTCACACTATACTTTTCATTCTTTGGTAAGAAGTTCTTGGGTGAAATGAATGTTGTATATTTTTTCCAATTGTATCCATCTATAAGCTTCTGCCCTGAAGTGAAAAAAAGGTCAAAATCTAACAAAGGAAAAAGATGACAATCTTTTATTAAAGATGGAAGTTTCAAAAGGCCTCCACTAACTTGAACCTCTCTTTTATCAGTAATACCTTGATCCTCTTAGCTGATATTCTTAAGTGGAATGTCCACTGTTAAACAGGGTGATACATGACTCCAGTTCAGGTTCGCAGGATGGTAAAAGAAGCTCTGGGGGACCAACAGCTTTTAGTCGCAATTTACTATTTGGTCAGCCTGATGACGAAAGCAGAGGTAGTTACTTTTCTTCAGTTTTCAAATCAGCAAAACAGAAGGCAGTAAGTATGAAGTGGCCCCAACTTGATCCGGAGCAACCAATTAGCACCAAGGCTGATCAGCTACGATCTAATCAGTCCCCAGATGAGACTGTCCACATTGCTGTTTCAACTTTGTCAGATACAGAAGCTGAGGAACTATCTTCATCAACTCAGATTTTTGATGAGCAGCTTGAGGAAACATTGCCAACCCATGATATCTTTTCAGCATCAGAAAACTATGAAGAGTTCAAAGCTAAGAAAGAAGCCAAACTAAAGGAGTGGCTGGAAGAACACTGAGGATGATCAAATGTAAAGTAGCAAGGAACGAAAGAGTAAAAGCTTGGCAGGACAGCAGGATATGATGCTGAAGAGCTTGCAAGTTCGGTTTTGAGTATGTTTCTCTCTGTCCTTCTGGACCCAAGCAATTCCTAGCTGACAAAATTCAATAGTCGAATCCTCACATTCATTGTCCTTTGTCAGAGCGTTTTAAGGGCCTCCTTTCCTTGAATGCTGCAGTGAATCGTGTTCATTAATTCAGTCTATGACTGTGTTACGACTTACGACTTCATTTGTTGTCTCCGAAATAGATGTACAGATGCACATGTTAAAACCGTTTGTATCGAAATAGAGACTTGCTTTGTCCCACTTGAGGGATTCTAGCGAGCAGAACATGGATAGAGAAAACAATGTGTATAAATGTTTGAAATTCAGTTACGATTGCCTTCCCAATGAACAGTTCAGAAAATGCTTCTTATATTGTGCATTGTATCCTGAAGACGGTATTATTGAAACAAGCAAGTTGGTTGGTTTTTGGATTCTGGATGGGCTAATTGAGCGGAGCAACAGACAACATGAGCTTGACCAAGATCAATTAATACTGAATAAACTAAAAAATCATTGCTTGCTAGAAAGTGATGTTGGTAATTGTTGGGTAAAAATGCATGATTTGATTAAGGACATGGCCCTTCGTATCACAAGCAAGTCTTTTATGGTTAAAGTTCGTGTATTATTGACAAGTTTACCAAATGAAATGGGGGAAGATCTTGAGAGGGCTTCTTTTATGGGAAATGATATAAAAGAGATTTCAATCAGTCCGAGATGCCCTAAACTCTCAACATTATTTCTTCGCAACCATTTTTACTTCGAGAATATAGCATGTGATTTCTTTGTTAACATGCAAGGTCTCAGGGTTCTTGACTTGCAAGGTAATTCAGAAATAAATTGGTTGCCAGATTCGATCTCTGACTTGGTGAATCTCCATGCATTATGCTTAAGTGGGTGTGAAAACTTGAAGAGAGTGCCATCGCTAGCTAAACTTATACAATTAAGAACGTTGGAACTTGCTTATATAGGCATTACAGAGTTGCCTGAAGGGATCGAAATGTTGGTTAAACTTAGATGCCTTAATCTCAATTCGATAAGTTTAAGAGAAATGATTCCAATGGGATTAATATCCAAGTTGTCCAAACTCCAATAGTTATACCTTGAAGAGATGGAGACAGATAAATTGTATGTTATTGTAGGGAATGGGACATCTTTTGGTGAGGAATTGTTAAGTTTGAAAGAGTTGGAATATCTTAATATAAGTTTCCATTGCTTTTCTGACTATTCTAGCTATGTTGGATCGCCCAAATTCAATGGGTTGAAACGTTTTACTTTGATAGTTGGAACCTTTTGATTTAAATAAGATCATAATATCAATTGGAATTGACTCCACTGAGATTGACATATCAATCGTCGAAAACACTGAAGTCCTTGAAGTTGTTGGTTTCAAAGGACCAAATATTGGTGTTTTTTCTTGCTTGAAGTATTTGTACATATGTAAGTGTAATAATCTCAAAAATGTGTTCTCATCGTCTGGGTTGCTGCAGCTGCTCCAAAACCTTCAACAAATTGTAGTCGCTGATTGTGATGAATTAGAGGAGTTGATAGAAGGAGGAGATAACAAAAACACTGAAACACCAACCACACTCCCTAAGTTAAAGCGTTTGGAATTCGAAGTTCTACCAAAATTGAAGAGCATATGGAGGGGCGTGATGATTTGTGACTCTCTCGAAGAAGTTTGGGTACTACCAAATTGTTCTGAATTAAAGAAGCTCCCTCAATTTAAGGGAGAAGATCAATCGATACAACCACCAGCATCTCTGAAAGAAATCCATGGAACCAGAAAATGGTGGGATTCACTCGAGTGGGATCCTGCCTATCCCCAAAATATCCTTGAACCCTTCTTCGATGAAGAAACGGATCCTTATCAATCAGAAGCAGGTATGTTGAATAAACCATTTTCTTCTTCCAATGGTTTTTCTTATTTGTTTCAATGCACATGACATCATTTTTTTTTTTTTTGTTTGCTTGTTTTCTATTCTTGAATGCATGTTGAATAAACTCTCCAATCGAATCCTTTTCCTGTTAGATGAAGAGGAGAGTTTTAAGTCAGATTCAGAGAAGGTAGCTCACAAGAAACAGAGGTTAACATCCCTGTCAGAGAGAGGGTAGAGTTCCCAGTCAGGCTTGGATGTACATAATAGGATTGGTTGTTATAATTATGAGGTAAACATCCGTTGTATTTTTTTAAGAAAAAAAATATTATCCATTTTTCTTTTTTCTATAATACTGTATACTCATTTCAGACTATGCATAATATTGCCATTCTTAAAAGACTTGTATGCTGACATTACTATTAAAACTGTACATCTCTCTCAAAATGAGAAAAGCAACAGTCCTACTGTTCTTAGAACATTGGACAAGCTGATGTATCTGTAAAGTTTGATAATGCAATACATGTATCCTGTAGTCATCCTCTTACCATCTTTTATATATATGGATCTCCACAGATGGATATAGGGAACCAATACGAACAAGGGATTGTGTTTGAACGGGCAAACCAGATTCATATTTATTAACAAAGTTCAGATTTTAATGGATATATCAGAAAGTCTTATGTTTTGTTTGAATTTATACATACAACTAAAAATGATCCTCCATTCCATATTTGCGCTATTTTCTCCAACTCTCATACCCCATGTTTGCATCAAACAACAGTCTGCTATTGACTACTTGTACAATGATCGTCTTCCCAAATTTCTATTTTGATTTGATTTGTATTTTCAAGGACATTTGTGGTCATGTTACATGATGTTTTACAACTTGCGACTGTCATTAACTAGGCCCAAATTATTCTTTCATGCAGGGGAGCTTTCTTTGTCGGCCATAAATGTACATAATGAAATTATTTGTGATTATTGCAAGGTAACATCCATCTTGTAACTTTCTTTTCCCTACATGAGTAAAGTCTACTCACTTCAATCCACACAAGATAAAGCACCCAATGGATCCTTCTATTCGTTATATATTTTCTGCTAATGGATCTTGTGTTCTTGTTCTACTGGTTTAAAGTTATTGAATGATAAAATTGGTTTTGAAAATCTAAACTAGCTCTTTTTGGTAACTGTTCATTTTATATTGTTGACTCAAAGGGAGATGGCATTGGGATTCCAATATTTCAACATTAAGCAAATATGAGTTTGTAAAGTTTCCAGCCATGCAGTACTATCATGTTGCTTGTATGTATCTTTTAGTCATGTTCTCAAGTCTTACCACCTAAATGGCTATCTCGACAGATGAGTCCAATGGTCGGTATAATTGCAAACACTGTCATGAAGAAAATGTCATCACTGAGGGAGGTGTGAGTTTTGATTTGTATGTGTGAAGAGTATTATCATACTTGCTTTAAGCATTGAGATCTTGCCAATTAGCATCACACACAAGGGCATGCATTTGAACTTGTTACATCCTGTGGAGCCAGTCCAGTTCCTATATATCCTGATGATACTTCAGAGGATGCAGAAGATGGTCTTGTGGCTGTGAGTTCCCAGTCAGATGGAGAAGATGAAGAAGAATTGAATTTCAATGTATTCTTCTCATTGTAGAGGTATGTATTTATATATAATTGTCTTGCAAACTAAGTAATAGAAGTTAATAAGTAAATCGAATCATAGAAATATATTACATATTAAACATGTGTTAAACACTAAGAATGTTCCTTTACAGAAGAGAGTTCCAGTGTGACGGAGAAGAAAGTTTTCAGTCAAACGTCAATGTAACTCACAAGTGAAGGAGGCTATGTGAGTCAGATGGAGTTTAGAGTTCCCAGTCAGATGTAAATGTAATTCAGAAGAGGAGGAGGCTATATTATCAGTCAGGTGGAGAGGAGCTCCCTTTCAGACCTAAATCTACATAATCGAGTTATTTGTTATAATTCGTAGGTAAAATCCTTCTTTTTATATTATATTAAAACGATATTCTAGAAAGTTCAATCCATATAAGATAAAGTTGCCAGTGGTTTGTTCAGCTTGATAATTGTGTTCTGCAAATGGATCTTGTGTACTTGTTTTACTCCTGCAACCATTTAGATCTTGCCAATCAGCATCATCTACAATGGTATACATTTGAGCTTATTGCTGGACGTCCTGATGATATTTTAGAGGATGTGTGATGATGCTATAAAGGATCATGGTGGTGGTGGTTCTTTCTCAAGATGAAATAATCTCTTTGGGTCACTTTATTATCTCATAGGAACGGAGATAATAAATCCAACCAGCATCATCTACAACCATTTAGTCTATATTTTTCGCTTTTTAGTTGGTACCTTGCCTCATTGCTATCAAGATTTAATGGTCATTACAAACCTACCCCTTGCCTTTGTTTACGTTAATATTGCAAGTGCATTGGCTGATACGCATAAGAGTTTTCTCATTTGATTCAGGAATAAGAACCACCAGATATTTGAAAGGGTTAAGTCAGGCCCTGACAGGAAACGGCGCTGACGATCAGACCAAAGCTCTATCTTCTATGTTTACTTCTGTTATTTTTAATTTCTGTTATAGGACAGGAAACGGCGCTGCTCATATCTTGGCATCCAAAACAGATATTAGCTCACCAGTTTCGTGCTCTTACCTCTATCCCCCTGACTGGATTCTGTTACAGTTAAAACATGATATGTTATTCTGTAATATGGCTACTGATTAGCTTTTCGAATATATCTTATGATTACTAAAACAAAAAAAAAGTCAGGCCCTGACCTGTATTCATTAAAATCTTAGATAAACAACTCCTTCTGGATCCTCCCTTACAAGTTACAAGTTCACTAACAATGTGATCCATGGGAGGGCAAAAGCAAGATATATGATAAACTCTCCCAACACCTGTAGCAGCTTGGTAGCAAGCTACTTTGTTGGCTTCTTTATAGTTATGAGTTTCAAATACACTCTCAAACCAGCAATGTGACTATTTATCTGTCTAAATTCGTTTTCTAAAATGAAAATTGTTCAAAACCTCACTGCCAAATAACAATTTGGGTGGGTAAAGTCATTTTCTTTCCTCGTAGTTGAATGATTACTTCACTTTTGGCAAAACATCTTTATCTAGGGACATAAGGGAAAATTTACACCCACATGGCAACATCCTATATTGAATAGATCTTTAATTTGTCAGACAAAAATATACATGTTTGAATCCTTTGTGATAGACTGAAAGCTTTGGTGTTCTCTAGCTCTTGTACAGGTAACTTTTTTGTAATTCATATTTGAATCATCTCCTTTCTTTTCTAGCACATGCCAAATCAATCTAACTAAAATTCTATGACTTCGACCCTTACAAGATGAAGCCTCAATGCTCTGTTGAGGTTGATAAATATGCTTTGCAAATTGAGTTCTTGTTCTTATTTCAGTGGTTTAAAATTTCCTTAAGGGCCCGTTCGGCAAAGGCCCATAAATGCATTTCTGGGCTTCTTGAAAGTAAAGAAGTTGTAAGTCTGTTCGAAAAATCTTAAAACAGATTTAGAAATGAATTAATGATAAGTTAAGAAATACATTTTTTGGTAAGTTTTAAACATTAGCTTTCTCCTTTCTCCTTTTTCTTATCCCGTAGGTACTTTTTAGGAAATTCATTCAGAACTTCTACTTGGTTGCCGAAGGGGCCCTAAAGGTTGCTTAACAAGTATTATTTACTCTTCGATTAAATTGCTCAAGTTGCCAGTCTTAAAGCACTTTAATTGATGATACCGCAGTTTGAACTCTGAAATTCATCGATTTTCAAATTCTAACAAGCAAATATAAAATTATAAGCTTAATGATCTAATTTGTGGGATTCAATGGTCCCATAGTTCATGTTCTAAGCATGTTGAGCTGATGCCTTTGTAAAGTTTTCAGATATATTACTTGCCCACCTAGTACCTTTGTTTTTTAGCATGCTCTTACCACCTATATGGATTTATACAGATGAATCCAATAGTTGGGAAGCCGCCATACAAATGCAAACACGTACTGTTTGGAAGAACGTATTGTCACTTAGAGGCATAGGCAGACTTGAGCAGTGTTTAGATCTTGTCAATCAGCATCACACACAAGGGCGTACGTGTGAACTTATTGTGAATGATCGTAATCCTGATGATGCTTCAGCAGATGCAAAATATGGTCTTGTGTTTGCAAGACCTACCGAAATTGAAGGACATTTGGAGGGGTGTGATAGTTTGCGACTCTCTTCAGAATAGAAGGGGCTTCTCAACTTACAGGGCAAGATCAATCAGCACCACCAGCTCTTCAGTATATATATCGGAGGAAGCTGAAAATGGCCGGATTTTCTGGAGGGGGATCCTGCCTATGCTAAAAATATAGTTTAATGAGGTTCTGGTTTATGCATCAAAAGCCAGTATGTACAAACACTATTCTCAATGCCCATATTATACACATTCCAGAATATTCAACATTATATCTTCCTGTTCTGTGTTTGGAATCGAGCTGCTATCCAGGTTAAATTGTGCCAGTGTTCGATAGTTTCCGTGTTTTGACTTAGAGTTCCCTAGTTAAACTGATAACTGACATTAAGACATTGTATCTATTCTTTGCGTAGCTGTTTAACCATGAGGGCGCTTGATTTGATTTGTGCACCATGTGTTACTCCTCTTCAGGCTTGCACGGGTAGCTTGTTTATGCAGTGATGTCTGACAAAAAGTTTATTTACGAAGAGTCCTATTACGTTCTTATTCTCTCCTTTTCAACACCTGCCCCTTTCTGCTGACCTCTCACGATCTCTTTACTTTCAAGGATCAATCATATGAACTCCTATTAAGTAAGCCAAAAGTCTAAAAGTCCAATCAATTCCTCCTAAGCTTCAGCCAACACTGCTCATTCTTTGCCCTTTCCTTATTCCCTCTTTCTTTCCTTGCACACCAACTTATAACAGGTTTGGGTTTAGACAAACAGAGTCGGTTCAGATTATTTATTCTTTTATTTCCTATTTATAGACTCTCAGTCCTTTAACCTTTCCTATTCTGGTCTAACCCACTCTAAAAAATTCTAGTTGAGACCCTTTCTATATTTCTATTAGTAATATTAGGAAATTTAAATCCAACATCACTACCATACACAAAATATACAAAGCAAGTATGACTACTACTAGTAACTACAACAAGATTACAAGAAGTAATACAACTATCACACAAACCATATTCACAAATTATATATCGAGAAACATTAAGCATATGATAATTTAGTGTGAGGTATTACATTCATCCCCCTAAATGAAAATTTCGTCCTCGAAATTTAACATACCTCGCAGATGGGCAGCCACGGATATTTCTGACGAATCTCGTCTTCTTGTTCCCATGATGCTTCCATCTTTTGAATGGTGATCCCATAACACCTTAACTAGTGAGATGGTTCGGTTCCTCAATACTTGTCGTTTGCGATCAATGATTTTAATAGGTCGGTCCTCATATGTCGCATCTTCTTGTAAATTCGAGGCATCTAGATCAATGATCTTGACATGTTCGCTGATATGGTATGCTCATCATCATCATTCTTTGGATACTTTCTTAACATAGACACATGGAATACATTGTGAACTGCAGAGAGCTTTTCATCAGGCAACTCCAAGCGATATGCAACTGACCCAACTTTTCCGATTACTTTGAACGACCGAATGAATCTGGGAGAAAGCTTACCTTTCTTACCGAATCGCATGACTCTCTTTTTAGGCGAGACTTTCAGAAGAGCAAAATCGCCCACCTGAAATTCCACATGTCTTCGGCGAGGATCAGCATAACTCTTTTGCCGACTTTGAGCTGTGCGTATCCTTTGTTGAATTAAAGCTACCCTTTCAGTGCTTTCACGTACTAAGTCTGGTCCCATCCATAACAGCAGCGTCACCAGTGGCCCAACATACTGGGGATCTACAAGGTCTACCATATAGCGCTTCATATGGTGCCATCCCAATCGTCGTCAGGTAACTATTGTTATACGCAAACTCAATAAATGGTAGCTGATCATCCCAACTACCTTTGAAATCAAGAGCGCATGCTCTGAGCATATCCTCCAAAATCTGATTGACTCGTTCAGTTTGGCCGTCAGTCTGGGGTGAAACGTCGTGCTAAACTCTAAAGTAGTGCCGAATGCTTTTTGGAAACTCTTCCAGAAATGTGAAGTGAACTGGCTACCTCTATCTGAGACAATAGAAATAGGGACTCCATGAAGACGAACAATTTCTTTAATGTAACGTTTAGCAGCACATTCATATTGTGAGTTTTCTTCATTGGTAAGAAGTGTGCCGATTTGGTTAAACGGTCCACAATTACCCAAATGGTGTCATTACCCTGTTGTGACCTGGGCAGTCCCTCTACAAAGTTCATACTAATGTGCTCTCATTTCCACTCACTGACTGGCAGAGGTTGTAATAACCCAGCTGGACTGCGGTGTTCTACTTTCACTTGTTGACATGTAAGGCACTTGGATACATAATCAGCAATGTCATACTTCATCTTCTTCCACCAAAAATGTCTTCGCAAATCCTTATACATTTTAGTACTCCTTGGGTGCACAGTATATCTACTGCGATGCGCTTCATTGAGGATTTCCCTTCGAATTTCAGCCACTGCTGGAATTACAAGACGACCTCTAAGTCGTAATCCTCCATCATTTCCAACTGCCCAAACACAATCAAATTTAGGATTTTCTGCTAGCTCAGTAATTCTTGCTTGCAAACACTCGTCACCATGTTGAGCCTCTATTACTCTGGATACGTTAGTGGCTCACTTGAGAACATGTTGGTGGAGATTAGTGGAGGCAGCGGCAGAGTTTAATATACGCCCTACTTCTAAAGAGCACACTTCTTTCTTGGGTGTTGTTATTGGTTTGCCGAGGGGGTGGTTCCTACGGCACATGAGAGGGGGATGTCCTGACATTGGAATATAAGTATAGATCCGTCATATATAATCACCGAGGCCTTTTGGGCTCACTTGGCTCCAGGGTTCGAAAGAACTCCGGAGTTAAGCGTGCTCGGGTTATGGGTGACCTCCTGGGAAGCAGGCCGTTGCCCCATAAAACCCCACACTGTCGGATGTCCGCAGTGGCTAAGTGGGGACAATATTGGTGGTGATATAGGTCGGGTCGCTACAATAAACAAGACCAACCTTCTCAAATTGGGATTTCTCGGAAGGACCTCACCATTCTACCATTCGTTTTACTACAACTTTCTTCATCACTCATCACTGTAACTCAATCAAGTAAGGTTATTTCTTCTTTCTTCTTCACCAATTTTTCCACTTGGAAGTTAGTTGAATTGAGGGTGTCCCACATGTATAGAAAGGCAAGAAGAAGGTGATAGTGAAGCTTCCAGTAAACTAATATCAACTTGGATTGGAAATTTGGAATCAACTGAGTCTTTCACCGCTAGGCCTGTCAACTATCCAAACTGATCCATGATCCAAACCGATCCAATCCATTATTTTTCTGTTTTGGATATCCATTTGGATTATTCAATCATATGGAATGGTTTTTGGATAATAACAAAGAAAAAACCAATCCGATCCAATAGAACAAAACAGAAAATTTCATTCGATCTCTCTCTCTTTCCCCAAACTTTACTTTCTCTCTGTTCGTCTTCTCAATCGATCTCTCTTTTTTTCTCAAAAATTATAATCGATTTCCCTAAACTTAAAGAATTTCGATCAGGTCATCATCATATAACCCAATTTTGGATTTCTAGGTGGATTTCTAGAAGAATTTCGATCAGGTAAGTTGGTGATTTTATTTGATTGTTGAATTTGGGTACAAGAAAGTTGACATAGAGACTTGGGTTTGTGATTACAGTTGATTTTTAATTGACTTGGGTTCTTTTGTTTGAGTTTTTCTTTTTTGGGTTTTCATTAAAACAATTTTTTAATGGTTGCGGAAACTGTTGGGGATTAATTTGGTTTGAAAAGGAAAGGTTGAGTTTTTCTCTTTTGGGTTTGTGATTACAGTGATTCATTGTAAGATGTCGGTTCCTTCGTCGATGGATTCTATCTACAAGGTTAGTAATTCATCGAATAGAAAAAAACTTAGTGCATCAGAAAACACATTGAGGTCTAATGTATGGTTAGAGTTCAAGAGAAGTGAGGATAAACAAAGTGCTATTTGTAAACATTGTAAAGAAAGCTTTAGGGTCAATGGAACTTCTAGCTTGCGTAATCATTTGAAGAGATGTTCTATGAAAAAACAAGATGAGGGAACTCCTTCGACTAAGATGATCAAATTTTGTCAAGAACGAAGTAGAAAAGATCTTTCTGAGATGTTTGTTAAACATAATTACCCGTTTTCGATGGTTGAACATGAGTATTTTAGAAAGTTTGTAAACAATCTTCAATCACAATTTGATTTAAAGCATCGAAATACAGTTCGAGGTGATATTGTGAAATTATACAAGGAAGAGAAAAATGCACTTTATAGTAGTTTGGGAAAACTTTCAAGTCGGATTAGTATGACAACTGATTTGTGGACAACACACTGTACAAGAGATTCGTATATGTGTTTAACTGTTCATTATATTGATGATGATTGGGTTTTAAGGAATAAGATATTAAATTATATTTTCGATTAATGGATTGTTCTCATACTGGAAGTGAGTTAGAAAGAATTCTAATGAAATGTTTGCTTGATTTGAATGTTGATGAAAAGGTATCTACTATTACTGTTGATAATGCTTCATCGAATGATGTGATGGTTAGTTTGTTAAAGGCCAATCTCAATCAAGACAAGTTGTTAGTTTTTAATAGAAAGTTTTTTCACATTCGTTGTACAACACATATTCTAAACCTCATTGTCAAAGATGGATTGTCAGCCATGGGGAATACGTTGAATCGTATTCGGGAGAGTTGTAAGTATGTAAGGTTAACACCTCAAAGGAAGATGAAGTGGGAAGAAGTTGCTCAGCAAGTGGGTGTAGTCACACTAAAAGAGATTTGTTTTGATTGCCCAACAAGATGGAACTCGACTTATGAAATGATTGCAACTGTATTGATTTATGAAAAGGCTTTCAAGCGTTTACATTTGCAAGATGAGGATTTCAAAACAATCCCCTCTACAGAGGAATGGGTCATTGCATCGAGAGATTTGCACATGTTTGGAAAACTTTTATGCGTCGACAATGAGTCTTTCAGGTATGCCATTTATATTCCCATGGTGTAAATGATTGAATTCATTTTTTTTCTTTTTCTTTCTAATGTTGTCTTCGGTTTAGTCTGGTAACACACTCATTTCTAATGTTGTTTTTGGTTTAGTCTGGATTTTATCATCTCTTAGAAACTTTATTCTTAACTTTGTTATAGGTATGGATTATCCATGTAAATGTCAGACACAATTGTTGATTGTCGTATCTAGCTATTAGGTTCACATGTCAATTGTCTAAGGTCCACGTTTGAATTGATTTGGATAATCATGTCTACTGGTCATTTGGTCAGTGAACTGTGAACATGTTCTATGGATCTGTTTCTTAAAAAAAATTAGTATTGTTCAATCTGGTTAAATATCTTTGATATTTGTTCATGGATTTATTGTTGAAACATGCTATCAACCTGAACCTGAAGTTTAAATAAGGGTCTTGATCTATTTTTATTGATTCCGCCAAGTGATGGTTCGGGCCAATGTTATTTTTTGTTTGAAGAAAATGATAATGCGCATGCAAATGGCCGTTGTTACTGTGTTAGTTCAACTTCAAATTTATATTCCAATGGTGTAAATGATTGAATTCATTTATTTTTTTCTTTCTAATGTTTCCTTTGGTTTAGTCTGGTGTACTCATTTCTAATGTTTCCTTTGGTTTAGTCTAGATTTTATCATCTCTTAGAAACTTTATTCTTAACTTTGTTATAGGTATGGATTATCCAACTGCAGACGTATACTTCTCGAATGTATGTGAAATTCATATAGCATTGTTGGAGTGGAAAAAAGTGCTACTGAAGTTGTGAAAAAAATGGCTGATTCCATGTATGAGAAGTTCAAAAAGTAGTAGTTGTTTGATTCTAGCGGTGGCCTTTGTTCTTAACCATGGTTTTAAGTTGAAGTTTGTTGAGAATTACTATATCATATATGGTGACTATGAGAGTGCTTTTCAAACTAGGAAAGTTCGAGAAGCAATGATTGAAATATATAGTGAGTATTCCCCACCTACAACAAATCCTCTTTTCACATCTCAACCTTCATCATCAAGTTCTAGTCAACAACTCTTCGATGAAAATTCTCTCAATTCGAACAAATCTATGAGATTTGAAAGTTGGTACCAGGTTGAAGGAATCGGTACAACACAATGCAAATCTGAGTTGGATAGTTATTTGGATGAGCCCCTTTATCCGCTCAAAGGTTTATCTTTATTGGATTGGTGGAAAGTAAATACACCAAAATATCCAACACTTTCGAGGATGGCTCAGGATATTTTGTATATTCCTGTTACTTCAGTACCTTCAGAATTGGCATTTAGCATTGGAGGTAGAGTACTAAGTGACTAGCGTGCTTTGTTAGATCCAAAATGGTGGAAGTCCTTATCTGTACTCAGAATTGGTTGCCATATTTGTCTGGAGGTAAGAAATCACTAGTAATGTCTTATTATTTAGGGCTAGTTATGATTTGTTTAATAGGTAATTTTATTATGTTTTATTGGTATTGTTGTAGATGCATCTGCATGCTCAATTCAAGATAATATTGACTCATTGGCAAATGATGAGCTCGATGATGTTGATGATGATTTGTGTTCAACAGTAGCATTCTCTACTTGATTGGATAATGAACAGGTACAAATCTAGTTTACACATTGGAAGACATTTACTTTTTCTATAAGTTCACAAGTTCCTTTTGCAAATAGATTTGTTAGAGAGCATTCAGCATTTTGGACCCTCTTATATAGCATCTTCTATGTTATTCAGCTTACCTGGAAATAAACTCTACCTTTCTTTTCTAATTAATATCTAAATTTTTTAGGTACCATCTGAAGGATGTGATTGTAGGCAAGATTTATTTTCTTCTTGTAAGAATCAAATCAAACACATGTAGCTTGATTGATGGTGTTCCTGTCAGAGGTATACATATCTATTCTTAGTTCTTATAATGGATGTGGATTATGTTTTTCTTAAATTGGATACTTTTTAGCTTGAAGTGATTACATTATTGCTGAAAATGATCTGGTATCAGCTTAGGTCTAGTATATAACTCGACTTTTGCGAAATGTTAATGGTCAATATATCAGTAGAAAGCACTAGCACTTGTACTAGTAGTCTACTAGTACTACTACTAGTTTTTTAGTATGGGTACACCACTTGAGAGTGTGAGTGGTTCTGACTTCGGAGAATTCGTTTAGCTGATGGATTCACAATAGAACAGCTTCTTCATATTAGCCTTATCTTTGAATATGTTTTGCATCTAAGGATAACTCATATTCCCTGCTTGCTTATGACCTACTTTCACCATTTTTACAGTATATTGTTAGTAGTCTCTATTCTGATCCTCCCTGTTCTATAGATGATGGTTAATTTGTTGTTTGTATGTTGTTTGAATGTATAATGCAGTCTTACATTACATTATGTTTTTCTTTCCTTCACATAGACTGTTTCTGAGCACTTATCAATTAGAGGATGATGGAGGGAAGACAGTGATACAGCGAAGACAACACGCAAATTTGGTTTGCGAAACATGTTGTATTTGTAGAGTGATTTGTTTGGGGTTTTCTGTACTCTGTTCAATCTGAGATGTATGAACAATTTTAGCAAAACTTACAATGTGAATCACACATGTACTTCAGCACTCTGGTTGTTTGATAGCAAACCTCATCATTTTATGTATCGGAGTTTGTGTCACCGCATTTTTAGCATCAATATATGTTAAAAGTTGGTGAAACTTATTTAGCATTTTTAGCATCAAATCTGAGTTGGATACAATATATGTATCGGAGTTTGTGTCATTGCATTTGTACCATCAATATAAGATAATGAAATGTTGCATGGCATGTATAACAATTGTGAACTGTATACATATATGCAAGGAAGCAAGAGGCATTGGGCATTACTGACTACTGAGTAGGATAGGATAGGATGTTTGCAACTTTGCACCAAGGATGTAAACATGTTGCAAAATTGTATTTAAAAAGAAAATTTGTTTTTTATTCAAAAGAAAAACACGAGGGAGCATGTGCAGCTGCAGCTAAGGTACAAAAATACGAGGGAGCATGTGCAGCGAACTAGCATTGTTTCATTCCTTTTGCTTTTGACACTTTTGGGTTTCTAGCACCAGAAGCAGTTGAACTTCTTAGGAGGGTATAGAAGGTGATGAATAGCAACGTGATGACGGCGGGTTCCAATGAATATGAATTTTGTAGGATTGGTTTTGCTATTCAAAAAGGGCTTGCAGCGCAGTTTTTAGCACGTTTGTCCTCTAGCTTTGTGTAATTCCTCTTTTATCAATAAAATTTGTTTTTGAGTAAAAAAAAAAAAAAAACCCCGGATCGGATCGGATCAGATATCCATTAATTTACAGTGGATCGGTTCTGATCAGCTGTACCAATTATCCGTTCTGAATTGGATCGAATCGGTTCGGATCACAATACATACAGATCAGTTCGGCTCAGTGAGATATCCAAACCGAACCGATCCTTTGACAAGCCTATTCACCGCGTTCCAAAGTCACAAACCACACGTAGTCTTTTAGGTGGTAAATCGGCCAGCATTAGTGCACGCATCTTTAAAATATTGATATCTTTATGTTGAAATAAAAATAAAACCAAGATTTTCTTTAACACGATGGATTGGTCCTTTGAACCCATCATCATTTAAGCCATCTTTCACAATCAAATTTAAAACATGACAACAACAACGGACATGCGATAATCTACCATTTAAAAGAAGGCCAGGTAAAATTGTCTTAAAAAAAATAAATGCTACAGTATTAGAACTAGCATTATCTAATGAATCGAATTTTTTTTTCAAAGATACCTAGTTTTTGAAGTTTTCAATAATAAAAGTAGCAATAGCATCACCAGTATGTGAAAAATTTATATTACAAAATGAAACAATTCGTTTTTGTAATTTCAAATATTTATCAACATAATTAGCAGTAATTGAACAATATCCAAGATTTTGATTAGAAGTCCACAAATCGAATGTTAAACATATTTTTCCATCAAAAGTAAGTAAAACTTCTTTTAGTTTTGTTTTTTCTTCTTTGAAAACCTTAACTATATCACTTCTAACAGTATGTCGTGAAAATGCAACATATTGAGGACAAAATAATTCTTTAATCATTGATGCAAACTCAGGATCCTCAATAACATTAAAGGCAACTCTCTTTTTATTATCCATTTAATAAGTCTTCTACGAGCAACTGATTGACTATATGTAAAAGCAACAACATTTTCACTCCCATCTTGAGACAAGGTTGGTTGACCTGAGTCTCTCCTACGCTTTTTAGCATAACTTGTAAGATGGTGAGAAAGATGGTTTGTGCCATCTTTTGGCGAAACCCCTAAAGAAGTTTGACATACATTACAAACACATCTAAGCACACGTGCACCGGTTTTAGGATGAGGACCATAAAATGTGGTCAAACATCAGATTTTCTACTCGATGATAATTTTCTAAGATGTGTTTCCTCTTCAAGAGTATGATTATGAATATTAGTAGCACTAGTAGCAGGGGATGAATTAGTATCATTATTGTTGGGTGGTATATAATCTGATTCGTAAGTAGGCTCACTAGACTCTCCAATTCCAGACATTATCAAGAAGATAATAACAACAAATTAACAAATTGAGAGAAAAAAAAGAAGCAAAGAATCAATCCAATTTACCAATCGTCACAGCAAGTTGTTAAATGCAAGCAACTCAAGACAGATAGCTAGAATGCAAAGAACAACTCTGGAATGAATGACTTGTTTATTGAATGAGAAACAACAGCTATTAAATAGTCTTTTACAGAATGAAATCTAAAACAAACTACACTCACGTTCCAACTAGAATCGTGGTAACAATCTTGACTAAATCAAATATAACAGTCCCTAAAGAATAGGGCTTATTGACAAACTAAATCTTATCATTCCCTCCTCTGAACTAAACTGCCTAGGCAGACATCTAGTTTACCTTTGGGCTATCACAAACTCCCAATTTCTTTCTAAGCTCCTAAAATGTTTCTAGCTTGACTGGTTTTGTAAATATGTATGCTATTTGTTGCTGTGTACCATAATACTTGAGCTGCACAACTCCTTCATTCACCAGATCACGTAAGAAATGGAAACGCACATCAATATGCTTGCTCCTGCCGTGCATCACAGGATTCTTTGACAACTTGATTGTTGAGCTATTGTCACAAAAGATGACAGGACTCTCACTGCCATTTTAACCAATCTTCTTTAACACCTTTTTCATCCACACCAATTGACAAGTACATGCCGCAGCCGCAACAAACTCGGCTTCTGTTGTACTTAATGTAACTATTGGTTGCTTTCGAGAAGACCAAGCCACTGCTGCTCCACTTAAAATAAAAGCATATCCCGACGTGCTCTTTCTATCTTCCACACACCCCGCATAATCACTATCAGTGAAGCCAACCAATTCCTTATTTCCTCCTTTCTGGTAAAAAATACCAAAGCCAATGGTTCCTTGTAACTACCGTAAAACTCTCTTGGTTGCTGAAAAATATAGCTCAGTTGGCTATGACATATACCTGCTGATTAGGCTAACTGCATACATTATATCCGACCTTGTGGCTGTTAAATATATCATGCTTCCAACCAGCTGCTTGTAGAACGAACCATTCACCTCTACCCCATTTTCATCTTTAGAAATTTTAAACCCTGGAATGATCGGATTTTGAACAGAATTACTATCCTCCATTCCAAACTTTTTTAACACTTCCATCACATATTTCTTTTGACTAATGAATATCCCTCCATCAAACTGCACTACTTCAATGCCAAGAAAATACCTCATCTTGCCCAAATCCGACATATCAAATTCCTTCATCATGGAGTCCTTAAACTCACACATCATAACCTCATCGTCTCCTGTATAAATTAAATCATCAACATACAAACTAATGATGAAACATTTACGTTGTTTGTTGACTTTAGTAAACAAAGTTTGTTCACTATCATCCTTCTTGAAACCTTCTCTCTTGAAATACGACTCAATCCGGTTGAACCATGCTCTTGGTGCCTGCTTGAGTCCGTACAGACCTTTGTTGAGTTTGTATACCTTGTACTCCTCATTCTGCATCTCATAACCTCTCGGCTGCTCAACATAAACATCTTCAGTTAGAAACCACGTCCCATTCTTCTGAATTGATCTCATTTATGAATCCATAGCCTGCCTCCATTTTTCATCTTTTACTGCTTCATCAAAACTGGTCGGGCCGGAACTAGGCAGGTCAGAGCTAGTAAGCAAACCCAAGTGAGCTTGCACGTCTTCATCGTTAATGCCATCACCAGTAAAATAGTCTCGCATCCATACTGGTGCTTTTCTATTGCGAATTTCTCTTGCATTTGAAGTTTCGGGAATATCAAGATTTCCGGAGGTCTCGCTCCCTTCCGCATCTTCACTCTCTACCTCTTCACTATTGTGTTCTTCATCTCCCCATTCTAAGTCTAGCTTAATCTGTTATTCATGGCTTGCATCCCAGTTCCACTTCTTATCTTCTTCAAAAACGACATCTCTGCTAATCACAATTTGCTTCGACATTGGATCATACAGTCTATATCCCTTTGATTCTTTGCTCACCCCAAATAAAACACAGCTGCAACTCTTGTCTTCAAGCTTTGTTCGTCGAGCATCAGGCACATGAACATGTGCTATACTACCAAAGACTCTCAAGTATTCTACAGAAGGCTTCACCCCGCTCCAAGCTTCCTCTGGCGTCATGTCTTTCACTGATGACGTTGGGCATCTATTAAGAATATAAAATGTCCAGTTCACCGCTTCGGCCAGAACATCTTCGGAACATTGTTCTCAATCAATAAACTTCTCACCATATTCATCACCGTCCTGTTCTTCCGTTCTGCGACACCGTTTTGTTGCGGTGTATGGACAGTGGTCAATTGTCTCTTGATTCCATTTTTTCTACAATAATCGTTGAATTCACTTGATGTGAATTCTCCTCCATGATCTGTTCTTAAACATTTAATAGACAAACCAGTTTCTTTTTCTACACAACTTTTAAATAACTTAAAAGAAGCAAATGCATCTGATTTATAAACAAGAAAATGTACCCAAGCCTTCCTACTAAAGTCATCGATAAAACCAATAAGGTACCTCTTGTGGCTGTGGGAAGTAGGAGAGATTGGACCGCAAATATCTGCATGAACTAGATCCAACTTTGCTGATGCTTTCCATGTGCTTCTCGTCAGAATAACGTCTCGGTGTTGCTACCCCTCCTTTGGTTCCTTCTTGATTGGTTGTGTGTTTGATAGCAATACAAACATTCTGTTGGCCGTCATGTTGGTTTGAATGATCAAACCCTTTGTGGGATGGTAGATTCGGCACTGATTGGACCGCATTAGAATGGCTAGTCCCTTTTCTTGCAGTTGTCCAACACTGAGAAGGTGACTCTTCAATTCCGACACATAAAATACATCTTTTACAAGATAACTGACACCTTCCAAAGATAATCGCGCACTTCCTTTGCCAACAACGTTCATCCTCGTATGATTGCTCAATCTGACCACTTTTTTGAATCCTTCTTCTAACTCGCAGAAAGGAGATGGATCACCACACATATGGTTGCTGCAACCTGAATAAATGAACCACACATCATCTTGGTTCACTCCATGTAACTCGACATAGGCCATAAGTACTCTCTCCTCTGACTCATCCAATTTTGCACAATTTGCTTGTTTTCCTGAACTTGGACATTCGTATTGGAAGTGTCCGAGTTGATGACATTGGTAGCACTCAACAGTGGCCTTATTGTAGTTATGGCGACCCCTGCTTCTACCTCTTCCTCCTCTGAAAGTAGCTCTCCCACGTCCTCGTCCACCATAACCTTCATCATGTGACACCTTGAGTGCGTGTTCCTCGTCTCCATCCTTTTTGAACTTCTGCTCATGAACAAGCAGTGAACTCTGTAAGGCATCGACAGATGGCCGATCGATATCCTTTGCTTCTTCTATGGAACAAATAATGTAATTCCATTTTTTGGTGAGAGTTCTCAAAATTTTCTCAACTATCTTGACATCAGTCATGTCTTCCCCACAATTCCTCATGTCGTTTGCAACCACTATCACTCGACCAAAGTAGTCAGTGATCGATTCACCTTGCTTCATTGCCAGAACCTCACAATTCCTGCGAAGACGGTTGAGTTGAGCCCTCTGTACGCAAGCATTTCCCTGACATTTCATCTTCATGGAATCCCAAAGTTGTTTGGATGTCTATTTCTGTGTGATTGTCTTTAGAATTGACTTGTCAAGGGATTGAAACAAGTAATTCTTGGCTTTGAGATCTTTCAGCTTCATCTCCTCTAGAGTTTTTCTCTGCGCAACAGTCAGCACCTCTTCATCACCATGTTGTGAATAACTGAGAAACTACAAATAGTGCTAATACAACAATTGAATATTCAACCAAACAATCAAACAATAGGCAGAAAGTAAAGAACACACAGAAATTTTTAACGTGGTAAAACCCGAAAAGGGAAACGTCCACGGTTGTCCTCGCGACAACAAATAATCCACTAGATGAAAAGAGATGTACAAATCTACCAACTACCTGCACTCACTGCGAGTTGATACTCCTGGTTATCTCTAACACCTTGACTTCACCAGAGCACCTTGATGTACGCACAAGACACTCGACTTCTTGATGAACACACAAGAAGACTCGAAGCCGAAATCACAATGAAACTAGGAAGATCACAAAGATATGAATTGAGAGAAGGGGGAAGGAAGGAAATTGAGTTCAATAGTAACAAACACTTTCAACACCAAAACCTAAACCAAAACTCATGAACTAGAAGAAGAATGAACGGCCAAAGAACTGACTTGTTCTTTGGAAGAGAAACCCTATTTATACTTAGGCTTGGAAACCAAGGAAAGTGGGCCGAATTAGTGCAAACCGACTTTGGACGTACGTACGTCGATATGACATTCGTACGTCTCCACACGAAAATAAGCCTGCTGTCTACTTGGACGTACGAACGTCCTGTAAAGGTACGTACGTCCAGAATGCAAACTTCCCTGCTGACTACCCATACGTACGTACGTCCTTACATGGTACGTACGTTTACCAAGATAAACGTTCTGCTGACTACTTGGACGTACGAACGTCCTAACAAGGTACGTACGTCCTGAACCAAAAACCACACTAATGACACACGACGCGAAGACAAGGACACGGGACGACGCGCGTACAACCAGGTTTTCTTAACAATGAACTCAAGGCGAAATAACCAAGGACACTTTGTCACAAAATTGATGTCAAACAACTTTGTGCCGGTTTCAATCTCCCCCTTTGACATTGATTTTGTGACAAAAACCTATGACTCTAATAGCACTTATAAAACGTGCTTACAAACCCAAACCATGGCATTTATAAAACATGCCTACAGAATCACTCAAGGTAGAACACACACAAAGTCACCAATTCTTGTTATCCAGCTTGAGCAAAACGCTTTAACCATCAGAGACCGAACGGAAGCACTTAAGAATTTCCGAAACAATCAAGAAATCAACAGATCAAGGAATCAACAGAAGTTCCTTCGAGCAACTCCCCCATACTCCATGAGCTCCAAAATTTTGACACTCGAGCTCCCCCATAACTGTAGAACGCCTAAAACATCAACACGTTCACTCCCCCATACTTGTAGCATTCCTGAAACATGACCCAAGAATACCCTAACAACAAAGAGACGATTGTTAGAAATTAGAGTCATAAAATCTCCCCCTTTTTGTCACAACAAGAGAAACGATAAATAACAATAATAAACAAACAACCAAGAAAAGAAACCAACACCAAACAATGAAGACAAAACAGATAAAAAGAGAAACCTATCCCAACTGTTAAAGTTCAAGAGAACAACGAATAACCAAACACATAAATCCATAGTCATAATAAGCAAGAAAGACATAAGAAATAGCTGAAGTTAACGAATTCGAAAAACTCGCTCCCAATGACCTAGAGGAAGCTTGGAGAAATAAGCTTCCGCACGAGCCGAAGATCTAATCCACCGAGCTATCACATGATCATCATAATACTCCAGCCATTCACTCGTACAAAACAACTCCTCAATTCTGCTGTCCAAGCCACAGTCAGTAAGCGGAGCAGCAAGTCCTGGAACCTTCGGGTATCCAACCAACTCCAAGATGTGATTTTGAAGATGTCCCGGTAATCTCTCCCAATGATTTACATGAACCAGGCAAGGATTAAGAAAAGGTCGATGAATATAGTCATACCCATGGGGAACGCGACATAAACGACAAACCTTAGCATGGTTTTTGTACTCCATCACCATAAACGACACATAACCAGCAGTCGGAACAAAAACCCCATGAAGTTCATATTCTGCCATTGAATAAATCTGAGGAACAAGGAGAGAACTAGAAGGAGGTAAGAAGACACAAGAGAAGTAAAAGAAGAGAAGACTCCCCTATATATAGGAAAAACACGAATAACATGGGCCCAATTAGGGAGGTCCATTACCTGATTAGCAGTAATATACTGCAAAACAGAAAAGAACTAGAACTAACATTAAGACAGCAATATCCAATAACATGCTCAACATTAAGATAGAAATATAGAAACAAACCGATTTAACAAAAAAATGTTAAGTACAAAAATGTGGATAGTAAACCAGAACAAGAACTACTCGGACTCCGAGTCACCATCACTGTGTTCACCATCACCTTCGTCCTCACTCTCTCTACCAGAGTCATCACCATCACTGTCACCTGGAACTGGAGGTACCTCTTCCGGAAATGGAGGCAAGTCGATGGGAGTGAAGTCCAGCTGAAGATGACGCATCTGGGCGACGTTCATCGCATGAATATCACTGATCATGGCATCATGACGAGAGAGAATGACCCCAAAACGATCTAACCGAGCATCCATATGATCCTGACGACGTCGGAGAGAGGAAACCCTAGCATCAATTGCTGCAACTACCCGATTGCCCCTAGCTGAGGCTGAGATGGGGCGTCCAGAGGTCAAAGCCCGATCAAAATCATCATGGCGAGCAAGAGCCCTGCCTCCCCAAATTAGGTGATGCGTCAGACGCGCACCCACAGACTCAAAGGCCGACTTCCTAGACTGACAGCCCTTCTTGATGGCGTTGACCCAGTCATGTCCAACGAACCTTGGAGGGCTCACCTCCATATACTGTCCCTGAAAACCCAAGTGCTTGAGTATAGTCATTATAAAGCTAGGGAAAGGAAGAGTACCCTTAGCTGCATCGATCTGAAGCATTCGTGTGTAGATGACCTCAGAAAGATGAAGATGGTGCACCGACATACAAACCACTAATTTGACCATGTCGTCGGTCATGATGATCTTGTTGCCCTTGGTGGGGTAGATGTTGGAGTGGGCAACCATGTGTAAGAGGATGGCGCTGTAGTGCTTGGCATGATACCTTTCCGTGACACCATCAATGAACATCCTCTGAACCTGATCGACAAAGTCAATCTGAATCGCATTCGGAATGGGCCACCTGACAGGAATAGCACCTTCGGAGAGAAGATCATCGTCAATCCCCAACGCCTCACGTATTACCTTCGGAGAGATAGTGTATCTCCGACCGTCAATGAAAACTGAGAAACTCGAACGATTCGGTGAGGGCGTCTTCGTCTCATAGTAGGCAATCGTATGCTCAACCGAGTATTTTGTGATTGGTTGAGCCACCCTTAACCAATTTCTAGCCTCAAAGAACGAAGCTATGTTGCCGAGTTGAGAAGCCCCGAGAGGGGTGGTAGCAATATCTCCCAAGTCGAAGAACCGCTCGGGAACAATGGCCTTGGCTCGAGGATGAGTACCAAGGGATGGGGGATGAGGCGACAAGACCTGAGTAGAACCTCTACCCCGTGAAGCGCGGGAAGCGGATGCGCCCTTAGACCCAGTTGCCGTGGTGGTGGGAGTGGTGCGTGCGCGCTTTGAGGCCATCGTCTACACAACCACAACAGCAAACAAACCAGGAATGTAAGAAAATTGACAAAATAAACAATAGCCAGGTCATTGAGGCATTTACTCAAACACTTGATGTGCAGAAACAAGACACATGCTATCGGCAACAATGTAGTAATGGCAAGCACCCAAACACACGACAAAATAGACCCAAC
Source organism: Aquilegia eximia (assembly GCA_023053565.1). Classification (NCBI taxonomy): domain Eukaryota; kingdom Viridiplantae; phylum Streptophyta; class Magnoliopsida; order Ranunculales; family Ranunculaceae; genus Aquilegia; species Aquilegia eximia. The sequence continues at coordinate 4,283,689 of JALIGU010000005.1, read as the reverse complement.
AATAGAGAAGAAGTTACAAAAAAAATAGAGAGAGCCAAATCGTCCACCAATTTCAAAGGAATGAAATGGAAAACTAACCAACACAACCAAAACAAAACAAACCAAGCATTTCAAAGAGAATAGAGAATAACCATGCACTCCAACAATACCAAGAGAGTAAGGAGAAAGAGAAGAAGAAGAATATAGAAGGAGTCGAGCGCACTTACATGAGTAAAAACAGAGTATACACCAAAAAGAAAAAGAAACTGCCGGAGTTGAGCAATAAACAACCACCAAAGAAGGAGAACATAAGCAAAACAAAAAATATAGAAGAAAATCTCCTAAGATTAGCAAGGAAACCAATATGCTAACTACTTGTAGTGTGCCCAAAAGGAGGGAAACACGATTGATATAACAGCAAATGGCTTTGTGTTTAAAAAAAATTGGTTTTAAACAGCAAATGGGCCGAACTGTACCAGAAACGTTCGTACGATCGAAGAACGTTCGCACGTCGAGACCTCAAAAACCAAACATCTGACTGAGAACACGTTCGTACGTCCGAGGAACGTTCGTACGTTGCTAAAAGATCTGCCCACCTAAACGTACGAACGTCATGAAAGCGTTCGTACGAACTCTCCCCCTTTTTTTTTTTTTTTTTTTTATATATATAAAAAATGAAGAACCACCCTAACAGCTAGATAATAAACCAAAGAACTACCAAGAACAAATATTGAGAGACATCACAAGAAAACACTTCTACTTATCATAAGGATTCCAAATACAGCCGAATACAGTATAAACAACCCTCAACCACAAGAAAATGCAAAATCGAAGAACGACATCATACACCAAGGCATGGTACTTACTAGAATGATGCAAGCATGTAGAAGAAACTGATAGACCAATACCAACCTCCGGAAACAAACTAAAAACATGATCATTGAGTATATTGAAAGTCACTTGCAACTAGACCAATGTGAAAGTGAACCGGAGCACAACAAAACCAAGGAAACACACAATATTGATTTTCTTCTTGTCTTTCAACTAGACAAATACGAAAGCCACTTGTCATTTTCATCATTTTTTTTTTTTTTTTTTTTTTTTTGTAAAACCACTTGAAACAAACGCCATTCCCGTGTGGGAGTATGTAATATCTCCATCTTTTACCAGAACACGAGGGTAGGGTGTAGCCTACATCTTTTCGGCAAAACACACTCAAGAAGTGCAATACCATGATAACGTGCAACACAAGAACTAACATCTCCTGAGTGCATCCGTCAGAGCATGACCCTCACAGCCCCAACGGGTTCTTAGCCAAATGAGTATGCTCTCAAGACATTCAAATGGCTGCGGATTTTGTGAGTCATTGACCACTTACAAGAGGTAAGAACATATAAAGAAAGACGATGATCATGAAAGTAAACCATAGAAGACTAGAGATATACAGGTATGCAAGACGACAATCCAACTACATGTAAATGCATCATGTAAGAAACTACCAAGACGAAGAGAGTATGATGTAACCCTACAACTATGCATGACTCAGAAAACAGTTGAGAACGCCAAACTAGAAACAGTCGTAACATGGAATCCATACAATAGAAAAAGTAGTATGTCCTCAATACCAACAACAATAAAAAACAACCGAACCTAAACATCCTAAACACAGACAGTTCCAATGAACAAATTAGGTATATAGATGCGGAAAGGATGTGGTGACAATGAAACAGTTATCAGATGAGCGACTACCAGTTAACACCAAGACATGATTGGAATCAAAAACATCACACCTATTATCCTCAAACACAACCTTAAACTTAGTATCACATAACTGACTAATACTCAATAGATTGGACTTACGACCCTTAACAAAAAGAAGCTCATGACTATTGAGCGATCCAACCTCAGAAAAGTTACCTTTACCTTCAACCGGAAGCATTTTACCATTACCAAACCTAACCTTACCTCCATAACCAAGAGTCAGGTTATCAATTAGAGTCTTATCACCTGTCATATGACGCGAACAACCGCTGTCAAGATACCATGATGAAGGCATTGGTTCAACCAAACGAGCCATGTGAGATACCATTTTCCTGGATGCATCCATACTCCTATCCCAGAAATGTGGTGGTGGAGTAGGCATGGGTGTTGCTTGAGGACGATTTCCATAAGGAGAAGTTCTGGGTAAACCCCACGGAGCATAGCCATTCCACATGTATGGAGCCTGTATGCAGAAAGTGGAAGACTTGTTCCAATAAGAATTACCTGCAAAAGAAGGATGATGAGCAGGATACAAATTATTCCAACAAAAAGCAGAAGTGTGACCCATGCGACCACAGGTTAGACATTTAAAGCCTTTGTGTCTAACATTCTTTTTCGGGACATGCTTTACACGAGTGATCTTGGGTGGGGAAACCACACCAGACACCTGCACAGGAGCAGGAGAAGCAACACCTGTTGGTCTGACAAAAGTAGTACAGGAGGTGCGAGCAGTAGAAATAGGAACAGATATGTCATAACCTAAGCCAGATTTATCTGAATGGGAATTACCAATTCCCAGCAGAGAGTTTAGATTATCACTAGCTTTACCAAACACAACCAATTGTTTGTTAGCAGCAAACAACTCAGCTTTTACTTTCTCATGTTCCAATACAAGAGATCGATACCGTGTCTCCAGTTCCTTATTCAGTTTTTCCAGAGTGGCAATACGCACTTGGAAATCCTCCTTTTCCTTCACAAATTTTTCTTTCCACATGTTGGAGTCACCTGCAAGATTACAAATATCCTGCCCAAGACTATCTACCTGTTCCTGTAAGACAGTGTTAGTTTTTTCAAGCAACTTTACTTGTTGCATGGAAAACTTATACATATCACATAATTCTGTAGTAGTAGCATGAACACCAGAATCAGAAACATTAATATCATCGGTAGAGGATACAATACCTCCTGGATGCTCATCCAGGGATGCACTGAAGACCACAAAGTTGGATACAACATTTGAGGAATTACCATCATCATCTTCATCTGAATCATCCCATGTCACTGTGAGGTTCGCTTTGGAATTATCTCCAGGTTTGCGATCTACTTTCTTGTCACACTCATTTGCAAAGTGTCCATATTCACGACACTTGTAGCATTGGACATCTTTACGATCAACTCGAGCTCTTCTCCCATCCACAGAGAATCGCTCAAAACCACGACTCCTAGGAGCATTTGAGGTATCAGGAAATCGCTTCCGAGGGTCTCGATTCTGTTGATATTTCAGAATCTTCTGAAAGCTACGTGACAGAAAAGCATAGTTATCATCCACATCCTGTTCTTCATCATCAGAAGGTCCTGTGGAAGTTTCTTTAGACGATGTAGCTTTGAATGCCACAGACTTGTTCTTCAAAGGTTCTTCCAAGGCCTGTTCCATCTCACATGTCCTTAGTTTCCCCGCAAGTGTCTCAATGGACATGTTCTTAATCACATTACTCTCAGTAATGGCATCCTTACAAGAACGAAACCGAGGAGGCAAAACACGCAATATCTTACGTACCACTTGTGTGTCAGTATATGCATGACCAATAGCCGCACTGCAGTTTATGATGTCTTGGAGACGAATAAAGAAATCATCAAAAGTCTCAGAATTATCCATCCGTAGGTTCTCAAACTGAGATGTTAACAGTTCCAGCTTGCTTTCTTTGACAGTTTCGTCACCTTCATGTGTACAGATAAGCCTGTTCCATGCATCTTTAGCCTCTTCACATCCTTGCACACGACGAAACTCACTGGCATTTAATGCCATGAAAATAGCATTGAGTGCCTTGTTGTTATAATTTGCCAACAACTTCTGTTCAGGCGTCCACTTTTCACGTGGCGTCAGTGATGTAACAGCAGTATCATCAGTACCTGTAGTAGTCAGAGGTTCTTTCCACCCTGTAACAACAGAAAGCCAGACTTCTTCTCCTAATGCTTGGAGATAAGCTCGCATCCGTACTTTCCAATGACCAAAGTCTTTTCCACTGAATTGTGGAGGAAGACTTGAAGTAGCAAACTTATGAGGTTCCATAAGCACTATTGATCGTTAGCGTGAGCCTTTATGCTCCTTAACCAGCCCCCAGGGACTGATACCAATTGAGAAACTACAAATAGTGCTAATACAACAATTGAATATTCAACCAAACAATCAAACAATAGGCAGAAAGTAAAGAACACACAGAAATTTTTAACGTGGTAAAACCCGAAAAGGGAAACGTCCACGGTTGTCCTCGCGACAACAAATAATCCACTAGATGAAAAGAGATGTACAAACCTACCAACTACCTGCACTCACTGCGAGTTGATACTCCTGGTTATCTCTAACACCTTGACTTCACCAAAGCACCTTGATGTACGCACAAGACACTCGACTTCTTGATGAACACACAAGAAGACTCGAAGCCGAAATCACAATGAAACTAGGAAGATCACAAAGATATGAATTGAGAGAAGGGGGAAGGAAGGAAATTGAGTTCAATAGCCACAAACACTTTCAACACCAAAACCTAAACCAAAACTCATGAACTAGAAGAAGAATGAACGGCCAAAGAACTGACTTGTTCTTTGGAAGAGAAACCCTATTTATACTTAGGGTTGGAAACCAAGGAAAGTGGGCCGAATTAGTGCAAACCGACTTTGGACGTACGTACGTCGATATGACGTTCGTACGTCTCCACACGAAAATAAGCCTGCTGTCTACTTGGACGTACGAACGTCCTATAAAGGTACGTACGTCCAGAATGCAAACTTCCCTGCTGACTACCCATATGTACGTACGTCCTTACATGGTACGTACGTTTACCAAGATAAACGTTCTGCTGACTACTTGGACGTACGAACGTCCTAACAAGGTACGTACGTCCTGAACCAAAAACCACACTAATGACACACGACGCGAAGACAAGGACACGGGACGACGCGCGTACAACCAGGTTTTCTTAACAATGAACTCAAGGCGAAATAACCAAGGACACTTCGTCACAAAATTGATGTCAAACAACTTTGTGCCGGTTTCAATAACCGGATTCCACAACAATCTAGTATTCCTTCGAACGGAGGAGATTCTCCATGACCATGCTCCAGTGATCATAATCACCATCGAACTTCGGAATAGAAGGTTGAGCAAAGCTATTGTTTGTTTCTGACCCCATCTCTTGCACACTCCCTTGTTGTCTCTCTAACTCACTCTTTCAATCTCTCAAGTCAGGCTCTGATGCCAGAATGTTAAATGCAAGCAATTCAAGACAGATAGCTAGAATGCAAAGAACAACTCTGGAATGAATGACTTGTTTATTGAATGAGAAGCAACAGGTATTAAATAGCCTTTTACAGAATGAAATCTAAAACAAACTACACTCACGTTCGAACTAGAATCGTAGTAACAATCTTGACTAAATCAAATATAACAGTCCCTAAAGAATAGGACTTATTAACAAACTAAATCTTATCACAAGTAAGCAACAGCTTCAAGGTTCAACCCTTCTATTGGAATCTGGTTACAAAAGTAACAAAGCAATAATTATCAATCCTTGAAATATCAACTCAATTAATTAGAATGAATTGAAATTCGAAATACTCACATATCAATTAATTGGAATGTGTTGATTTGATATATATGATTGTTGACAATGATTCGAGGTGATTCGAGACTATAGTTGTACAGATCTGATTGTTGATATATATGATTGTCGACATTGATGATTCAAGATTACCCTAATTCCATCTTTGATGATTGTTGATGATGGTGAGTGGTGGAGTGGTGGTGCTACATTGGTGGTGTTGAGTCAGTTGAATAAAAAGAAAAAGAAGACGAGAGGAAGATGAAGTGTGATTGTGAGAAGAAGATGAAGTGTTAATTTATACCATTGTGTGTGTTGAGAGAAGTAGAGAGAGTTGTTGTGAGTTGAAGAGAAAGTGAGAAACATAGAAAGATTGGGGATTTAGGTTAGGCTAAACCAGACGGGGATACGGAGCGGGGAAAGGGCGCAGGGTTTTAATCTAGAGTATAAAACCCATCCCTGCCCTAGTACTAATTGGGGCGGAGCAACACATTGCGGCAGGGCGGGGAGTAGGGCTGCAATCTGAGCCGAGCGGCTCGGGCTCGGCTCGGGCTCGGCTCACTCATTTATCTAAACGAGCCGAGTTCGAGCCGTTTTTTGAGCTCGTCACGAGCCCGAGCCGAGCTTGAGCTCTAAACTAGCCGAGCCGAGCATCTCGTTAACTTTCTAGCTTTTCCAGCAAAAACAATTGGTGGAAAAGCTTCAAGAGTTTGAAGAACAGTTTCAAGATCTTGTTGGTTTGGGTATTCTGGAAGTTGAAGAGCTTTCTTTGTTCTCCAACTATCAATTGACCATTTTCCAGGTGTAGTAGTAGTTGTTGTTGTTGGAACAGGAGTTGCTGATGATTTGGTATTCGTTGATTTGGCTGGTTCAGCTGCATGAATGGCTGAGATTGGTTTGATAATGGATCTAGAATAATTGGTAGGAAGGAGAGAGAATGAATAATGGTTGTTGGGTTTGGTTGAAGAAGAAGAAGAAGATGGAAGAAGAGTTTTCGATTGAAGAAGAGATTTAGTTGAAACAACAGAACTACTTGTTAAAGCCATTGTTGTTTCTTTCTTTCCTTCTTCTTCTCTGTTTCTCACACTTTCTTCTTTCTTTCTTTCTTTCAATAACACTTCAAATGGAGAAAGAGAAGGAAAGGCAGAGAGAGAGAAAGAGAGAGAGTTTGGGAAGAATGAAGAAGAAGGTGAGCAGAGATCGTAATAAGAGAGGACACTTGATCGACCTTGTTATATAGATTTCATTAGTCTACCTAACCAAACGAGCTCTAAACGAGCCGAACAACCAAACGAGCCGAACGAGCCAAACGAGCCAACGAGCCGAGCTCGAGTTTTACTGTTGGCTCTCGAGCCGAGCTCGAGCTCATAGTTCAGCTCGATCTTAATTTTGAGCTCGGCTCGAGCTCGGCTTGGTTAGTAACGAGCCGAGTTCGAGCATACCTTAGCTCGGCTCGAGCGGCTCGAATTGCACCTAGGGGTGGGCACGGTCCGGTCCTAAAATGTAATAGGACCGGGACCAAACCGACTTGAAAGTATCGGTTCGGTTTCGGTTCCATGGACCGAAATTATTTGAATGTAACCGGACCGAACCGGACCAAATACAATCGGTCCGGTTTTGGTCCGAAACTCGGTCCTGGGCTTTTTTATTGGGCCTTTAGTCCACTACAATTTAGATGATTTTTCTTAAGTTTTGGGCTTTAAACAAAATAAGACATACACCAAATCAAGTACTAAATAGGAAAAATGTCCAAAACCAATGAACCAACCATGGATCCACCATAAGTCCACAACCAATTACAAAATCAAACAAATCTAATTCCTAATTCCTATGTCTAGTTTAGTAATTTACTAATAAAAAAAATATTTTTTTATTTATTTCGGTTCGGTTCGGTTCTCTCGGTTCTATAAAAACAAGAACCGAGACCGGACCAATAGCTATATAGTTCGGTTCGGTTTCGGTTCGGTCTTGACCGGTTTTTAGTCAACTCGGTTTTGACCGGTTTTGACTCGGTTTTTTCGGTTCGGTTTTCGGTTTTTCGGTTTTTTTGCCCACCCCTAATTGCACCCCTAGCAGGGAGATGAGAAATGGGGCGGAGACCGGATTGGGGTCGGGTCACGGGGAAGGTTCAGCACCCCTAATTCGTTCTACTACAACTTTCATCATCACTCATCACTGTGACTCAATCAAGTAAGGTTATTTCTTCTTCACCAATTTTCCCATTTGGAAGTTAGTTGAATTGAGGGTGTCCCACACGTATAGGAAGGCAAGAAGAAGGTGATAGTGAAGCTTCCAGTAAACTAACATCAACTTGAATTGGAATCAACGCGGTGTCCTTCACCGCGTTCCAAAGTCCCAAACCATTTGTATAAATACAGAAGAAGAGAGTGAGAGAGTCTATGAATTGGGTGTGCTTAAGTCTCTGATCGACTACAAGTCTTCCCACTTCATTTACATACAGGTATGTAATCTGAAAATCTTCATCTCTTGTTTGAGTTTTTTAGTCAACTTCTCATTTATGAATTGGGTCCATAACAACAACAAATCATTTAACATGAGTGTATACTATATACTATATAATTTTTGATTTTTTTTTTTTGTTCTATATTCTATTAATCTATCTTATTTTTTGCTGGTTATCACAGACTTGGTTGAGTCGTCCTATACTATTTGAACGTCAACTTGGTGTGGCTGCTACTTCTAGTTGTATTCTGTCAGCTCCTATCATGGGCGACATTAACAATGCTGCTAATCTTGAGCAAAATTTCACAATGTTGTCGGTTAAGATGGTTGATCTGGTTAATCTGAAGGACAGAGTGAAAAGAAGAAACGAACTATATCCAGAGGACATGGATGGGTGGGTGCATAATGCAGAGGACAGAGAACGTGAAGTGGCGGAAATAAGAAGTAAGTTAGATGAACTACAATTACATAGTTTTCAATATATTAGAAATGTGAATTACAGATCCAAACTTAACCAAAGAGTGATTGAAAATCTAAATGCTGTGAACAATTTAATAGCAGTGGGTAATTCCAGTCCAGCATCAATTCGCGCATTTTTAAGTGAAATGGCAATTGGTCAACCTAGGGAATTTTCTCGGGCGGAGATTATGATCATTACATCACATTTATCTGAATCCAATATAATACGCTCTGATTTGTTTGGAAATGTCTATAATGGTAAGTTTCGCAATGGTAAGCAAGTAAGTGTTAAGGTACTAAGGGATAAGGATGTGAGTCAAGGGATATTCAAATCTGAGGTGAGATCATTGAGCAATGCTTCCCATCGGAACTTACTAAAACTTTATGGGTATTGCTTTGAACACAACACCATAGCACTTGTTTATGAATATATGGAAAATGGGACATTTGATAAAATATTGTATCAAAATCCCCTTAGTATAGAGTGGGATAAGTTTTATGGTATTGCAATTAAGACAGCAAAGGCAATCGCATATTTGCATGATGGTTGTGATGACCAAATCATTCACCATAACATAAACGCTGCTAATGTGCTTCTTGGCGAAAACTTTTCTCCGAAGGTTGCAGAGTTTGGATTGGCAAAGCTCATCAAAGAAGGTAGGACTCATTTAACCTTGACCAATCCCAGAGGAACTCCTGGTTATGCTGCCCCGGAGATGTGGATACCATCATCACGAATAACTTGTTCATCTGATGTTTACAGCTTTGGTATGATGTTGTTTGAAATTCTTGGGATGAGAGAAAACTTCAAGAAAGGTCAAGTTTGGTTTCCACAACATGTTTGGAACAAGTTTAAAAGCGATCAACTAGACGATCTTTTAGTGGAGTGTGGTATATATGAAAAGGACAAAATAGAAGCAAAGACATCAGCTCTGGTTGCATTATGGTGTGCTCAATTTAAACCTCAACTAAGACCTTCCATGAGCACTGTGGTGAAGATGCTTGAGTTGGAAATTCCAGTTAAGAATCAAATTCCCAATCCATTTAAGCGTTTCCGATCACCTCAAACCAGTCTTCACGGCAGATGAAGAGTATTGGAGGGGTATTGGTGGAAATATGATTTGTGGGTGATCACTTGTGATTTAAACAGTAGTAGAATCTTATTTTGAAGTTCAAAGACCATGGGGATACAACATTACCCAATTCATTCTGTAATTTTTGCAGATTGGATTAAACAGATTTGGTTCATTCCTGTTGTTGTTTTTATTTGTTGTATACATTTAAGTTGAAAGTGAGGTCCCCTCATTGCCTCACTCATTTTAAGCTGGCTTTGTAAAAATATGCTTATAAGCAAAAGGTTGAAACTGAAAACCCAATATATGTGCAATATAACAATAGTAAAGCAAACAATAAAGCAATAAACAAATAAAGAACACACGATATTTTTAACGTGGTGAAACCCAATATGGGAAACGTCCACGGTTGTCCTCGCGACAACAATAAAATTTTGCAGACCTCAATTATTGGTGAGATCTCTGATTCAGTTGTGACACAATCCCACAATGCCAAAGGCAATACAGTTAGTTCATGAACAGTACCAGATTCCTTCTTTTTTTTTTTATTTTTTTTATTTTTTTTTTAAAAAAAAAAAAGACCCCGAAAGAGGGGGTGGGGTTTGGCAGACCCCTACCTGTTAATTAAAATATAGCAATGAAAATCTTTTGAGGAGGACATTGGGCCTTACCTCTTACAAAATTAAACATCAGGAGTTGCCTAGGCCTAAACAAAACATTACAACTAAAATTGAAAGCAATAGAAAGTCAGCTCCTAGAAAATGCGCCAAAAGATGAAGAGCTTTGAATAGGTGGTTGGGGATGTCAAAATATAACACCTTGCTCCCATCTCCCCACTACCTATTCCTGCAGACATCTGTAGACCATGTCTTCCTCCTTCATTGCTTCTTCTGATTCCACTACAAGTGTGAATATTGCTCTGGTTGAGGATCAAGTCTATGAGGCAGTTAGGCGATCTCTGTGTCCTTTCCACTTTGAGGGTTTTGAGGACTTCCAAGCTGGGGTAAGTGAGTTGGCTGAGGATGTTGGTGGAGTTGTCGCTGAGATAAGAGATTTCATGTTTTCTGTATTCCCTCAGCCTCCTGCCAAGGTTGGGATTGAGAACTGGAATCGGCTTGAGGAATGGTTGGGAACGGAAACTGGGGAGTGGGTTAGAGCTCTTTGTAGGCCATGGTGCTATTATGTTAGGTATGGGATTGAAACTTGTCATTCTTGCAGAGAAGCATCTACTGTTCCTGGGTTTGGGTATGTTGAGGCTGAGAATAGAGATGATGTTGTTGAAGAGGCTGACCAAGAGGAGGCTAATGTTCAGGGAAATGCTGGAGCTGGAGAGGTTGAAGATCCTGGTCCTTCTGATAATGATAGTGGTGAGGAGAGGAAGGCCAAGAAACCAAGAGTCTGAAGTTATGCTAATCTGAGTATTCTGTAATCTGTTTGTTTGATGTATTCTCCTTTCGATGTAGTAAACTCTCAATCTCCTCCAAGGAATTGAGCTATAGTTTTGCAAATCTGAATTGAGGAATGTTGTTCTTATCTCCATTTAGAATTTGTAGAAATTTTGCATCTTGATGTCTATTCACTGCTCCATCACATTGTAGTTTAATTCCCATCTTAGACATATAATCTGCTGCAGAATTTCCTTCCCTGTATACATATATGGTTACATATAATCTCCATTCCTTTTGCAATTGTGTGAATTTGTTTCCACCATTTAACAAGTGACCATGGAATGCTTGCCTGCTTGTGGAACCATAGGATTGTAAGACTTGAATCAGCTTGTAGGTGTACTCTATTGTGTCCCAGCCATAAGCATAGCTTCAGACCATCTAATATGGCTCTTGTTTCTGTCAGGTTATTGGTTCCCTGTCCATAGAAAGAGAAAAAATTTGCCACATGTACCCTCCTGGGTTCTAATGACTCCCCCACCAGCAGCTACTCCATCCTGACAAGCCCTATCTGTGTTCAGTCCAATGAAGCCTTCCTGAGGTCTACTCCATAGGACTAGGGTTGGTATTGAGAGTGGAAGATTTTTGGGGCTTATCTTTAGAACTTGAGCAGCTTCCTCAAACTTCTGACAAGATCTTTTGTTTGGGACATAGTGCTCACACAACCTTGCAAGCCAGAACTTGATTTTCAAAATAATCTGCTTGCTTGCATGTTGTGAGTGTTTATATCCATCTTCATACCTCCTACTGCATCTCTCCTTCCATATTTCCCATAGAATAAAAAGAGGAGTTAGGGTACAGCAAAGGAACTCCATGGAACCAGACTTACTCTTTTTAAACCAGCTTCCAAGTAGTGCACCAAAATTGTAGAACCTTAGAAGCTTGATGTCAAACAGACCGTGGAAAAAGTTCCAAACTGGTCTGGCCAGTTCGCTCCTTAAGAACAGATGTGAAGAAGATTCCATTGTATGAGTCGCACAACAGCTGCATCTAGATACCATGTGAATATAACATTTCATAACACCTACATCTGTTGGAATGGCACCATTTAGCAACTTCCATATAAAGAAAGAGATTTTTGTTGGCACAAAGTGGTGCCAAATTCTCTTCATGACCGGAAAGACAGGCTTTGATTGATGGCACAAATGCACATAAGATCTGATAGAGAACTCTCCAGAAGAGGTGAAAGGCCAGATTCTTCTATCCCTTTGTATATCTTGATGGAGAGTGCGATATGCATCTCTTAAAACCACCCTTTGTTCTTGAGTGAATATAGGGATGTTAAAATCTGCATCTTTTGCCTCTTGTAGAGAAAGTCCTGCAAAAATCCCTGGCTCAATAGCTGGCACAATGCATCCTTCTTCCATCCAGTTTTCACCTAGCACATTGAACTGGATCAATTTTATGCTTTTGAGTGATCTGTGCTTTATGTACTTGTCTCTCATGAACTTGGCCCAAAGAGTGTTTGAGCTGACCAAGTTCCATATGGATTTCATTCGATATGCTTTCAGGACCTGCTTCAATGGCCTGATTCCCAGGCCTCCTTCCTCAATTGGGCAAGTTATCTTAGACCAAGACACCCATTTCCTTTTCCCTTTGAAATCAGAGCTCCTCCACAGGAAATTAGAAAAAAAGTGATTCAAGTATCCTGATCACTATTTTGGGTACAGAAAAAGCCGAGAAGAGATAGATGGGCATACTCTGAAGGACATGCTTGAGCAGAATTAATCTTCCTCCATGCATGTGACAACATTTTCTTCCTCCATCCATCCATCTTATTTCTTACTTTTGTAATAAGTCCTTCAAACTATTCTGTCTTGGCTTTTTCTTGAAAAATAGGCACTCCTAGGTATATCATTGGAGATTCTTTATTTCTGAAGCCTGTGGAATGTTGCACCATAAGGATTCTATCCATAGGGGGCTTTGTTTCCCTCACAAATGTACTCTTTGAGGCATTTATTTTCTTTCCAGAACATCTGCTGTAGCGTTCTAGAAAACTCATGCACCCCTCTATCGAACTTTTCCTGCCATTTAAAAACACGAGAGTATCATCAGCATATAAGAGATGAGTAATAGGGTCACAACTTCTAGGAGTAGTGTAAGTGCATATCTTTTCTACTTGAAACTCCTGGATTAACTCTCTACTCAAGACTTCTAAAGCTAGGATAAAAAGGAATGGTGACAAAGGGTCACCCTGCCTGATCCCTCTGGACGATTTGAAACTGCCTTTATAGCTCCCCTGAAACAAGATAGAAAATGTACACTGCTCTATACAGGAGGAGATCACCTGAATCCAGTTGGCAGAAAATCCAAAGTTAGCTAACACAGATTTGAGATATTGCCATTCTATTCGACCAAAAGCTTTCTCCATGTCTAATTTCATTACCAAATTTCCACCTTGAACTTTCCTGCCAATGTTTTGCATCATTTCCTGGGCTAGACCTACATTCTCAGTAATCAGTCTACCTTTGACATAGGCGCCCTGCTGGGGAGAGATAAGCTTAGGTAAAATGCTTGTAAGCCTAGATGTGAGAATTTTGGAGACTATCTTGTAACTGACATTACACAAGCTGATAGGTCTGAACTCTGCCAAGGTTGTTGGAGTGTCCTTTTTTGGAATTAAACAAATGAAATTGGCCAAAAAGGATGTTGGAAGACTGGCGCCTTGGAAAAATGCTTGTATAGTAGCTACAGTATCCTTCTTAACTATCTCCCAGCATTTCTGGTAAAAAAGGGAGGTCAAGCCATCAAGACCTGGTGCACGATCTGGTGCAATTCCAAAGACAGCCTCTTTTATTTCCTCCTCAGATGGTATATCATTAAGCATAAGATTATCCTCCTCTGACATTAAAGGCTTGATCACTCCCATAATATTCTCATCCCTTTGCCACCCCTGTGATGAAAGTTGAGCATCAAAAAATTCAACTGCTTTGGTGTGAATCTCTTCTAGGTCACTGCACCATTGGTCTGGCTCTTCTGTGAGTAAAAGTTTATCCACCACAACTTTCCTTCTTGCAACAACAGAGGTATGAAAGTACTTTGTATTTTTTTTCCACCTCCATCAACCATTTTTCTCCAGACTTTTCCTTCCAAAACTGTTCTTCTTGGATCAAAGCTTGTTGATATAGTGCTTGTTGTTTCTTCAGCTCTATCCATACCTCCATATCCCAGGAAGCTATCAGAGATTGATCTAGTTCCACTATCCTGTCCTCTGGTGCCTTGATCTATTGCTGAATATTACCAAACACATGCTTGTTCCACCATTTTAGCCTAGATTGAATGTTCCTGATCTTTACCTCAAACATGTGTATGGGGAGTGGAGAATACCCAGCTGAATCCCAGTTGTCTTGGATGAATTGCATGAAGCCTTCATGAGAGATCCACATTTTTTTAAATCGAAATGGGTGTTGCTCATTCCCATGCTTCTTGTTTTTACCCCTAACAATCAATGGCAAGTGATCAGAGTTGACCCTTGGCTCATGCAGCACCTCAATGGGTGGAAACTCATTTGCCCAGATTGTGATTGTAAAAACTCTATCTAGTCTAGCCCAACGTCTTCTTGTGCCCTGCTGATTGTTACACCAAGTATACTTTGATCCAATGTATCCACAATCCATAAGACCACAATTAAGAACAAAGTTATTGAAGTCTTCTATCGAGTTGAGAGAAGCTTGTTCCCCTCCAAGTCTTTCATCCAAGGACAAAACTTTGTTAAAATCTCCTCCTATAATCCATGGAGTTGTTGCAGAAGCCCCAAAGTTGAAAAGGTTCTGCCATAAGAGCCTCCTCTCTACATTTGGACACTTAGCGTATACAAAAGATGCTAGAAAGGATTTTTGGGAAGTGGTATGAGTGATGTGTAGGTTACAAGCTTGGCTGCATTCACTAATCTTCTGAACAACAAGTTGATCATTCCAAAAAATCCATACTTTGCCTTGACTAAGGTCATTGGACGTGTGATCTTGTAAACCCATCGAATTAGCCACCCTACTTAATTTCCTGATATTGATCATAGGCTCCAGTATAACGAACATATATAAGGGGAATGCTCTCTGATAATTTTCTTAACCCTTCTCATAGTTGGCTTATTCCCCACTCCTCTTGCATTCCATATAGTTATGGCTTGCAACATTTAAAACTATGGGGCTTTGAGGATTGGGGGGGTTGGCTTTTTGACCTTGTCATCATGCCTGAACTTTTGGGAGGTAGGAGAGCCCTACCCCTTCTTCTATTATCCACTTATGCATCTGATCATATAATTTCCAATTCTTGACTCTCAAAATCTTGATCAAGGTCTTGAGTTTCCAAGGCTTGGAGCTGGTGAAGATCATATCCAGTTTCTTGAGCGAAAGGGATGATTTCTGTATGTTGCAATGTTATAGGAGGCTCCATCCCAGTGCTCTCAGTCCTCTCACATGATGATGGTGGGGCAATGATAATAGCCAGGGGGTTGAGGTCTTTCCTAGAGTTGTCATCTTGCACCGCTGGTGGAGTGCCAGGGAATTGATTTTGCAAATTGACCCCTTCAATCTCTGGATTTGCTTGGGAGGTAGCTTGGGAGGTAGTACCCGCTTGCCCGTTTGGTGCTTCTTCTTCCTCTAGATTCGCTAACAACCGAAAGGCGTTTTGAGTTGTTATATTGGTCTTATCGGCTGACAAAGTTGCCAGATTATCTGACGTTTCTGGAGTCACTTCCTCCAATGGTTGAATTACCTTTTCTTTACCTTTGTCAGCTGGAAGCATATCGAGATCCACTTCCTCTCCAGGGACGTCCTTAGTTCCACTAGTTCCAGCTTGTAAGTTGGTACTTCTGATGACAAGCCTGTAGTATTGTTTCTTTCTCTGTTGTAGCCAGATAGGGTTTCCATTTTTGGGAACAGCTATGTTTGAACCAGAGTGTACTTCTTTCGCTTTTCCTTTCTCCATGGTTTTCTGTTTTCTTCTACTGCAGTTTTCCAGTGCATGCCCAATTTTGCAACAATGTGAGCAGTATAAGAAGTTAGGGTAATGAAGGTATTGCCAGAATCCAGCAAAGTTAGCCCCTTCTATCCATATAGACTCTGGCATATCCTCTTGCACATTCATCTCTACACAGATTCTAGCCGCACCAGGTTTGGTTCTAAGAATAGTATTCTTAGCAATAGACAAGAATTTTCCTATGTTATCTCCAATGGCTTTGAGGGTTGTTGGATGGAAAAAATCCAAGGGGAGTCCAGGAAGATCCACCCATACAGGAGCCAAGGTGGGATCTTTTTTGAGGTTAAAATCAGTATGCCATCGAAAGATTTTGAATCTGACTCCCATAAACTGACAGTTTTGTTGAGAGAAAGCTTTTGTAACTTCTTCTTCTAAATAAAAAGTGACAAGCACATGCCTGGGATCAAGCAGTCCCATGGTAAAACCCCCAACCACATTCCATTCCCTGGTGATGCATCCTCGAATAACTTCAAGTTGTGGCCTGTGAGTTAAAAACTTCAGAATCGATAATGAGGAGATAAGATTCTGTCCACGTTCTATAGCTTCTCGACTGAAAGAGATAGCCAGTTTTCCGTCCTTTTTGAAGGTACGATGGTTCGCAGGTGTCAGATCAAGAGGTTTAGGTATTATCTGCTTAAAAAGAGACTCAAAAGAAGGATTAGTAGATGAACCAAACAAGGCTCCTTCGTTCCCTGCTTGTTCCGAGGTGATAGCCATGACAAAGAAGACTCGAAACCCTTAAAATAACAGAGAACGCAAAAATCGCCCAAAGTTTTCATCCATTATTAGGGTTTTAAGGTTTTCTCATAGATTCCTTCTATTTGTGTTCCCCCTGCAGCAAATTGCCTCAAACTCAATGTGGACATCACTTTCACAACTCCAACTTATAAATATGGTATTAGATATGTTGTTAGAGACTCAGCAAGTCAGTTTGTCATGGCAGGAATAGGGACAACTTATGTTGGATCGACAGGTGCAGCAGATGTGTAAGCGGTCTTTCTGCCTAGATCTTGAGATCAGTGAGGCCAATGAAGAATGGTTTAACTCCTTCGTCATCATCTCTGTTACCTGTAAAATATTCCGGGGTTGTTCCCGACGTTAGCACTCCAACGCTCAAGTCAGATAGTGTAGATGAAGAGAAGAAGAAAGAGAAAATGTGTTGAGTGAAGTGATGGATCATACCTTGTGTTTAGGGTTTTGCCCCTTATATACTATTCATACCGTGTATGTAATGTAGGCTGTGAGATCTTAGAAGATCTGACAGTTGTGATGTAGAGACGTGGAATTCTGCCTTCCAAGTATTCTCTGTCATGACTCATCTCACGTGATTGCCACGTGAGCCGTACAGTCTGTTTTGTCTGAGTGAACCTACATCGCAAGCTATTTTACTAGGTTGATTCGTTAGAACCGAGTAACTCGTGGAATCTGGTATAATTATGTACTTACATCGCCCACTTCTCTGGGCTGACGGATTTCTCGTCTGCCAAGAGAAATATAGCCACATGGAATTATAAAAAATTCCATAGAGCTCAGTGTTCGCGGAGCTCCCAGAGTTGCAAAATAAAATAGTGTCGAACGTTAAAGAATTGTCGTACCTGACAGACTTCCTGGTTGAGTTCAAGTCGAGATCTCGGTCCTACTGGAATACTGTGCGAGAATTTTTCATAAACATACAATATATAATAATGACTTATAAATTAAGCTTCAATGTTACCTCTAGAGAAACTATACAGTTCTCCTTGTATTAGTGTATTAGTCTGTTTTCACGGGCATGGTGAAAAAAATAATAAACTGTCTGCGCTAGCAAAGTAGCTGCGTACGTACCCAAATAGGGATCAAGCCACCGTAGTTCTGTTTGTCAGGCGTGTCTGCCTTAGTTTGCTGATAGCTAGTTTTTGTTTTTTTTTGTTTTTTTTTTTTTTTGTAATGTATATGAATGTAATAGCGATGTATCTACCCTCTTTTGCTTACTCTGATTTTTCTATAAATAGAGAAAAACAAAAATAAAATTATAAATAAGACATACCGGTGTTACCGGCATTGTCGGTCCTGTCGTTTGCTTGGATTAATAAGTAGTTCCAATCTATTTCAAACTACGGCGACTATAATAAATGAACAAACCATATAGAATTTGAGTGATAGTTGATCTTCTAGATATAACGGAGCACCACGCTTAAACTGAAAACTTTTTCGTCCTTAGAAAATGTTGAAATAAAAAAGATCTTATTAAATGATTCAAATTAGATTGTTGTCTGGCAGACGCAGAATGACATCCTTGAACTTGTGGTATATCAAAATACTGGAATTGTAATCCGTATTGAACGAGAGAACCGTGTAGTCTGACAAGAGTTTTGCCTTTTTAAAAGTATATTCAATATCATCTAGGTTCCACGGAGTTGCCTTGTCAACCCATATAGTGTGCATGTCGGAGTACACAGGGTGATTTTCCCGAAGAAGATGATGAGAAAATTCCATATCCTAAAAGACCATTCACAAGGGAATTTTTCCGATAAAAAGAAACAACTCTGTACTCGCCCCCAAGTCTGTTACATACGCAGAATACAATAATGATTCCCAAATTATAATTGAGAATGAAAATATTTACATTATCAAGTAGTCCTTAAATCAGAACTTCAGAAGATCATGCTAATAGTTGTCTGAGAATAAACCTTCACATGAAAATATATGAAACGTGAGACTGTTACTGCTGCAATGGTTGTATGCTCAGAGTATATTGAACGTGTTGTGTATTGGCTCGCAATGCGCAGGATCATAGCTTATATTAAGTGAGGTCTATAGGATCATATCTTATGTTTGTTTCTAGAAACAATGTATATAGGAATTATACTCCTATAAGTACTTGGTATTCTAATTGGTAATTGGTATTGTTATCCAATTTGGATCCTTGTATGGCCGGATTAGGAACTCTTGGGTATTATATATACTCAACTAGTTAGCTATTGTAAAATGGTGGTAAGAAGAAAGGGTGAACCAAAGGTGAAAGCATTACTAGATAGAGAGAGAGAGAGAAGGGGAAATTTATGAAGGTTTTCATAATAGGGTTTCTCAGGTTCTAGTGTAAGAGAGAAAGAGACAAGGAATTATAGATTTGTAATAAGGTTGTTTCTTTTCTTGATTAGTGAAATCTTTTTGATCAGTTGCCGGGTGGAGTAGGCGGGTTTGCCAAACCACGTTAATATTGGTGTTATTGTGTGTGATTATGTTTTTTTGATTACTTTCTCTGTTATTTGTTATTATCTAGATTATCGGTATTACAACTAATCCTTGGGTTAAGCTTCTGTTGCACAACAAGTGGTATCAAAGCAAGGTTCTAGGTTGTAGCGATTTTCGAGATGGCGCAAAGGGTTTCAAGTTTAGGTTTGAAGTTTGATGTAGAAAAGTTCGATGGAAAGATGAATTAATCCGGGCTACACAAAGCATTAAAGGAAAACCGGCGGATATGTTAGATGATTTTTGGGAAGAATTTGATTTGAAAGGTATTAGTGTGATTCGATTGTGTTTAACGAATGAGGTCTTGTCAAACGTTCTCACAGAAAGTTCTTCGGTAAAACTTTGGTTAAAGCTTGAAAGTTTGTATATGACAAAGTCGTTATCAAAGCAATTGTACCACAAGAAGCAACTTTACAGATTGAGAATGGCAGAAGGTACAGGTATTAATGAAAATCTCAGTGTCTTCAATAACATGCTTTCTGAATTGGTTCATGTTGGAGTGAAGTTAGAGGATGAAGATAAAACACATCTACTTCTGAACTCCATGCCCCAATCCTATAAGCATATTATCACCACGTTGCTCTATGGAAAGGAAACTCTGGAATTGGAAACTCTCGAAAATTCTTGCGGGGTTTTGTTCCTATCTTCATCCTCTTCAAATCTATACCAAAATCCCCCATTATCATGCCTCCTAGACGTAGAGAGAGAGAGAGTGATTATCCGAGAGCGCGATTACTCGCGTCTCTTCAATGATAATAGATTTGGGAGCACTTTTCTTGAGAGGATTCATGCCCAAGGCTTGGATGTACTCCTTGGCTCAGACTATGAGCCATTTGATCCTCAAATGGTTTGTCGTTTCTATGAGTCAATGGAGTTGGCCGATGACGGCGTGTTCATCAACTGGGATCCTGCCCATCGTTACCTGCTGACGCCTGAGACTGTCTCCATAGTCACGGCGCTAGAGATGGACGAGGCTCCACTGCAGCAGGAGGCTCCACCGGTGACACCAGACGTCATCGAGGCCGTCCTTGGATGATTTGGTGCTTCATCGGTATAGCAGCCATATCTCGATCGGTTGGCTCCGAGTCAACCAAGGCTTGGTGGCACACTGGCTGACCACCAATGTCCTTGGGACGATAAGGACGAGCGAGCTATTCTCGGAGGGTATCCATATCCTCCACCTGCTACTAGGAGGATGTCTATGGCTACTGTATGGTCCGCCGTCTTTTTGCGACTATCACCAGTGCCCGAGCCACTTCTGCTCCACTTCCTAGCCTGGTGATGGCTATTCTGCGCTACTGGGAGGCGCCTCTTCTTCCTGCACTCTCTCTGGAGTCGATCGTCCGGCTCGAAGTCTCCAACCCTGGGCTGTTAGCCTGTCGACAGCTGTTGTGGGACCCACAGGTAGAGGTGCCCGTCCAGTACAGGCCCGGGGACCAACGGGCGTTCTTTTCACTCCATACCAACGAGGAGCGGTTCCAGCTTCTCTGGAGGGGTATGGGTGAGATTTTGACTGCAGTCGAGGACTTGCAGCGTCGCTTCGATGAAAGCCAAGGGCAATCTCGTCGTCGACGGGGTTGATTTTCATTTTTGTTATTAGCCATTGTATTTTGCTTATGTATTTTATTTTGATTTAACACTCTTGTAATAAAATTTTCGATCATTGTACTTTATTTCAAAAATTTAATGAAAATGGTTGAAATTTGAATTATCTTGTCAACTTGTCCTTTTATGAGATTTTTAGCCATTCTTGGGCTTTATTGCAAAATTTTTGACTCTTGGAGTAAATTTTGAAAATTTTTTGGTCCTAGGGACCTTAGTCCAAATATTTTTATTAGAAAGGAAGTTAGGGTTTGATTTTTTGGAAACCCTATGGTATTAGTCAACTTTTGGAGTCCTACTAGGGCTCAAACTCTTAAAATCTAGCGTGTATATACCACACCATAGTTAGAGGACCGTCACTTAAAAAAATCAGATTTCAAAAAGTTTTTTATTTTCTGGTTTTGGCCCGAACTCGACTCGAGTTCCTTATAGGCCATTTCAATCTCGACTCGAGATTGGACCTGGTAGCAGTTTTCTGGGTTTGTTTTGAGTGATATTTTCTCGGTTTTCGTGCTGGTTTTTGGTGTTTTCTTCCTTCTTTTGCAATGGCTAAAGATCAGAATGAGTTGTGGATGATCGATGGCATGGACATCGTCCCCGAGATGGATTTTTCGGGAATTATGGATAGTCCTTATGGAGCTTCCTTTAGGGATGGGATTTTCGACAAAGGTTGGGAAGGTTTTCTTTATGATTCTACTGCTGTGTATTCCCCTTCTATGGTAAGAGACTTTTACCGTACGTTCCCCTTTGGTAATGTTATTCCCTTTGATGGTTTCAGAGTTACTATGCATGGGTTCCCCGTCTTAATCAATTCTTTCGCCATCCTCGGGCATTGGGTGTTCCACTCCAATTGCGACTTGTCTATTCACATCCTGATTACTTCCTTTCCAATCATGTTGACATGTTGGATAATTACCTAGATCACTTTGGCCCTTGCACTTTTTCCTTCCATCCTGAGAACTATGCTAATGTGGCGCCTACCATTTGCCTACCTGCTAATGTAGCTATTGCTGCTTTTATGGGTCATGAGAAATCTCTTAGGTTGGACTATGTCAATGATAACACTATGCATGTTGTTTACGGTATTGTTAATAATTTTAGAGCTCTTGACATAGGTTCCTGGTTAATGGATGGCATAAGAAATATTTTTGGGATCGGTCAGCTAATTTACCCAACTGCTATCTGTAAGATAATTCTTAATACCTATCCTGATTTGAGGACTAGGTATAATGATTGGACTCACCTTATCCCTATGGATCCTACACACCGTTATATCAGGAAAGGTCGCCTATTCACATGGGTGCCTAATACTATATATGTAGAGTTTCCAGAGTTGCATCGAAATGATAATTTTATGGATAATGGTGAGGGATCTTGGAATGTGGTCAAAGAGGCATTAACCCTATGGCGTGATGAGATGGATGGTTTGCCAAGGAAGGTTGCTTGAAAACATGAGTGTAATGTAGGATTTCCTTTTTTCTTGAGTTAGTCCTTTATTTCAGTATATTTTATTTCAGTTGTGTCATAGTATGGAGTTCCTTGTAATCTCTATATAGAGATAATTTTGTTTGACAGGAATTTATAAAGCGGTTTGAATTTTTAGCACACTCATGGTAATATTTTTCTCTCTCTCTTTCCTATGCTTAGTATGAGCCTTGAGGACAAGGCAATCTCTTTGTTTGGGGGTGGGGAAGTATTTCAATCCTTTTTGCAAAAGATTTTCAAACTTCTTTGTCCATACTTATGTAAAAATTCAAAAAAATTGAGAAAAATCAACAAAAATTCTTTCTTTACAAAGACTTTTTTCAAAAATAGGATAAGTACACCATCATTGATGAACATAATGGTTGAATTTCATTTCAAGTTTAAGGACACTTATTGTTTCACCAAGTAGTTGAGTCTTATACTACATTTGCATGAGCATAAGCATGACATTCATATGCATTTATTATAGATTACATGTGCAAATACGACTACACCTTGAGAAACTTGAGGAATAAGTGTAGAGACTTAACCCAGTGAGCTTTTGTGCCCCGTCCTTTTCTTGGAGAGTTATCACGTACATCTGGAGTCAAAAGACTCAACCTCTCAGTTTTGTCTGTTTTTAGTCTCATATTCATTTTTATAGTTAGCTTTGAGATGACATCAAGTGGGTGTAATATAAACTTGGGTCTTGTAGCTTATTCAAGATGTGATCACCATATAAGTACTTAGAGATGATACAAAGACCTTTAGATAAACCCTGTTTACCTTAGCCTACCCTGATGACATTTTATTCCCCTAGGTTAACCATTCTGAGCCTTTCCTTGTTACTTAGCCTTTTTCTTGAGCCCAATATCCTTACCCAACTCCATTGTAGGAGTAAATACCCTTAGAAGGTTTTAGGTCTTTTTACCTATGTTTTGGGAACATAGGGATGATTGTTTATGTGGTTACAAAAAGAAATGAGAAATACAAAGAAATCTCCAAACTAGTGAGATGAACCAAATGTTGAAAATCAAAAGTTTGAAGAAATTCCAGAAAAAACCAGAATCTTCCAAACAATTCCAAATCCAAAAAGAAAGGAAGATTCCCAAATAGGCTAGAGCTTCATTGAAATTTTCCAAAAGAATAAAAGAAACACTTCTTCCAAAAGAAAAATTTCCAAAAATTTCTCCATGTGCTATTATTACAAATCACAAGTATTGAAGGCCCGAATGTTCCAAAAATGTTTCACAAAAGCCTGTGCCATTTCTAGCTCTGTCCTAAGCCAAGTTACAACCCATTACTGTCTTTATAGATCTAAGCTGATATGGTAGGATGTGGCGAGTAAGTGAGAAGATGCTGAGGTGAAAAACCCGACATCTCAAGTAAGGCTAATTTTTCCATCCTTTGAGACTAAGTTCATTCCATTACACCAGTCCGTTCTTATATATATGTGTAAGATGATTGTCCATCTTCTTTCCTCACATAGAGGTAAAATGATAAACACCATCTCTGAGTGATTTTATTTCTGAGTGTATCACTATGAGGCAGAAGTCAAAGCGACTTTTTCAAAGGTGACTTAAGACCCATGGTAGTATGGGTACATGCCTGTACTCGATGCATTTGAAACTATCATGCTTGGTTTATATTTCATATCTTATTCATGCATTGGTAGTATGTTATCTCATATGAGCGGTTTAGCAATACTTATCCTTATCCTTGATATGACCATTTCTGAGGTACATGGTAGAAAATTCTATTCTTGAATTAGTCATTGTAGTAAGTTTGTGGGTACCTTCTCTGGAAAACCCTCAGGAGACTATAACTCCTCCACTTGGGAAACCCTTGTGGTTGAAAGCCTTGATGCATATGGTTAATGCAATCACCTTAGTTATACTTCTCTTTTGAGTTCCTTATTCTTTCTTCTCATCTTTGCTTGAGGACAAGCAAAGTGTTGTTTGGGGGTATTTGATCGGACCTCAAAAGTGTATATTTATCCCCCGAATAACACATTGTTTGTCTAGCACTTAGCTTATATTATTGTATTATATCTATTGATTAGTGCATTATTGTCTTTATGTAGGTTTTATGAGCCGAAATACGAATATTGTGTAAATGCCCGCAAAAAGTCGAGAAAAGCAAGCAAAGAGGTGTTATTTGCACAAGGGAAAAGAATGGATATTTGCACCCGTGAAATCTGCTAAGGGCACCCCGCGGTCAACTCTGGTCGACTAGGTTGAGTTGACTTTTTGGTCAACATTGACTAAGGTTGACTTTTTGGTCATCTTTGACTAAGGTTGACTTTTTGGTCAACTTTGACTTTGGTTGACTTTTGGTCAAGGGTCGACTTTTGGGTCAACTGCTGCTGACTTATGTTGACTTTCGGTCAACTGTTGACTTCTGAAGACTTTGGGTCAAATCTGTTGACTCACGTGGACCGGACTTCCTATTTTGGGTCTTGATCTTAAAAAGGCTCTACAAGAAGAACCAGAAGTCCGATTGGGGCCCATGAGATATCAAACTGAAGGTCTTGGCCCAAGCTACTATTCTGGCCCAAGAGGATTAGGTTTTGCTGATTGCCTAATCCCTCTAAGAGGCCAACAGCAGCAGCCACGAATTTCACTAAGTTAGGAAGTCTTTGCATGCAAGTATTCCATTATGTAATAGATATATAAGAGAAGTTGTAACTAGGGTTTACTATCTATCTAGAATCTCTTTTAGATCTTGATCTTCTAGCCTCCACTTGAAGATCAACTTTTGTATTCAATTCAATCAATATCAATCCATGAATTCTTTTATGATGTTCTTTGATTTAATTATTTGTTCTTTTGGTATGAGTAGCTAAATCATCATGGGGGGAAGGTGGAAGCTTTCTAGGTGATGTAAAAGTATTATGTTGTTTCTTCTTATTCATTGTGATTCAAGGTTCTTAATGTTTACTTATCTCTAATTCGCGATATGAGGTGAGTATGGTTATTTGTATGCTATTGTTATCCATGGTGTTAAATATTATTGTTAGAATTTAGGGAGACCTACTTTTGATAATAGTATTATATTTATTGTAGATGTGTAGTGAAATAGCTGAGAGGTGATTACTGTATTTTTGTTATATTTATCTTTTATTGGAACCCTTTCATGATTAAATTCAATAGCTGAGAGGTGAGGATTTGATTAATGAAGCATATTCAATAGCATGCATAATAGAATCCCGTTTTAATTAGATTCAATAGCTGAGAGGTGAGGATTTGATTATTATTGGTATTAATAACTAATAGGAATACCTGAGAGGTGACTTGTTAGTTGTTATAGATTGAATATGAAGAACATCATGATATAATTGCATAACCTAGATTGTGGAAACCTACTACTCCCCCTATGTCATCATATTATCTTCTTTTCCATATCTTCCATATTCTTAAGTTAGGTTTAATTATTATTTATTGTCTGTAGGAAGTAGAATCAATTCTCTAACTATTATTATTGATTCATTGATGTTTCTTAATTATTGTTCTTAATTGTGTTTGAGCTAAGATTTCCCCCTCTGAGGTGGGTACGACCCTTGCTTGTTACTTGTCTACTTTGATCTTCAATTTATACAGGCACAAGAAGAAAAATCTTTTAATCTAATCTTTTGATACACAATAAGCGTTCAGTGCTCTTTTATCTCATGAAATCAGAAATAAAGGCAGAGACGATGAATCTCATGGTGAGGGTTTGGTGATTAATGGGGGATCACAGAAAGGATTTAACAAGAGTAACAAGGCTCACATAGAATGTTGGAAGTGCGGAAAATAGGGCACTTTAAACGGGATTGTGAGAAAAAAGGTGGAGCGGTTTTGGCAAATAGCTCCAAGTCAGGGAAAGGCAAGCATATTGCTAATTCTGGCGAACATGCTAATCAAGTGCAGTTTGATAATGAATTACTCTTGGTGACTAATCAAGAAGAAAATTTACATCGGGAATGGGTACTTGATAGCGGTGTCACAAAACATGTTTGTTCACATAGGTCATGGTTTGACAAGTATGAAAGATGTGAGGGTGGCTAGATGTCGATGTGTGATGGCTCCAAGAAGTCGATAGTGGGAGTCAGTAATATTCACATCAAGATGTATGACGGGAGGATACATACTCTTGAAGGTGTTCGACATATGTCGAGTTTGCAAAGAGAACTAATTTTTCTTTTCAAGTTAGATTCTTTGGGTTACAAGTTCACTGGCAAAAGTTGAGTTATAGACTTGTAGAGGTTTGCAAGGATTCCAATGTGATTATGAAAGGAGTCGCGAGTAGTAGTGGCTTGTATATACTATTGGGTCAAACAATAGTAAGATCTAGAGTTGGTCCTAAGGCAGGCGAGGTGATGTTTAAATCACAGGGTTCTGTTATGAACAAGGTGGCTGTAGAAGGAAGGAACTCAAGAAAGGGAAAGATGGTCAGCAAGTGGATTGCTGTCGGTCAATCATAATTGATTGGGCACCTAAAAGGGTGGAGGCGACAACGTGGATCAAGAAGGTTTCACGGGTGCAGGTGGAGTCAACAATAATCAAGTTCATTGCCTCGCCAAGGTGGAGATTGTTGTGTTTGGCTCGCAATGCGCAGGATCATAGCTTATATTAAGTGAGGTCTATAGGATCATATCTTATGTTTTTTTCTAGAAACAATGTATATAAGAACTCTACTCCCATAAGTACTTGGTATTCTAATTGGTAATTGGTATTGTTATCCAATTTGGATCCTTGTATGGCCGGATTAGGAACTCTTGGGTATTATATATACTCAACTAGTTGGCTATTGTAAAATGGTGGTAAGAAGAAAGAGTGAACGAAAGGTGAAAGCATTACTAGATAGAGAGAGAGAGAGGGGGAAATTTATGAAGGTTTTCATAATAGGGTTTCTCAGGTTCTAGTGTAAGAGAGAAAGAGACAAGGAATTATAGATTTGTAATTAGGTTGTTTCTTTTCTCTGATTAGTGAAATCTTCTTGATCGGTTGCCGCGTGGAGTAGGCGGGTTTGCCAAACCACGTTAATATTGGTGTTATTGTGTGTGATTGTGTTTTTTCGATTACTTTTTCTATTATTTGCTATTATCTAGATTATCGGTATTGCAACCAATCATTGGGTTAAAGCTTTCGTTGCACAACAGAACGTGGCAGAGAGATCAGCTAAGTGACTATCGGCTAGCTACCACGGATTTTACCAACATATCCAGTAATGTTATCAAAGTTGACGGAATAGACGGGGTGTGTGGAATGATTAGAATAATCCATACCCCTTTCGGTGTCCACGATGGATATCCAACTATGCATCTGAAAATGATATAACCAGAGTAGTCAGGATACTCGGAGAGACTAAGTGGACTCATACTTAACCGAGTAGCCGGAGTACTCGGAGAGATTATTGTGGATGACTGTGTGTAGTCATTATGTATCGTACGACCTTGTGAGGCGCTAGCATGAATTGAGTCATGATCTGATATGATTGTTGACATCTTTGGCAATTTATAATTTTGAAACTTTTGTTGTTGCCTGGTTTCTCAGTCCGTGGGGACGAGCAGACTTGTAGCTATTGTAGGAGCTTTTATTTTCAAATCACTCGTATGGAGCTCTGATTGTGCTGTGAAGCATTTGCAGTGGAGAATTCATTCAATCCCGTTACAGAAGTCAGTCTAGCCCTATCGTCACAGAGGCTAGCTGTTTTGTCGGCTTGACATGACTAACCTCACGGTCCTACTTCCATCTTGGAAGGCTTCCCGCAATGCTGATGTTGCAGCCATCACGGGGTACGAGTAAGGGGGTAAGAGCTGCTAGGCGGGGCTAGCGTCGTGCCAAGACTTCTCTCTTACCAGCCATAGTCGCCCCCAAGTATTCAACTTGCTTCCTAATCAGGACATCCCAGCAAGACCGTTAGCATGGCTCTTGGCGGGGTTGCAGCTATGAAACATAAGTGGATAGAATGATATAAAACATGTATGCCAGAATGCGAAAACTCCATATTTGTATACCAGAGTGCGACAACTCCAAGATAATTATATTTATTATAATTAACATTTGTATGCCAGAGTGTGAAAACTCTAAGATAATTATATTTATTATAATTAACATTTGTATGCTAGAGTGCAAAAATTCCAAGACATGTTATTCCAATAAGCAATATAACATAAGCTTTTGCTAATGAAGACAATTTCGTGTGAACCGTGAAGAAATAATATGAGCTCTAACATTTTTGACCCCAAAAATGCCGAAACTGAGTTAACCGTAGATAAATAATATAAGTTCTACCAGAAATGACACAATCGTGTGAACCATAGAGAAATTACATGAGTTCAGGAAAAGATGACACAGTCGTGTGAACTGTAGAGAAATAATGTGAACTCCAACATTAATGATGCCAAAGTGAGGCAACTGGGTGATCTATAAAGAAATAATATGAGTTCTGCCAAAGTTGACATAGTCGTGTGAACTGTAGAGAAATAATATGAGTTCCAACATTAATAACACCAAAGATGAGGCAACTGAGTGATCCCCAGAGAAATAATAAGTGTGTAACATAAGCCTCTTGACTGGCTGAGTAGTCCGCCTAGAAAAGATCTGTAACATGAATTACGTTATATGAATGAACATCAAGAATGGCATTGCCGAGAAAGATTGGCAGAAAGATCCAATAAGTAATTAAACATAAGCTCTGGATGCTAAGAGTTACATGACCGAGTAAACCACATAGAAATTTCCAGTCATAACAAGTTCCAGTAACGCCAATGATGACATGGTTGAGTGAACTAGTTGAGTGAACCTTAGAGAAAATAAATATAAGTTCCCATGTAATAGATGCCAAGAATATCGCGACTGAGTGAACCGTCTAGAAAAGATCGAATCATAATAAGCTCCAATGATGCCAAGAATGACCTTACTTGGTGAACCTTAGAGAAATTAAATATAAACTCCCATATAATAGACGCCAAGAATGTCACGACCGAGTGAGCCGTCCACTCTAGAGAATATATACTTGTATAAGAACATTAGAAGAATCTGTATAAGTAGAATACGAGACCATGAAGCAGTTAGAGTTGATAATTAAATTTTGTCATAGAAACGACATTTTTAGCCAAGTTGAACCTGCTCATCTTTTAAAAAACATGTAACCAATAATCTTTTCAAAGCAGAGAGTATACTTGGCGTAAAACTAAAGTAACATAATCTTTGCCAAGAATGACTTGACCGAATGACCTTACAAAGATACTCGTGTATGAGCATTTAGACTTGGTGACCTTTCGCAAGAAAGGCAACCAATATATTTATGTATATAATACGATGAAAACATATTTAACTTCACAAGACTTAAGCATGTAAATGCATTATTGGACACAAATATCCAAGTGAACCGTGAAAACTTAGCATGTAAATGTATTATTAGATAGAGATGTCAAAGTATAACATGCAAATACATTATTGGACAGAGATGTCCGAGTAATCCGTGAAAACATAGCATGCAAATGCATTATTAGATAGGGATGTCCGAATAAACCGTGAAACTTAGTATGTAAATGCAGGAAACCGTGAAAACTTAATATGTAAATTCAGGAAAAAAATGTCCAAGTAAACCGTGAAGACTTAGTATGTAAATGCATTATTGGACATAATTGTCCGAGTAAACAACGAAAAAATATAAATACATTATTAGAAAGAGATGTCTGAGTAAACCGTGATGTGTGAGCAACTGTAACATCATTGAAAAGATAAAATCACCATCAATAGTTGTAACAGGTTACCTTACCCGCCAGAACTGCTACTTGAAGAAGAAATCTTCAAAAGAAAAGAAATCCCCATAAAGCACGATGAAACATAGATATAAGCACAAACATGAGTGAGCCGTCAATAATAAGTAACAAAAAATGATTTGACTAAATGAACCATATGTGTATGTGCATGCTTGCTCATCTTTCACAAAATATGCAAGTAATATCTCTATCCACATAATAGAATGAAAGTAAATTGAATCTAAATTTTTTTTAGTAAATGCATTACTAGATAGAATATTCCAACTGTGATATTTGTTAACTCTGTGAGAAACTATATCATCATTGAAGAGACAACATCTTCCTCAAAGTACTTAAACTAGGAGTTATAACGGATTACCTTACCACCAGAGTTGTTGGTTAAGTAAAAAGAAATCATAAAAAAGAAATCCTCTTGAAAGGTGATGAAACATATATCTGAGATCTAGTGTAGCTTGAATACCGATATCAAAAGTTCTCTTTGTTGTATTGTCCTTCAAAGTGAAGATCTGATGTGTTTTGTAAATATCGCGATATTGGCTGAAACTTGATGAAGTTTGGAACCATTTTTCAGATTCGTGGAGAAAACCTTCTCGTCGTGGATCTACATATTGTCTCTCTTTTTCAAGAACTCACGTCTTCATTTATCTCACTAACCTCGAACTGTTCAGATAACCTAGAACTAGAATAGATCGATCTGTTAGTGGTTGCCCTCCTTCTAGCGCCATTATGCAAGCGGTATTTCCGCCTACATCTTGAGATCAGTGAGGCCAGTGAAGAATGGTTTAACTCCTTCGTCATCATCTCTGTTATCTGTAAAACACGCCGGGGTTGTTCCCGACGTTAGCACTCCAACGCTCAAGTCAGATAGTGTAGATGAAGAGAAGAAGAAGAAAGAGAAAATGTGTTGAGTGAAGTGATGGATCATACCTTGTGTTTAGGGTTTTGCCCCTTATATACTATTCATACCTTGTATGTAATGTAGGCCGTGAGATCTTAGAAGACCTGACGGTTGTGATGTAGAGATGTGGACCTCTGGCTTCCAAGTATTCTCTGTCATGACTGATCTCACGTGCTTGCCACATGAGCTGTACAGTCTGTCTTGTCTGAGTGATAACCTGCATCGCAAGCTATTTTACTAGGTTGATTCGTTAGAACCGAGTAACACGTGGAATCTGGTATAATTATGTACTTACAAAATGTAGAGGAATTTTGGCAGCCATTAAATGGTGCGTCGAACAACAATTCTCAAGGCTAGAAGTGGAGACTGATAATGAAGGAGTAACAGACTATGCAAAAGAATGGGAACTCACTGGGTCCACTGTTGTAATCTATCCCACCTCCTTGGTTGATACACTAGTTGGTTTTGGATAATCTATCTTGTAATTTGGTTGTTGCCTAACTATTTAAAGACCACTTAAAAAAAAAAAAAAACTAAAGTTGAACCTTTTTAGAATCCAGAATGTAGAGAAGCCAATGTAGTACAGTTATGCGTTTGATTGCAGAGTGGGAAAAAAAGGAAGTGGGAATTACTTTGGCTGTGTTTGATAGTAAGGGAGGGGTTCCAGGGACTCAGGAAATATTTGACTCAATTTTGACTCAATCCTATTTAGGGTACTTGTACATGTTGGATGAGCATAGGGGTGCTGATTGGGGCGGGGCGGGGCAGGGCCAAATAATCCCCGTTCTTAGGCGGGGCGGGGCGGGGAACGGGGGGCTTAAGAAAGTTCACCCCCATCCCTGCCCTGTATAGGTCGGGGGGCGGGGAACGGGGCGGGGACGGGGAAAAGTTTATAAGGATCAGAGTCCTGAGGTTCTGATGTGCCTTTCAGCCCACACTGTACATGTGACTTACATTTGCACCAATCTGAACCTTTCAGTTGGTGGACCACCCCCTTTTAGTTAAGTTACATTGCATGGAATCTTTCAATCTCATTATTTACTTATGTCTGATAGATGGAATTTTATATGCTGTGAGCCTTAGTTTGGATTTCATCAACTAAAAAAAAATGAAAAACTAATATCCATAATTGGAAGAACAATTCTACTCAAATGACCATAAATTCCAGCAGTAACATACTGAATTGTATACATATGCAATATCGACAAATTCGAGTTTCAAGAATTCATTTAAATTATTCCATAAGATCTAAACATTGCAAATTGATTACTGGGTTGAAATAAACTCGCATATCAATACGTAAACAACTAAACATACAGGATTAGAAACTGAAACTTGTATAATGTATATCAATGTGTAAACAGGATTGCAATATAGACAAAACAGAGGCCAAAATGACAGTAGAAGAAAATAGAACATAGCCATTGAATTTCTAACTAATTACTGATTAAAAACTTTAAATAGAAAATAGCCATTGTATAGCCATTACAATTGAAGGAAGCAGAAAATGGTGGGATTCATTGGAGTGGGATCCTGCCTATCCCCAAAATATCCTTCAACCCTTCTTCAAAGAGAAACAAGGTATGTAGAATGAATTGTTACTCCAATTTTGGTCCAAAGCTTCCATCTTTTCACTCACAATTGGGTCAATTTCTAATTCATATATATTAATATACTTCATATTTTAATAGATATATGGGAAATCAATTTGAATTAAGAAAAGTCGTATGTTTTGTTTGAGTTTATACATACATTCCATATTTACACGGTTTACTCCAACTCTCATGCCCAATATTTGCATTAAACAACAGTGTGCAATACATTGACTACCTGTACAAAGATTGCCTTCCCCAAATTCCTATTTTGATTCGATTTTGCATATTTCAAGAATATTTGTGTTCAAGATAATAAGATATGATGTACTCCGTATTACAACTTGCGACTGTCATTAACTAGGCCCAATATTTTCTTTTCTGCAGGGGAGTCTTATGTGTTAGATAGACATACCAGAGTTACCTATGCTTATTGTGAGGTAACATCCATGTTTTACTTTCATATTGAAATGATATTTTTGTTGTATAAAATATTAGGAGGGTGATTCAATATGAGTAAAAGTCTAGGTACTCCGTACTTGTTCTTGTTTGAATTGCTTAAATTTGTGCTAAACTAGGACTTTTTTTTTAATTCAAAACAAATTTTATTGATAAAAATTTGAGAAATTATACAAAGTTAGAGTACAAGCACGCTACAAACTTCGTTGCAAGCCCTTTTTGAATACCAAAACCAAATCTACGAAATACATATTTATTTATTTTTTTTTATTTTTTTTAAAAAAAAAAAAACGCTAGGGTTAGGCACACCCCTACCGGATTTTATTAAAGAAAGAAAGAATAAAGATTACATTCTAAGGTACAACTTTCCCGAGGCATCATTCAACAAAATGATAGAGAGTTCT
The DNA here is from genome assembly GCA_023053565.1 of Aquilegia eximia. Classification (NCBI taxonomy): domain Eukaryota; kingdom Viridiplantae; phylum Streptophyta; class Magnoliopsida; order Ranunculales; family Ranunculaceae; genus Aquilegia; species Aquilegia eximia. The sequence goes on along the minus strand of JALIGU010000005.1, from coordinate 4,250,293 downwards.
TTTGAGAATGGCCTATGGTATACAATACAAAGATCAGGGGGGGCACTTAGGCCAGCTAGGAAATCTGCCTGGTTCTTCTCTCTGAAAACATGCTTGCACGTGACAACTTCCATCTCTTCCATATAGGCTTGTATTTTCCTTGTTTCTTGCATCTCCAAGAAGGATCAGATATTCCATTAATGATGTCAGCAGCAAGTTTAGAGTCCGTCAATATATTAACCTTTTTTAGACCTTGCTCCTTAGCAATCTCCATGCCTACCTTGATAGCCTGTAGTTCAATCACAGTGATGGTAGTATGCTTAGTCCCTCCAGTATAGGCTACCAAGATCTCACCCTTGTGATCTCTCAACAGTCCTTCAATCCCTGCCATCTGTCACTGAAAGCCCCATCAGTATTAAGAGCGAAATAGTCTTCATCAGGGGATTCCCACTTACAGTAAGTACCAACATTCCGTTTGATCTGTATTCTCAGGTTCATGATATGTACGATGCTAGAGTTCTAAAAAGAGTCCTTGACACTATTCACTTTCAGGTGATTTCTCTTGAGTACTTTGTCCTTGATAGTTGCGACGATCTTTGTAGGTGTAGAAAACAAGTTTCTAAAGATCCTGTCGTTTCTCTCCTTCCAAATCGCATACACAGTTGCACTTAGAGCAGCTTGTAAGAACTGTTTGTGGAATTCCTTACCGTAAAATTATGGCAAATCCATTTCCACTCCTTGTGTGCCTTTCTGCTCCCTCAATAGAATCCACACCATTGTAAAATAGCATGCCATACTTGCTTGGAGTAACTACAATAAAAAAAGAGGTGCTGCACTGATTCCATTGCCCAAACCTCCTTTACTACTATCCTTGAACAATGGATGATCTATCCAATTATCAAAAAATCTAAAAGGGAAGTTTTTTCTATGTCGCTGGGCATGTTGCATAATGATAATTGGCGAATGGTCAGATATACTCATATACCTTGAGGAAGGAAGTGAGCTTCTGTATTACTCCTTTGTTGGAACCAGACTTGATTGACAATCACACGATCTAGCTTTACCATGGTTCTCCCCTTACCATTTCCTCTATTAGTCCAGAAATAAAAAGTACCAAAATATATTAGGTCTTCAAGTCCATTCATTTCAAAACAGTCCACAAAGTCTCAAAGGTCTCTGTCATGTAGTACTGAACCTCCCACCTTTTCGTCACTACTCCTACAAGTATTAAAGTCATCCATGAGAATCCAGGGCTTCTGGATATTTGGATTGAGAACAGAGATAAAGTCCCAAAGATTGTGTCGAAGGTGTCTTTCATACCGAGCATAAACAATGGAGATAACTTTCAATAATATTTTCATTCTTAAAAGACATGCATGATGACTTTAGTATTGAAAATAAAAACTAGCTTTTTTGCTTAATTTTCATTTTAAATCTTCGACTCAAAGGGAGATGGCATTGAAGCAAATATGATTTATTTAGCATTCATTTATAATTCAATCTGTAAAGTTTTCAGTCCTGCAGTAATATTTTGTTGCTTTTAACCTTTACTCATGCAGTAATGTTCTTAAGTCTTACCACCTAAATGGATAACTTGACAGATAAATCCAATAGTCGGAAATCGATACAGATGCAAGCATTGTTGGGAGGAAAATGTCGTCACTGAGCAAGGCGTAGGTTTTGATTTGTGTGAAGATTGTTATCAAATTGCCGATCTGTATCACACACAAGGGCATGCATTTGAGCTGATTACAGGGCGTGGAGCCAGTCCAGTTCCCATACATCCTGATGATACTTCAGAGAATACAGAAGATTATGATCTTGTGTCTGTGAGTTCCCAGTCAGATGGAGAAGAGAGTTCCCTGTCAGACGTAAACTTAACTTACAAGCGAAGGAGGCTATATTACCAGTCAATGTCAGATGAAGTAGAGAGTTCTCAGGCGTAAATGTAACTGACAAGTGAAGGAGGCTATACTACCAGTCAGGTGTAGATGCCAGTTCGCAGTCAAACCTAAATTTACAAACTAGAATTATTTGTTATTCTGAGGTAAATCCTTCTTTTTATTTTATATTGAAATGATATATATTTTTTTCCCTACCATAGTGGCATGGTGATTTCATTTGAGTAAATTATTGGAAGTTCAATCCATAGAAGATGAAGTTGTCAATGCTTTGTTCAGCTTGATAGTTATGCTCTGCAACTGGATGTTGTGTTCTTCTTCTACTGCTCCAAGCATTTAGATCTTGTCTGTCAGCATCTACCACATGGGCATACATTTGAGCTTATTGCTGGACATCCTGATGATATTTTAGAGGAGAATTAATGATGATGCTATAAAAGATTAGAGGATCAAGGGTGTGGAAGTCAGCAGCACACTCCGGAACAACTTATTAGCTCATAGATGTTATTGTTGTGTTGAGGTTCAGTCAACAGCACAGAATGGAGCATAAAGTTGAGCTTGCATCATAAGCATATTGAGGTCGCTACTGAACAGTCTTAATATCATCATATCCCCGTGATTTTTTATGGTGCTGAGGATCCAGAGGTGTTATTTGTATTCTTTGTCATTTTGCTTATTAAAATTTCTTGATTGATTGATTTTTTATCTTTATAGTTATTACCAGATTCAGTTTGGCTAGATATTATATTGCAATTTTTCAGTGTCTTGCTCAATGTTACCATATATAGGTTGGCAATGCTTCGTTCAGTTTGGCTAGATATTCTATTGCAATTTTTCATAGACATTATATTACAAACTTACTCCTTGCCTATGTTTACATTAATGTTTTTTTTTTTTTTTTTTTTTTGATTGGCAAGCGTGGTTGAGGGGACCCCTACCCTTTAAATTACGTGTAGAAACTTATACCAACAATCAGCTGTTGGTGTGTTTCGAACCCACGACCTCTCCACTTTGTGAGAGGGGTGCTACCATTGAGCCACAAGCTCATTCGCCAAATGGTGTGGTAAGCCTGTTTTTAATGAGATCAGTAACTCGGTAATGCTGGTGAGATTCGAACCCTAGATCTCTGGTATCATCACCCAAAGGTTTTATCAATTGAGCCCAATTGGCACCTGCATGTTTACATTAATGTTGCAACTGCATTGGCTGAAGTGTAGGGGTGGGCACGGTTCGGTTCCATTTTACCACTAAACTGAAACCGAACTGTGTAAGCTGGTTCGGTTCGGTTTCAAAAACCGAAAATTATTAAGCTAAACTAGATCAGACCGGACCAATTTAATTCGTTTCGGTCTTCGGTTTGGGACTTTATTTTTGGCCTGTGTTTTGGGCTTTAATAACTCATAACTTTTCTTTTCTTTATATATAACAGGCCTGTATATACTCGGTTCGGTTCCAGTTCCAGTTCGGTTTTGACCTGGTTTAGTTCCGGTTTTAATTCGGTTTTCCGATTTTTTGCCAACCCGTAGCTAATACGCTATAGCGATCCGACATATATCACCACCGATATTGTTCCCACTTAGCTGACAGTGTGGGGTTTTATGGGCAGCAACATGCTTCCTAGGAGGTCACCCATCATGAGACTACTCTCAGACGAACCCGCTTAACTCCAAAGTTCTTTTGAACCCTAGAGACAAGTGAACCCAAAAGGCCTCGGTAATAATATAAGACGAATCTATACCTATATTCCAATGTCAAGACACCCCCTCTTATGTGTCGTACGACCCACCCTCTCGGTAAATCACCTGCCGACCCGGGGTGTTACATACGCATAATAATCTTTTGTTTTCTCATTTGATTCACGAATAAGAAGCATATTTTATAAATTGGCTTAGTTGTGGCATTATGGACAAGTTGAACTGCAAATCTAATACGAGGGTTTGTGACTCTCTTGAAACAGGTACCATATATAAGCGTTCCAAATTATGGGCCTCCTTAACTTTAGGGAGAAGAGAAATCACCTCCATTGGCCCTCTGCGATATCCTTTGGAATGGTGGGATTCAAAGAGACTTATACAGCAGGTACATACTACGTATTATCAACCCAAATTTGGTCAAAGTTTCCATCGCCTTCTTTTGATTTATTTATTTACTTACAACTAGTCCTTAGGCCCGTGCAATGCACGGGCATATCTGATTGTTTTAAAGTTTTTTTTTTTTAGGGGTTTTATATTGCTTTTGGTTTGTAACTTGTAATATTTTGTTTAGCCCGTTTCAAAAGTCTATGATCTGGTATGATTTCATTTAGAATTATTATAAATCTTTGAGTAATGAAATTAAATGATTATTATATATACATGAAAATTAAACCCAAAACATTTGAAGATATCCAGGAGAATGAGATTTTGCAGTACTCTCAATTCTCAAAGTCTCAATTAGAATTTAGTCTGGCTCGATTGTTGAGGCTTCATCACTTTGGGAAACAATGTTTTCACAGTAGTCCATTAGCAGTCGAGCGTCTCTTCAGCAAACATCATATATACATGGATCAAATATAAGCATATAAGCAGACATAGACTTTGAGTGAAGAGGAAGATGGAGAAGTTGTATAAACGTAATAAATCATCTGGTGATTTCAATGTAAATCTTGGTGAGTTTTGAATTTCTCTTCGATTAAGTTATCAATTTCAGCTTAATTGAAGAGATACGGTAAAACCTCGATAAGATAATACCCGATAAATTAATTATCTCCTTTAAATAATATTTTTAGTTGGTCCCAACTTGAGCATATGTTAATAAATTAATTTTTCGCTAAATTTATTAGATAATACATTTTAGAAAAATCCTTGAATGCCCAACTAATATATAAATTAATATTTTTTCGATATACAAATATATTTTATATATTTTTTTAATAATAAAAGTCAATTTTTGCTTGTTTTTTCTCAAGATTGATTTTGGTTTGAACCTCGTCTCTGAATTTTTGTAGTGTGATAAGTTGATCTGGTGTTGTAGTTTGTATTGCAAGAAGAAATTATTCCAATATCATTATCGATTTTAGTGTTTCTTTTCGTGGAACGGGTTTTAGAATAAAACGATTGTCCAGTTTCATCATGTTAGCCCCCCCCCCCCCCCCCCTTTAAAAAAAAGAAAGATATACATAAAAATATACTATTAATTATGTAAATTAACAATTTATTAATTAATAGATGAATTGATATCTCATTTAATTAATAATTTTCTCTACTTCCAAGGGTATTAATTTATCGAGGTTTTACTGTATTTTTTGTACGGGCTGGACTTGATTCCCAAACTCAATCTTAATTCTCTTCAATTAAGCTATTAATTTCAATCTAATTGAAGAGATATTTTTTTAAAGGTATTTTCAGCTTTAATAGAGTATAATAGATGAAAAAGTTGTACAAATGTAGTAAATCATCTGGTGATTTCAATGTAAATCACTACTTCCACCAGATAATTATTTAGCTACTTATTCAAAAAAGATTACTGGTAAACTTATTGAAGTTAAAATTGTTGAATTGAAAGAAATTCGAGTTAGAGCATTTTATCAATGGTAGTCAATTACTGGTATTAGATTTAGTGGTGATAATGTGGTTTACTGCTTATAAAGAATTCGAGTTAGGGTTACTTATGAAGGTTGTTGTATTTAATATGTGAAATTACATATTGACCCATTTTTATTTATTTTGTGTACTTACAAAAATACCCCAAATTGAATGAATTTCTCTTCAATTAATTTATCAATTTTAGCATAATTGAAAAGATATAGTAAAACCTCGATAACATAATACCCGATAAATTAATTATCTCCTTTAAATAATATTTTTGGCTGGTCCCAACTTGGGCATATGTTGATAAATTAATATTTCAGTAAATTTATTAGATAATTAATACATTTTAGAAAAATCCTTGAAGGCCCAACTAATATATAAATTAATATTTTTTTGATATACAAATATATTTTATATTTTTTTATAATGAAAGTCAATTATTATTTTTTTTTTATCAAAATTGATTTTGGTTTGAACCTCGTCTCTAAATTTTTGTAGTGTGATGAGTTGATCTGGTGTTGTATTTTGTATTGCAAGAAGAAATTATTCCAATATCATTATCGATTTTAGTTTTTCTTTTCGTGGAACCGGTTCTAAAATAAAATGATTATCCAGCTTCATCATGTTAGCCCCCTAAAAAGAAAGACATACATGAAAATATATTGTTTATGTAAATTAATAGTTTATTAATTAATCGATGAATTAATATCTAGTCTCAAGGCTATTAATTATATCTGTGATGGTGGTCCACTTTTGCCTAATTACAAATATACCCAAACTTAATCAAAATTCTCTTTAATTAGGCTATCAATTTCAGTCTTATTAATAGCCTAATTGAAGAGATATTTTCTTAAGGGTATTATCTCGGTTAATTAATAATTTTCTCTAGTCTCAAGGCTATTAATTTATAGAATTTTACTGTATTTTAATTATGCTTGTGATTTGGTCTAACTGGGTACGGGCTAAACTTGATTGTACTTGGGATTGGGTATTCTTTTAATTTTTTTTATTGGGCTTAATTATTCCCATGGTCTAATTGGGCTTAATTATATTTGTGATGGTGGTTGTATTGCAAGAAGAAATTATTCCAATATCATTATCGATTTTAGTGTTTCTTTTCATGGAACCGTATCTAGAATAAAATGATTATCCAGCTTCATCATGTTAGCCCCCTAAAAAGAAAGACATACATGAAAATATATTGTTTATGTAAATTAATAGTTTATTAATTACTCGATGAATTAATATCTCGTTTAATTAATAATTTTCTCTAGTCTCAAGGCTATTAATTTATCGAAGTTTTACTGTATTTTAATTATGCTTGTGATTTGGTCCAACTGGGTACGGGCTGGACTTGATTATACTTGGGATTGGGTATTCTTTTAATTTTTTTTATTGGGCTTAATTATTCCCATGGTCTAATTGGGCTTAATTATATCTGTGATGGTGGTCCACTTTTGCCTAATTACAAATATACCCAAACTTAATCAAAATTCTCTTCAATTAGGCTATCAATTTCAGTCTTATTGATAGCCTAATTGAAGAGATATTTTCTTAAGGGTATTTTCTGCTTTAATATAGTATAATAGATTGGGTAAGTTTCAATTAATTGTTTTTTCTCAATTATTTCATTGTCGTAAGAATTAACTCTCCAAAAGGTAACATGGCATAATGCTTGAAATTTTTTGTTTTCTGTACTTTGTATTTTCTTTATCGTTTTTACTAGGTAGGGTTAATAGTTAATACACTCATTTTCTTTATCGTTAATTATTTCAATGTATGTTTATTAGGTACGGTCTTGGTTTTTTACAGATAGCAAGATGACTATCTGTCAGAAAGTGTTTTACTAAAAAGAAATTAAATAGCCTCACTGCCAAAAGATTAACAAAGATGAATGGACTTCTTGTTCTTATTTCACTGGTTTAAACAAGGATGGTTTACTCTTCGATTAGATTGCTTATGTTGCTAGTCTTAAGCACTTTTGATGATGATATTGTAGTCTGAACTCTGAAATACATCGTTTTTGTAAAGGTTTCAGACTCATTACTACCAAAATGGATTTCTACAGATAAATTTAATAGTCGGGAAGCGATACAATTGCAAAGACTGTTTGGAGGAACATATTGTCACTGAGGGAGGCTTAGGGTGTACTTGCTCCAAGCGTTTAGATCTTGTGTATCAGAATCACATACTGTACGTGTGAACTTATTGTGATTGATCGTACATCGTGACGATGCTTCAGCAGCTGCAAAATATGGTCTTGTTTTTGCGATAACTACCAAAATTGAAAAATCAATCAGCACCACCAGCTCTTCAGTATATATATATATTCGAGGAAGCTGAAAATGGCTGGATTATATTTTCTGAAGGGGGATCATGCCTATGCCAAAAATATCATTTAATGAGGTTCTGGTTAATGCATCAAAAGCCGGTGTGTATAAATACAATTCTCAATGCCCATATTTCACACATTCTCCCTGTTCTGTGTTCTGAACGGATCTGCAATCCAGGTTAAATTGTGCCAGTGTTCACCAGTTTCCCTGTTTTGACTTAATTAGAGTTCCCTAGTTAAACTGATACATTATGAACATTGTATTTATCCTTTGTGTAGCTGTTTAACCATGAGGGCATTTGATTTGATTTGATTTGATTTGTAACCATGTCTCACTCCTCTTCATAGCACGGGTAGCTTGTTTATGCAGCAATTATTTGCAAAGACTCCTATTATGTTCTTATTCTCTTGTTTTCATCACCTGCCTCTTTCTGCTGACCTCTCCTATTATAAGTACTTATTCAAAGTCCAAATATTAGTTAGGCTAGTTCTGTAATGGGAGTCGAATTGAGGTCCCACACGTCATCTATTGTATTATTGTATAATGATTTCGCACTAACTTAGGAAACTTAGTCCATCAACTCATCCCCAATTATTTGGTCCTTTCTTCTTCTTCTTCTTCACTGTTTAGCAATTAACTTTGTTCCCAATGCAGATCCATTTCATTTCATGCATATATGTTCTATTAGTGAAGTCTCAATCTTCCTAGCTTAATTTTGTTTACTAAAACAACTTCTAGCACCTTAAGATTTGTGTTTTGGTATGTATAATTTTTAAATTTATTTTTTTATTTTTTTTAATTTCATAAAAGAAGTGCATTAAGAATTGAATTTTTAATTTTAGGTACTGAAGATGAGTCGAAGAACAGGTCTTGCTTTTCACCTATAGACCAAGAATGAGTTGAGCAATTAATTTGACTATTGAGCAATTAGCTAGTAAGCCTTTCTACCTTCTTCATCTTGCCACTATTTTTGTTCATTAGAAGCACCCTTTTTTATTTTTTTTTAGCACAGATATATGTAATTTTTAAATTTTATTCCCTCTGTCCCATTTTGATCAGGGAAAAAAAAAACGGACCCAATTAAGGTGTGGAAATATAAGATTGGACCAGTTAGGGAACTAATGGTAAAATAGGCCCAACCGCTGATTTCCGTGTCTTATGGACTAGTTTACCCTTCGACTGATGCAAAGACTTGTTTGCATATCATAAACATATAAACATACTTATTTATATCAGTCACAATACAAATATAAAATGCAAAGACTTGTTTGCATACTTGCAAACAACAACATAAACCATAAAATGTAAATGCAAAGAATTGTTTGCATACTCGAAACGACGACAAGATAAACTAGAAAATGTAAAGACTTGTTTGCATCAGTGACAACACATAAAGATTAAATGCAAAAACTTGTTTGCATACTCGAAACAATGACATACCATAAAATGCAAACATTTGTTTGCATAAACCAGAAGGGTATTATCGGTAGTGAAAGGGCCGTTTTTACAATATCAACGTTAAATGGGTCTTTTCTTATTTTACAAATGCTTAATGAGGGCCAATTTTACAAACCGGGCCTTAGTTGGGCCAATTGTGTTTTATAGGTGCTTAATGAGGGCCTAGAACCATTTCCATGCATTTTGATAGGCTCGTTTGTGTTTTTTACACAGATTAAGAAACCTTTTACAGTATTATTATTTTCTTATATATTTGATAGGCTCGCTTGTGTTTTTGACACAAATTTTATTCCCTCTGTCCCATTTTATTGTTTTTGACCAAAATTAAAAGGGTTAGAGTAATTAATTTTGGCATATTTTTTTCCATATTTACCCTACCTTTTATTATTGTTTTCATGCATTTAATATAAGTTGAAGTATTTGATTATTATTTATAGGTTGCTAAAAATGCTCATTAAATAAAGGTAAATGGGTAATCTGTGTTATTCAATCTCAATTGCCGTAATAAGAAAGGAAAACAGTTTCCAAGAATTTACTTTCCTACGTTTGGTTTGGTTTCCTATTAAATTATGAATTTGGAATATCTCACACTAAAATAAACATTTAAACAAAAAAACATGTGTAACAATTTTTAAGTAAAAAACAATCTAAATCTATATTAATTCAAAAATTAACAAAAGAAAACAATAAACCATGTCCAACATCTAATGTATAATGTGGATGCGAAGGTATGTAGCCACTCCTTACGTATTTCTAACTTCCGAACCATAAACTTCTTTCCTTCAAGTTGATGTGCCACGAGATAGTTAAATGCCTTTTCAAGGAACTTCTCATCAAAACCTTTCATATTTAATCCCTCTAAATATAATTTTTCAACAAAACTATCTTCAACCAAAGCTTCGGTCAATTTTCCAACTTGTTGACTTAAATCATCAACCTTTGACATCACATCCTCCCATGGTCTACTTCGTTTTCCTCGTCTTCTATTATCCGAAGAATCTTTTTGTGTAGCACTCGAGACTTCATTTACATCATCGGTTTGAATGTCCGAAAGTGATTTTGTAAAACTTCTGGTAGTTTGATCCTCTCCACAAACAGGTCTCAACTCTTCGTATTGTTCAATTGGGACATTGATGAATTCTTTAGTATATGGATTCTCCTACAATATATGAATTAAGCATAATATTAACATTGGTCATGACTTACAGATGCTTGAAGTACTTTAAAAAATAGCTTATTATAAAAGGGACAAAAGAATAAGTTTATTATAAAGGGGAAGTTACATGTTAACATAGAATTGAAAGATAACATCTTTCTAGCTACAACCACTTTGGCAAATCAAGACTATAGGTATTATTGGTTTTTGCCACACCCACTTCTTGGTACATATATGTAGCAAAGACAGACCCAAAACAACTTCTTCAAAATATCTTATTTGTATTTGAAGAGAAAACTGGTTATGCATAACAAAGCTTACCTTATTTTTTGTGGAATCAAAACATGAATCATAAAGACAACGGTGCAACAAATAATCAAAATTGTCGGTATATTGACACGTATGTGTACTCATTTCTACATCATTAAAACTATAGAGGACTGGTGACTTAACAACCTTGGAACATAACAACTGTACAATACATAATAAAGGATGGTTTTATACCTCAATGAACTCCAATGCATCCTCTTTACGGACTTCGATAATCTTTCTCTCTTCATCCCAACCCCAACCACTTCTTTCTCGGAGAGCCTTTATTTTTGCGTATTTCCTCTTCACCATCTTCATACGAGCTTCAACATTATCAATTGTACACAATTGTTTGACACTATCCGTGACGGCTTTGGCAGCTTTAGTTTAGACGGCCTTTGGAAACGATTTCCTACTCTTCTCACCATTGTAAGTGTTGCATCATATATAGTTACAATTTCTTTGCATAAGGCCAATGGTAACAACTGTAGAACTGTACGACCACGTCGTCTATCATGATCATAGAGAAGGTGCAACTGTACAAAAGTATTAATGTCTGTGGAAATCTACCTGTACAACTGTACCATAAATAAAAGTTACTATTACAAGACGCATTATTTGATGGGAGCTGAGAAGGTAGCTAAACTAAGCTACTGCATCATATATTGAGTGCAATAGTGAGTCGAGAGAACAAGTTACAGAGTCATAGAAGGTGCACAAATGAATGTTCAAAACACAAATATAGAATACAGAATTAATTGACAAGCATTCCATCAGTTGATCTTAACCATGTCCTCGAAATACAATCTCGAAAAGCAACCTACAACAACTGCAACCATTTACTGCACTCCCCTCATAGGGATTCATAAATTCAATACTTAGATTGTTGGGTCGTATTAATTTAAGGCAGCGAATGGGGAGCACGTTATTACCACAGCGGATATGAACTTTACAACAACAGCGAATTGGGTAACCATCTAGATTGGGCCATTCGAAAAGAAGGTTTATTTCAATACGGGTACACCACTCAAATGTGGGTGATTTTTTTATCAATGGAAATGGGCATAATCCCTTTCTTTTTTTCTTAGAACACAAAAAATTACTGGAAGCACCACTAGTCTCGTTGAGGCCATGAACAATTGTATGTTGTTAAGGTTTAACTAGTAGTATTAGAGTAGTAGATATGACTAATTGAGTTTTCAGTAATGAATGTAACATTTATCCGAAAAGTCAATCAATTCAGCAAGTACAAAACCTGGAAAATGACTACCACAACTCTTCACGATCACAAGTTTGTTGTTTCATACATCTTAATTACAAACATATGATTGAACAGAAAACTTTTGATATCTCTGGTTAAATGGTTTTATTAAATTTTCCAGTGAGTGCCATCTATCTAATTGTTTACTATAGTAAGAATCAAAGGCAGACTCACCATTCTCCTAGTACCTCATCAAATAAAACTACCCCATGCTTGCAAAAATCCCAGAAAATATACATATCAACAGATAAGCTAACTTGTACAATATCCAATACTTGCAAAATTTGGAGAGAAAAAAAAACCCAAACTTTAAAAAACAATTAATGGATTCTATGGTGAATGTAAAGAGAGATGAAGAAGAAAAAAATGGAAAGGAAATCTGATGAAAGATGGGTGTGTTAGTTGAATTTTTTTCTACAATGAGAGAGAGAAAAGATCGAGATGGAGAGAAGCGAAAAGGAAAGTGGTTTCCAAAAATAAAAAAAAGGTGTTCGCTTTCCAAATTTTTAAACCCGCATAGAAACTAGGCGGAATTGCTTTCCTAATATTTTCGTTTTCCTTTTGAACCAAACAGTTGGAATTTAAACTTTCTAGGAAAACGTTTTTCTCTCCCTTATTTTTCTGTGAACCAAACACACCCTACGTGTATTTCAATGAAAAAACTTAATCTTGAAAAATTTCAGAAATTAGATCGGATCGAAATTATAAAACTAGTTCCAATTCCATTCCATTAGTGTTTGAAAAAATAAAAAATTGGAACTAGCATTTTATGTTCCAAAATAGAAAAAATCAGATTAGAAATCGGAATTTTGGCAAAATTTGTACCAATTACAATATTAAATCGAATCAAAGCATAAATCACCTATTATTACACATGTACGAAAACCTAAATAGTCCATAGAATTACTAGCTTTTGTTAAACAAAAAAACTATATGTTGCAGACTTGCAGGAATTAAACAATAATAAAAGAAAGAAGATTATAAGGAGATTTTTTTTGCCACCCACTAATAAGTGTTTAATTCTTCAAACTCTACCAGGAATTAAAAGTCACAATAATTTGAGAGAAAAGACAAATAATGGGTTTGAAATACCCATTAGGTGAAATTGTGAAAGTGAATTTAAGTTCCCACACCTCAAGATCCAATTCAAATATTTTTATCGTTGTTTATTAATTGATCTATTAAAATCTACTACAACTTTCGGCTTTCATTTATGTATAGTCGATCTTTAAATTTTGTTTAGAAAGGAAGTGCAGAACGAATTAAGTTTTGTGATGTAAATCTCTATTTTGTGATATATGTTCTACTAAACAGGGTGGGGTCTGTTGTGCGCAGTGGAAACTAATGCACAAATAAGATGATTGAACTAGTGTATGAAATAAAATAAAACAACAAAATCAAAAAAACAAGCAACCACACAAGACACAAGATATACGTGGTTCGGCAATATGCCTACGTCCACGGGGAGAAAGGATGATGCTTTTCTTATCGAGACAATTGTACAAGCCCTCACGAAGAAAACCGAAGTCTTCTTCCTCACAAAAGTTCTCAAACTCTCTAATGGCTTCTCACATCTCGCATAATTAGGTTTTTCCACTTCTATTTGGCTTTATACCATAGCCTTACAATAGACCACGAATTGGGCTTAAACACGGCCCATATAGCACAAAAACAAAGGAGGATGTACGTACATCGAAATCACGTTCGTACGTCGAGCTACAGAGAAATTATCTGACGACGGGACGTACGTACGACATAACTACGTACGTACGTTCTTGAACAAGTAATACAACGTTCGTACGTTCAGCAAAAACCAAGTTGTCTGTGATACGGGACGTACGTACGCCCTAACTACGTACGTATGTTCCCAGACAAAAAACTTCCCCTTGCCCTCTTGTTTTCCATAAAAAACCCAACAATTCTCTACCTCGGCGAAGATTCAATAAATCTAAGCCGACACCAAGAATAAAACAAGTCACAAACTCCCACACATGTCCCGAAAGACCACCTCGGCTGCACCACCTCATGGTTGCCTACGTACCCTTCTGCTAAGGGATCAAGCCATCGTAGTTCACTTCAAGATATATTATCAACTCGAAGGAAGGATATGGACCAATTCTAAGCAACAGAACTTAGTCCCATACACCACTTTAGTCACGGCAATATTCCAAGCTTCTGTCGGAGACAAAGCAACCATAGAATGTAATTGAGACAACCTGCTGATAGATCTCACTGCCAATGTAAACACATATCCAGGACTAGACCAACGTCTATCTAAGTGACAATCATACTCAACATCCACATAACCAACACACCGCAGCCTCAAAGTCCTTCCATGTTGAACTAACAAACAAACCTCCACACTACCTTGAATGTAGTGGAACATCCATTTCACAGCTTCCCAATGTCTCACATCAGGATCATGCATGTATCTACCTACAATGCCCACTGCTCGTGAAATATATGGTTTGAAACACACCAACTCATCATACTTTGCAACTCCAGTACCTAGTGAAATAAGGTTCTTCTTCAAATCAGGAACATATCTTACATTCCTCAACTCTCTTATCTTTCCATCAAACATCTTCAATCGAATAGTACCTATCCCAAATACATGACAAGGTTGATCATTCCCCATCACTACTGCACCATTATCTAGCCTTTTAAAGCTAGAAAACCATTCCCTTATGGGACACACATGATAAGTACCAACCGAATCTAATATTCACTCTTTAGCACTAGTGGAACAATCGATGGATGAAACACATAAAGAATAATCAGAACCATCATCTTCATCTCTATTAATATGTGCAATATTTACCTCAGAGTTATTCTTCTTGTCCTTTGCCTTGGTTTGAAGACAATCTTTCTTCCAATGCCCTTTCTCATGACAAAAAGAACATTCATCTTTTGCTAGAAACCCCCTATTCGGCTCCCTACGAGACTCACCCCTACTATTGTAGCTTCCCCTTGCCACTAAGACCTCTGGTGTTGAGCTTTTGGACTCTTCTTTGTCATTCTTCATACACGCATGATTTAACAATGCTGCAGAAATCTCACTATACACCAGCTTGTCTTTTCCATATGTAAGTGTGATAACCAAGTGTTCATATTCGTCCGGTAACGAATTGATGAGACACACTGCCTTGCTTTCATCACTTACATCTGCTCCAAGATTCACCAAGTCGGCAATTACCTTGGTAAAATCATTAAGATGCTCCGCCATTGAAATACCTCTTCTCATAACTATTCGATAAAACTTTCGAAGTAGATAGTTTTTATTGTGGATAGTCTTTGTCATGTACTTCTCCTCCAATTTTCGCCACATCTCCTTTGCAGAACCATCATTCATCACAAGGTATTTAATGTCTTGAGCCAAACACGATCTTATGATTCCAGAAGCTCGTTTGTTCATTTTCTTCCAATCCTTCTGTTCCACACCTTCTGGCTTATCCTCCAGAACATCTTCTAGGTCTTGTTGACATAGAGCATCCATTATCTCGCACCTCCACATACCAAAATTATTGGTGCCGGTAAACTTCTCTACATCAATCTTTGCTTGATGGAAAACCATTGTCTTGATTTCCCCCTTCGAATCCTTCAAATTCAATTCTTTTGTCATCTTTCCACCAACTTTCATGCACTAAACAATCATCAAACGAAAGTAAACAAATCTGAAATTCACACCGGAATTTCAACCAACACCTTCTATGCAACCCACGAACAAAATGTAGAACCTTCGACTTGAAACACAATTAAGAAACTCACTGCGGAATTTCTTCAAATACTTTCAAGACGCTCAAGATCTAACCGAAGCTCTGATGCCACTTGTTGTGCGCAGCGGAAACTAGTGCACAAATAAGATAATTGAACTAGTGTATGAAATAAAATAAAACGTCAAAATCAAAAAAACAAGCAACCACAAGACACAAGATATACGTGGTTCGGCAATATGTCTACGTCCACGGGGAGAAAGGATGATGCTTTTCTTATCGAGACAATTGTACAAGCCCTCACGTCGAATTGACATTCGTACGTTCAACAAAAATCAAGTTGTCTGTGATACGGGACGTACGTACGCCCTAACTACGTACGTACGTTCCCAGACAAAAAACTTCCCCTTGTCCACTTGTTTTTCATAAAAAACCCAATAGGGTCTTTAACATGGGCTCTTTAATATTCTTGAATACTTCCTATTAAAATCTACTACAACTTTGGCTTTCATTTATGTATAATCTTTAAATTTTGTTTAGAAAGGAAGTGATGTAAATCTCTATTTTGGATATATGTTCTACTAAACAGGGACAGGTCTTTAACATGAGCTCTTTAATATTCTTGAATACTTTTGTGATCAATATTTGTACTGTACATAATGTTCTAACTAATAATTATGATCCACTACAAATTTAATCCAAAAAAGTAATATAATTTTATTTTCAATTTTTATTTTTTGTTTGGTAATTGCAATGTTAATATATATGGGGTATTTAGGTTTTGGTCTTGGGTGTATTAGGAATTGGTCGGACTTATGTAATTAGATTTTAGGGGTGATTCCGTCTTTTGACTTGTTTGACTATCAGTCTAGTACTGTGATCATACATACTCGTGTTGTAATTTATGTATGATCATATTGAATGAATGTGTTACAGGTCTAATCATAACAAATAAATGTGATTATACGTGTGATCATATATACTCGTGTTGTGATTTATATATGATCATAACGAATAAATGTGATTACAGGTCTGATCATACCAAACAAATGTGATTATAAGATCCGATCATACGGTTGCATAAGATCGCATTCCAATAAGAGTTCATTTAGGTAGGGTATAGGTTTACTGCAGTTGGTGTTATGTAGTATATGATTAGACTTGTGATCATATGATTATACGTCTGATCATAAGGTTGCATAAGATCGCATTGAAACTAGGGTTCATTAGGGTGGGGTATAGTCTTATTGCATTTAGTGTTATGTAGTATATGATTAGATCGTGATCATGTACTTATATATGTTTGATCATAGGGTTGCTTAATATTGCATTCCAACTAGGGTTTATTGGGGTAAGTATAGTTTTATTGCATTTAGTGTTATGTAGTATATGATTAGACATGTGATCATAAATGATATTTTTGTCCAAGGGAGTGAATTGTTATTATCAGACCCGTGATCATAAAAACATTGTCCTTTTAACTAAGTGGAATATTTTAATCAAAGAATTATTTTGTAAGACCTTATTTTAACTTTGTTAGGCCAAAAGGACACGGGTAGAAATCTATTACCCAAAAGAAGAAATGGGTAGATTTTATGAGAAGGACAATAAGATTTTGGGGCTCAAGGACAATCAACTCAGTCTATTTGTTTTATTTTTCTCAAAATTCCATTTATACCCTTCTTCTTCTTCTTCTTCTTCCCCTCTTTCTCATTTATGTTATTGAATTCCTTGTGATGTTACATCCAGTAATGAAGATGAGAATGATGAAGATGATCGAAGTTAAGTTCGATGATGAAGATCGACGACGCTGAAAATAACCCAAAATAAAATATTCAGATAAGTAGATTCAAAGAGAGATGGGTGGATCAATTGATTGTTACAAGCTAAAGAAATTGGAGGGAGGGGGTTATTTATTTGATTTGCTACGTTCTATTAAAGATTAAGAAAATTATTGAATCTCAATTGAATGGGAATCTGTCGAGTTTGGATTTTTTTTTTTCTCTCTTTGTTTTGATGGATTAATTGATTATATAGTTAGAAAATCAAGCCATTTGAGGTTTGTTTTGTGAAATTGTTGTTTTATATTGATTATCATCAGATTATATAAAGAAATAACTTATATTTGTAATCATTCACTTAACATTGTTTTAGATACTGATTGTAACATGATTATGATCATAATTGTGATCATAATAAATAAATTTGATTGTAATATGACTGTGATCAGGATATTGATCATAATAAATAAATTTGATTATAACCATGATTATACACACTTTGTGTTTGTGATTTATGTGATTATGATTGTGATCATAATAAATAAATATGATTATAACCTCGATCATAACAAATAAATGTGATTACACTCTTATACATTTAGGGTTTAGGGTCATTAGAGGTAGGGTATAGGTACATTGCATTAGGGTCGCGTAAGATCACATTATGTATTACTAGGGTTCATTGGGGTAAGTGTGATTATACATGTAATCATATAAATGTGAATATAAGAGGATTGTGATCAAGAGTATAATGTGATTAGAAGCATGATCATACTCACTTGTAGATGTGATTTATGTGATTAGGAGTGTGATCATAACAATTGAATGTGATTATAGATTTGATCATACACTTTTGTACCCATATACAACTTCTCGAGCTTTTCCCATGTTCCTTTGGCGCTAGTTTCATCCATCACATTAAAAATCACCTCGTTCGAGATATGTAGTTCAATGGAACTCATGGCTTTGAGATCTGCTTTGCTCCACTCGTCATCCTACATGTCCTTTGGTTTCTTAAACGAAGACTAGATCTGATCCTATGGACCATACCTAATATAAGGTATGATTTAGTGCACACCTGCACATATGGTGAGCCAATATTCAACAGCAGCAACAATAAGTGTATTTAAAAATGGTGCGATTTCGTGGCAGATGAATGGAATATGGCAGGTTCGTGTTGGTAAAGTCCAGCTACACTTCTCATACTTGGAGGGAAGCGAACATTCCACGGATCAGGTTGCAGGTTCAAGGCTTCAACCCTTCGAGGAAGTTCACTGTAATGGGTGACCGGACTGGTTAAATCAATTGAATGTCCATATTGCTTACCTTTTTGAAATCTCGCTTGGCTAGCTAAAAGAAGTAGAAATAACTGGAAAGAAAAAAAGAAAGACAAAATAATCACCCAAGGATTTACTAAGAACAAATATATACATTTTAAAGAATTATGTTTCCCTTTCTCAGCAATAATCCCATTCTTCACTAAAGTGCCCTGAACAAAACTCCTTCTTAAACTCCATCCAAAGTGTCTTCATCCATAATATATGGGCTATCAAGTGCATCCGCAGATTCCTCGTATTATCTTAGGCGCTTTTACTGATAGGTAGGGTTCAATATTGTCATCAATCAAACAAATTTACATTCAGTTCAATGTTCATATTCTGCCATGGAAGAAATCCAAATGTTAAGACAAGAAGAATTTGGGTTCGAACAAACTAAATATTGCTTAAGGAAAACAAATTAACTGAAAAAACTTCTTGACTGAATTGTTGATCAGAAACGCATTTATTTTCTAATTCGTTTCTTTGCTCTTGAGTGAAATATATTAACAAAGCTATTTTATCTACATCTTTTGACCTTTGCCTTTCTGTTGTCAGGCAAGAACGAGCAATCATTATATCACTATCATCCATCTTTTACTTGGTTGCACAATTCCTTGTAAAACATGGATATGAAGAACCCTAGTAGACTACAAGGGGAAAGCTCAGTTTCATTTGATATATTAACAAGTGAGTTTGGACCAAAGTCATATTCAAATGCTGATCTTATGAGGTTTACATCAAATTTTTCTAATAAAATAGGCTCTGGTGGGTATGGAGAGGTTTATAAAGGTCATATTCAAGACAATGTCACTGTTGCTGTTAAGGTACTGGAAAACAAGGATGTGGTGCGTGAGACATTCGTGGCTGAAGTCAGTACAATAAGCAAGGCTTCCCATCGTTACATAGTTAAACTACATGGGTATTGCTTTGAACCCAACATGAAAGCACTTGTGTATGAATATATGGAGAATGGATCTTTGGATAAAATTTTGTATCAAAATCCCCATAGTAATATTGAGTGGGGAAAGTTATATGGTATTGCAATTCAGATTGCAAAAGGGCTCGATTATTTGCACAATGGTTGGGATGAGCAGATAATTCACTATGATATTAAAGCAGCGAATGTGCTTCTTGACAGCAAGTTTTCATCTAAAATTGCAGATTTTGGGTTAGCAAAGCTTATGAAGAGGGATGAAAGTCGTGTCCCCTTGACAAGAACTAGAGGGACTGTTGGCTATAATGCCCCAGAGACGTGGATGCCAGGATCATATGTAACTTTTAAATGTGATGTTTTCAGCTTTGGTATGTTGTTGTTTGAAATTTTAGGAAAAAGAAGTAACGGCATGGAAGAAAATTGGTTTCCCCAACAAGTTTGGGAGCAGTTTAAGAACGGAAAACTGGAAGTTATATTTAGAGATTGTGGCATTCTGGATAAGGACAAAGAAAAGGCTAACATACTATCTAAGGTTGCATTCTGGTGTGCGCAGGATTCACCTGAACTAAGACCTTCCATGACTGATGTGGTCTTGATGCTTGAGGAAAAAATATCAGTTGGGAAGCCTCCCAGCCCCCCCTTCGGATGTTTGCAGCTCTCCAGTTGTTCAATGGTACCATTACTAAAGGTGATTCCAGACTTCTGTTCAGAAGTCCCTCCTTCAAGGAATGAAAGGTAACATTAGACACTCATGTTGATCTTGGCTTAGTAAGAATTCATACTCATATATAAACATAAACGTATTTTTTCTTATTTTTAAAATCATTTTTTTATGAATGGTAAGACTAACAAAGGTAACCCATATATTTTCAGCTTATTTGAGAAAAAGTGTGTTGGCAGAGAAGAGGACAGAAATAACCAACAACTGTGCAAGAAGATTGGTGGTGACGCTAGTTGGGTTTTTGGAGAACGTAGCTCAAAGTCAGTGATGGAAAGGATGACTCTTCTAAACAAAGCTAGTCAATTATCAAATGAAAATCAAATTTCACAGGTGCCAGATATCGGAAGGGAACTACATGAAAGACTGAGAAGAGAAAAGGCAGCAATGATTGCGAAGGCAGATGATGTAAAGGCGAGGTTATTCAGAGCAGAGACCGAAGAAGGAAAGGTGGCTACTAATTCTGTGAAAAATTGGTTGCATTACGTCGAAGATGTTGGAAAGAAGATAAGTACTGCCAATTCACAATCAGATCTTGGACAGAATATCTCCGGATTAATCACAGAGGTGACTGAGTTGACAGAAAAGGGTGATCAATTTTCAGGCGAGTCTTTAGCATTATTGCCACCTCAAAGGGGCCTGAAACTACCTGTGACGAGTCTAGTAGGTGAAACTACAGCTCTGAACTATTCAGAGATCGTTTGGGATTGGTTAATGAATGATCAGACACGAGTTATTGGTATATATGGGATGGGGGGTGTAGGAAAAACCACCATTGCCAAGAATATCCATAATCGACTCCTAGAAGAACAAAATTGTTTCGGTCAAGTTATTTGGGTTACTGTATCCAAAGATGCGAGTGTTGGCAAACTGCAAAAAGATATGGCAAAGGCGGTCAATGTGAACTTATCATTGGAACAAGATGAATTGGAAGACTCAAAACTATTGTTCCGAGCATTGGAACAAAGAAAAAACGTTGCGATTATCATGGATGATATGTGGGAAAATATATCTTTGTATGCGATAGGAATTCCAAAACCCAGTAAGGAAAATGGATACAAACTAGTAGTGACTACTAGGTCGTTGGAAGTGTGCAAGCAGATGAGATGTCACCAAGGTGATATTGTAAGAGTAGAACCTCTGACGGAAGAGGAAGCGTGGGAGTTGTTTGTGGATAAAGTTAATGTTGAATTTCTTCCAGAAGTCAGAACAATTGCTGTGGAAGTTGTTAAGGAATGTGCTGGTTTGCCCCTTGCAATCATCACAATCGGTGGAGCAATGACAGGAAACAATGACCTTAGTGAGTGGAGACTTGCTTTGTCCAACTTGAGGGATTCTAGCGAGCAGAACATGGATAGAGAAAACAATGTGTATAAATGTTTGAAATTCAGTTACGATTGTCTTCCCAATGAACAGTTCAGAAAATGCTTCTTATATTGTGCATTGTATCCTGAAGATTGGCAAATTCCAACAAGTGAGTTGGTTGGTTTTTGGATTCTGGATGGGCTAGTTGCGGGGAGGAGCAGACAACATGAGCTTGACCAAGGCCAATTAATACTGAATAAATTAAAAAATCACTGCTTGCTAGAAAGTGATAAACGATTTGATGTTGGTTATCCTTGTGTAAAAATGCACGATTTGATTAGAGACATGGCCCTTCGTATCACAAGCAAGTCTTTCATGGTTAAAGCTGGTGTATTATTGACAAGTTTACCGAATGAAATCAAATGGGGGGAAGATCTTGAGAGGGTTTCTTTTATGAGTAATAATATAAAAGAGAATTCAATCAGTCCGAGATGCCCTAAACTCTCCACCTTATTTCTTCGCTACAATTCTAATTTGAAGAATATAACACATGATTTCTTTGTTAACATGCATTGTCTCAGGGTTCTTGACTTGCAAGGTAATTCAGAAATAAATTGGTTGCCAGATTCGATCTCTGACTTGGTGAATCTCCGTGCTTTATTCTTAAATGGGTGTAAAAACTTGAAGAGAGTGCCATCACTAGCTAAACTTGTACAATTAAGAATGTTAGAACTTGATTATACTGGCATTACAGAGTTACCTGAAGGGATCGAAATGTTGGTTAACCTTAGATGCCTTAATCTCAATTGGATAAATTTAAGAGAAACGATTCCAATGGGATTAATATCCAAGTTGTCCAAACTCCAAGAGTTAGGCATGGACACAGATAAATTGTATGTTGTAGGGAGTGGGACATCATTTGCTGAGGAATTGTTAAGCTTGAAAGAGTTGGAATATCTTGATATTAGTTTCCATTGCTTCTCTGACTACGCTAGCTATGTTGGATCGCCCAAATTCAATTGTCGGTTGAAACGTTTGGTGGTGAAAATTGGATGTCGTTCTTATCTTATGGGTCTTCTTGATATTGAGGATAAAGAAATGAATATAATGTCAATTATAATCGAATCCTCAGAAAATGACCATATTATCCAAAATGGCATATCAATCCTCGAAAACACTGAATTACTTGAAATTTGTGGTTTCCATGATTTGACAAGCTTTTGTAATTGGGAAAGACTAATCCAGGTGAGAGAGTTTTATATCGAGAGTTGTAAGGAGATAGATTGTATATGGTCGTTTTTAGAAGGTGAAAAACAAGAATCTTCTTCTTGGCTACGATCTCTGGAACTTATGAGAATCGATTTTTGTAACAAATTATACACGATTTTCAAGGGGATTCCAAATATTGGCATTCTTTCTTGCTTGAGGAGTTTGGAAATCATTGGTTGTGATAATCTCAAGACTGTTTTTTCGTCATCTAGGTTGCTGCAGCTGCTCCAAAACCTTGAAACGATTGAAGTCCGTGATTCCGATGAATTAAAGGAGTTGATAGGAGGAGGAGATAACAAAAACACTGAAACACCCATCACACTCCCTAAGTTATGGCGTTTGAAATTGAAAGTTCTACCGAAATTGAAGAGCATATGGAGGGGCGTCCTGATTTGTGACTCTCTTAAAAGTGTTTCCGTACAAAATTGTTCTGAATTAAAGCGACTCCCTCAATTTAAGGGTAAAGATCAATCGACACCACCACCAGGTCTCATTACAATTGAAGGAAGCAGAAAATGGTGGGATTCACTGGAGTGGGATCCTGCCTATCCCCAAAATATCCTTCAACCCTTCTTCAAAGAGAAACAAGGTATGTAGAATGATTTGTTACTCCAATTTTGGTCCAAAGCTTCCATCTTTTCACTCACAATTGTGTCAATTTCTAATTCATATATATTAGTATAGTTCATAGTTTAATAGATATATGGGAAATCAATTTGAATTAAGAAAAGTCGTATGTTTTGTTTGAGTTTATACATACATTCCATATTTACACGGTTTACTCCAACTCTCATGCCCAATATTTGCATTAAACAACAGTGTGCAATACATTGACTACCTGTACAAAGATTGCCTTCCCCAAATTCCTATTTTGATTCGATTTTGCATATTTCAAGAATATTTGTGTTCAAGATAATAAAATATGATGTACTCCGTATTACAACTTGCGACTGTCATTAACTAGGCCCAATATTTTCTTTTCTGCAGGGGAGCTTTATGTGTTAGACATAGATACACATAACAGAGTTACTTGTGCTTATTGTGAGGTAACATCCATGTTTTACTTTCATATTGAAATGATATTTTTGTTTTATAAAATATTAGGAGGGTGATTCAATATGAGTAAAAGTCTAGGTACTCCGTACTTGTTCTTGTTTGAATGGCTTAAATTTTTGCTAAACTAGGACTTTTTTTTTAATTCAAAACAAATTTTATTGATAAAAATTTGAGAAATTATACAAAGTTAGAGTACAAGCACGCTACAAACTTCGTTGCAAGCCCTTTTTGAATACCAAAACCAAATCTACGAAATACATATTTATTTTTTATTTTTATTTTTATTTTTTTAAAAAAAACCGCTAGGGTTAGGCACATCCCTACCGGATTTTATTAAAGAAAGAAAGAATAAAGATTACATTCTAAGGTACAACTTTCCCGAGGCATCATTCAACAAAATGATAGAGAGTTCTTTTGAGAATGGCCTATGGTATACAATACCAAGATCAGGGGGAGCACTTAGGCCAGCAAGGAAATCTGCCTGGTTCTTCTCTCTGAAAACATGCTTGCACGTGACAACTTCCATCTCTTCCATATAGGCTTTTATTTTCCTTGTTTCTTGCATCTCCAAGAAGGATCAGATATTCCATTAATGATGTCAGCAGCAAGTTTAGAGTCCGTCAATATATTAACCTTTGTTAGACCTTGCTCCTTAGCAATCTCCATGCCTACCTTGATAGCCTGTAGTTCAATCACAGTGATGGTAGTATGCTTAGTCCCTCCAGTATAGGCTACCAAGACCTCACCCTTGTGATCTCTCAACAGTCCTTCAATCCCTGCCATGTTTCACTGAGAGCCCCATCAGTATTAAGAGCGAAATAGTCTTCATCAGGGGATTCCCACTTACAGTAAGTACCAACATTCTGTTTGATCTGTATTCTCAGGTTCATGATATGTACGATGCTAGAGTTCTAAAAAGAGTCCTTGACAGTATTCACTTTCAGGTGATTTCTCGAGTACTTTGTCCTTGATAGTTGCGACGATCTTTGTAGGTGTAGAAAACAAGTTTCTAAAGATCCTGTCGTTTCTCTCCTTCCAAATCGCATACACAGTTGCACTTAGAGCAGCTTGTAAGAACTGTTTGTGGAATTCCTTACCGTAAAATTATGGCAAATCCATTTCCACTCCTTGTGTGCCTTTCTGCTCCCTCAATAGAATCCACACCATTGTAAAATAGCATGCCATACTTGCTTGGAGTAACTACAATAAAAAAAGAGGTGCTGCACTGATTCCATTGCCCAAACCTCCTTTACTACTATCCTTGAACAATGGATGATCTATCCAATTATCAAAAAATCTAAAAGGGAAGTTTTTTCTATGTCGCTGGGCATGTTGCATAATGATAATTGGCGAATGGTCAGATATACTCATAAACCTTGAGGAAGGAAGTGAGCTTCTGTATTACTCCTTTGTTGGAACCAGACTTGATTGACAATCACACGATCTAGCTTTACCATGGTTCTCCCCTTACCATTTCCTCTATTAGTACAGAAATAAAAAGTACCAAAATATATTAGGTCTTCAAGTCCATTCATTTCAAAACAGTCCACAAAGTCTCTAAGGTCTCTGTCATGTAGTACTGAACCTCCCACCTTTTCGTCACTACTCCTACAAGTATTAAAGTCATCCATGAGAATCCAGGGCTTCTGGATATTGGGATTGAGAACAGAGATAAAGTCCCAAAGCTTGTGTTGAAGGTGTCTTTCATACCGAGCATAAACAATGGAGATAACTTTCAATAATATTTTCATTCTTAAAAGACATGCATGATGACTTTAGTATTGAAAAAAAAAACTAGTTTTTTTGCTTAATTGTCATTTTAAATCTTCGACTCAAAGGGAGATGGCATTGAAGCAAATATGATTTATTTAGCATTCATTTATAATTCAATCTGTAAAGTTTTCAGTCCTGCAGTAATATTTTATTGCTTTTAACCTTTACTCATGCAGTAATGTTCTTAAGTCTTACCACCTAAATGGATAACTTGACAGATAAATCCAATAGTCGGAAATCGATACAGATGCAAGCATTGTTGGGAGGAAAATGTCGCCACTGAGCAAGGCGTAGGTTTTGATTTGTGTGAAGATTGTTATCAAACTCTCTTCAAGCATCGAGATCTTGCCGATCTGTATCACACACAAGGGCATGCATTTGAGCTGATTACAGGCCGTGGAGCCAGTCCAGTTCCCATACATCCTGATGATACTTCAGAGAATACAGAAGATTATGATCTTGTGTCTGTGAGTTCCCAGTCAGATGGAGAAGAGAGTTTCCTGTCAGACGTAAACTTAACTTACAAGCGAAGGAGGCTATATTACCATTTACCAGTCAATGGCAGATGAAGTAGAGAGTTCTCAGGCGTAAATGTAACTGACAAGTGAAGGAGGCTATACTACCAGTCAGGTGTAGATGCCAGTTCGCAGTCAAACCTAAATTTACAAATTAGAATTATTTGTTATTCTGAGGTAAATCCTTCTTTTTATTTTATATTGAAATGATATATATTTTTTTCCCTACCATAGTGGCATGGTGATTTCATTTGCGTAAATTATTGGAAGTTCAATCCATAGAAGATGAAGTTGTCAATGTTTTGTTCAGCTTGATAGTTATGCTCTGCAACTGGATGTTGTGTTCTTCTTTTACTGCTCCAAGCATTTAGATCTTGTCTGTCAGCATCTACCACATGGGCATACATTTGAGCTTATTGCTGGACATCCTGATGATATATTAGAGGAGAATTAATGATGATGCTATAAAAGATTAGAGGATCAAGGGTGCGGAAGTCAGCAGCACACTCCGGAACAACTTATTAGCTCATAGGTGTTATTGTTGTGTTGAGGTTCAGTCAACAGCACAGAATGGAGCATAAAGTTGAGCTTGCATCATAAGCATATTGAGGTCGCTACTGAACAGTCTTAATATCATCATATCCCCATGATTTTTTATGGTGCTGAGGATCCAGAGGTGTTATTTCTATTCTTTGTCATTTTGCTTATTAAAATTTCTTGATTGATTGATTTTTTATCTTTATAGTTATTACCAGATTCAGTTTGGCTGGATATTATATTGCAATTTTTCAGTGTCTTGCTCAATGTTACCATATATAGGTTGGCAATGCTTCGTTCAGTTTGGCTAGATATTCTATTGCAATTTTTCATAGACATTATATTACAAACTTACTCCTTGCCTATGTTTACATTAATGTTTTTTTTTTTTTTTTTTTTTTTTGATTGGCAAGCGTGGTTGAGGGGACCCCTACCCCTTTAAATTACGTGTAGAAACTTATTCCAACAATCAGCTGTTGGTGTGTTTCGAACCCACGACCTCTCCACTTTGTGAGAGGGGTGCTACCATTGAGCCACAGGCTCATTCGCCAAATGGTGTGGTAAGCCTGTTTTTAATAAGATTAGTAACTCGGTAATGCTGGTGAGATTCGAACCCTAGATCTCTGGTATCATCACCCAAAGGTTTTACCAATTGAGCCCAACTGGCACCTGCATGTTTACATTAATGTTGCAATTGCATTGGCTGAAGTGTAGGGGTGGGCACGGTTCGGTTCCATTTTACCACTAAACTGAAATCGAACTGTGTAAGCTGGTTCGGTTCGGTTTCAAAAACCGAAAATTATTAAGCTAAACTAGATCAGACCGAACCAATTTAATTCGTTTCGGTCTTCGGTTTGGGACTTTATTTTTGGCCTGTGTTTTGGGCTTTAATAACTCATAACTTTTCTTTTCTTTATATATAACAGGCCTGAATATGACCATTTAGACTCCGCCCATTTAATTGTTTTTTTTTTTTTTTTTGTAATTTATTGAATATTTGAATATAATCTAACATTTATCAAAAAATAAAATCTAACCTATATTGAAATAACGTAAAATAACATATATATAAGGAAAAAAAATAAAATATATATATTCTCGGTTCGGTTCGAACCGAAATATTAGAATAGGAACTAGAACTGGACTGTATATACTCAGTTCGGTTCCAGTTCCAGTTCGGTTTTGACTTGGTTCAGTTCCGGTTTTAATTCGGTTTTCCGATTTTTTGCCAACCCGTAGCTAATACGCTATAGCGACCCGACCTATATCACCACCGATATTGTTCCCACTTAGCCGACAGTGTGGGGTTTTATGGGCAGCAACCTGCTTCCTAGGAGGTCACCCATCATGAGACTACTCTCAGCCGAACCCGCTTAACTCCAAAGTTCTTTTGAACCCTAGAGACAAGTGAACCCAAATGGCCTCGGTGATAATATACGACGAATCTATACCTATATTCCAATGTCAAGACACCCCCTCTTATGTGTCGTACGACCCACCCTCTCGGTAAATCACCTGCCGACCCGGGGTGTTACATACGCATAATAATCTTTTGTTTTCTCATTTGATTCACGAATAAGAAGCATATTTTACAAATTGGCTTAGTTGTGGCATTATGGACAAGTTGAATTGCAAATCTAATACGAGGGTTTGTGACTCTCTTGAAACAGGTACCATATTTAAGCGTTCCAAATTATGGGCCTCCTTAACTTTAGGGAGAAGAGAAATCACCTCCATTGGCCCTCTGCGATATCCTTTGGAATGGTGGGATTCAAAGAGACTTATACAGCAGGTACATACTACGTATTATCAACCCAAATTTGGTCAAAGTTTCCATCGCCTTCTTTTGATTTATTTATTTACTTACAATTGGGTAAGTTTCAATTAATTGTTTTTTCTCAATTATTTCATTGTCATAAGAATTAACTCTCCAAAAGGTAACATGGCATAATGCTTGAAATTTTTTGTTTTCTGTACTTTGTATTTTCTTTATCGTTTTTACTAGGTAGGGTTAATAGTTAATACACTCATTTTCTTTATCGTTAATTATTTCAATGTATGTTTATTAGGTACGGTCTTGGTTTTTTACAGATAGCAAGATGACTATCTGTCAGAAAGTGTTTTACTAAAAAGAAATTAAATAGCCTCACTGCCAAAAGATTAACAAAGATGAATGGACTTCTTGTTCTTATTTCACTGGTTTAAACAAGGATGGTTTACTCTTCGATTAGATTGCTTATGTTGCTAGTCTTAAGCACTTTTGATGATGATATTGTAGTCTGAACTCTGAAATACATCGTTTTTGTAAAGGTTTCAGACTCATTACTACCAAAATGGATTTCTACAGATAAATTTAATAGTCGGGAAGCGATACAATTGCAAAGACTGTTTGGAGGAACATATTGTCACTGAGGGAGGCTTAGGGTGTACTTGCTCCAAGCGTTTAGATCTTGTGTATCAGAATCACATACTGTACGTGTGAACTTATTGTGATTGATCGTACATCGTGACGATGCTTCAGCAGCTGCAAAATATGGTCTTGTTTTTGCGATAACTACCAAAATTGAAAGATCAATCAGCACCACCAGCTCTTCAGTATATATATATATCGGAGCAAGCTGAAAATGGCTGGATTTTCTGAAGGGGGATCATACCTATGCCAAAGATTTTCTGAAGGGGGATCATGCCTATGCCAAAAATATCATTTAATGAGGTTCTGGTTAATGCATCAAAAGCCGGTGTGTATAAATACAATTCTCAATGCCCATATTTCACACATTCTCCCTGTTCTGTGTTCTGAACGGATCTGCAATCCAGGTTAAATTGTGCCAGTGTTCACCAGTTTCCCTGTTTTGACTTAATTAGAGTTCCCTAGTTAAACTGATACATTATGAACATTGTATTTATCCTTTGTGTAGCTGTTTAACCATGAGGGCATTTGATTTGATTTGATTTGATTTGTAACCATGTCTCACTCCTCTTCATAGCACGGGTAGCTTGTTTATGCAGCGATTATTTGCAAAGACTCCTATTATGTTCTTATTCTCTTGTTTTCATCACCTGCCTCTTTCTGCTGACCTCTCCTGTTGTCTCTTTACTTTCAGGGTAACTAAGCCTTTCAAGGATCAATCATACAGAACTCAAACTTTCAGGGTTTCATTCAAATAACCTTGAATGAGTGTTGCAGCCCTGATGAAGTTATGATTTGCTCATTTGCAAAACATAACTAATAGTTGTTTCTTGTAGTAGGTATAGGAATTCAATTCCACAATAACAGATCAAAACTGTGTTTCAAGAAATGTTTTCGCAATTTTTAATGGCCATTACGTTAAAATTTTGTGAATTATTGAGAAACCTGCTATCGTCGTAAATATATCTTGACATGCAATGAAATTACAATAATTTTTCGTAACTGAGATTTGGTCCAGATCTTTTGGTGTATACCAAGGAAGGACTTGAATTCAAAACATCGACAACAACTAGTAGTCTATTAAACATCAACTATATCTGGGAAAAACTCTAAATATGTTGCCAAAATACAAGATTTGGCCAACGTTTACTTCTGGTTTAGGAGTTTACTTCTGGTTTAAGAGACCATTGGCCATTATTTAACATATGTATGGCCTTCCTAGCTAGATAATCGGCCGCCTGGTTAGCTTGCCTTAGTATATGCTTACTTACAATATCAGTACCTTGCATCAGATTTCTGCAGTCCTCCATCAGGTGCTTATACGACCATGCATATTTACATCTATCATACAAGTTTACAAAGGTGGAGTCTGTTTCTATGATTACCCTTGACAGCTGCAGTTGATTCAGTAGCAGTAAACCTTCTTTCGATGCCCACCATTCAGCTAGATCATTGGAGCAACATCCAATGAATTTGGAGAGGACTGCAAAACATTTACCATGCTCATTTTGAATAACAATACCGACTCCTGGATATTGACCATTGTTAAAACCATCAATATTCATTTTGAGCCAGGTAGGTGGAGGAGGAAACCATCTGACATATCTAACATAATTTCTGAGAAGGGCATCAATATTCGACACATGATGCAAATATGTTGAAGCCTTTATGCATGCTTGATTGAAAACATGAAAATAATTAAAAGGCAAGGAATGGAACACGTTCTGGTTTCTAAGCTTCCATATATGCCAAAATAAAAATGCCAGAAAAAAAGTTGAAGCATGTTGGCATCCGTAAATCTTGTTCTGAAAATCCTGTAGCCAAATGGTGTTTGACAAGGTTTGAGGCCATGCTAGTTGCAAATGCACGGTTGCTAAATTTCTGACAGGTTGTATATATCTTCAGGTTGAGTAGAGCATAACACACAAGTTACATCAAGCTCAGGCATCTTCAGAGATAAATTCAGTCTAGTAGGAAGCTTAGCATGTGTATTAACCTGTTTCCAGATTAATGCATTAACAAGGTCAGGTCGTTGTTAGACTGACCAAAGGGGGGAGTTTGAGATCGTGGGTGGCTGCACCTCGATGAGATCGAGATTGCCTACGTACTCTAGTTCGAGGGAATGGAACTTAGAGATCAAGCTATCGTAGTTCTATTCTTATAGAAGGTGAAGGGGCGTAGATCATGGGATCTTGCAGATTCTCCGACATCTTGATGATTGCGTGATATCTGGCATTGATTGTGTAACAGACAAAGATATTCTCTGTGCATTAATTAAGGGCACGTGTGTATTGGGAGGTCGCCAACGGTCATATAGGCGAGCTGCTCTGATCGATCTGTAGTTAGGTCGAGCAGTGGGCGACCTGTAGGAATGTTGGGCAGGCCACGTGTCGTGTTTTGATTGGTTGGTGTATATAGTACCCCTACATAAGCCCCCTCTTTTTAGGTCGATGAGGAAATCGGGCTGAAAAGACTTTTTGAATGCTGAGCGAACTTGTTGATTTGATCTTTGTTTTTTTGAATCTTCGGAATTGTACACGTGCCTGCCACGCATTCCTGTTTTTCGCCATCATTGCGCTGTATGGGGAAGTGGAGAGGTTTCCTCGGGCAGTTACCTTGTCAAGTTTTGACAACTGAAGTACTCTTTGTTTGATGCCCTTTTTGTTGAACACGTGGATTGATCCAACGGTGGATGCGAATCGTCGGAGTAGTGGGTAATAACTGCAAAGGTCGTGGTTGTCTTCATGTAATCTTGCCCGTTGATTTGAACTTCATCGATGGTTGGGATCTCCTTTCTATTGGTATTTAACCTGAAACTTGATATCAAAGTTTCTTACTTCCTTCATTTGCTCTCTCGAACTGCTGTTGTTTTCTCATTGCGACCTGAAGATCTTGAGAGCTTTTGAGGTGAGTTCCTTCTGCTTTACTCTTTACTTCCTTGTTTTATTTTCTTTTCCTTCTTTTTCTTGCATTTTGAGAGATGTCAGAGGGTAGTGATTCTCAAAATGATCATCTGAGTGGTGATAATGCTGGTGGCTATGAGTCTGAGGATGAAAGGACTCGTTCTGGTGATGATGCTTGTTCTCATGGTCGAGTGGGGGAGCCTTTAGATGAAGATAGCCCTGGAAGTAGTGGTCCTCATGGGTTGGATGACTCTGATGATGAGATGGTGGAGGGTGAAGACAATTCCTTTTACCGTGTAGTTAATCATTCGTATGTCAGGAGACACCTTGCATTTAGGAAAAGCTATGGGTTGGATTCCATTGGCGACATGGAGATTAGGTTTTTAAGAGATCGCTTACTCACAGAGGCGTATCGATCTAATAACCTTTCTCTACTGTTTTCACTTTGGCCCAATTCCGAGCTGAGCTTAGGTTACCCCTTTCTCGTTTGGTAGTTGAGCTCCTGAACAGTATCAAACGAGCTCCCTGCCAGATGAACGGGAATTCCTGGAGGAACATGAGGGTTATAGATGACCTGAACAGGTTGCACAAGTGGGCTGTTACTGTAGGTGATGTTTTAGGTCATTTCTATTTCAAGCGATCTGCAAAGCTGGAGGTGGAGGGGGGTTATAATATGCAGATCAGGCCGGAACATCTGCCCTTGATTTACCCTGTAAGTAGTGAGTCCTAGTGGAAGGAGCCCATGTTGCTCACTAGTCGGATAACTGAAGATAATCTTCATTTATCTTATGTCACTAGGAATTTGGATGATAAGCGTAAGTTCCTAGTCTTTGGTCTTAGATCGTTTAGGGGTGATCTATTTGTGTTGTTATGGTTGTTGACTTTCCTTCTTTCTTTTGCAGCGATCAGGGACGACCATCTTGTGAAAAACAGCGATCTGTACTTCACCTTGAACGTTTTTGGGTCCTGGACTGACGATCGAAAGCTAAGGTTTCTTCCTCACTTGAAGGAATACTTCACGCCCAAGGGTGGCTCTAAGACTGTTTTGGACGAGTTGGAGAGGGGGAAAACCTTGAAGAAGAACTTTTTGGCTGCGATGAAGAAAGCTAGCGTGAGTGACAAGTCTCGAGCTGGTAACAACTCGAGGCATAACGATCTCGTTGCGAGCCCTCAGATCATTACTCCTTCGACCTCTCTTCCGAAGATGCCCTCTGGGTCGACCAGGAAGAGGTCGTTCTCTGGCAATCTGAAGCTGATCGAGCATCCACCAGTCATTCCTTCCTTTGCTCCCTCGAAAGCCTTGAAAGCTCCTGAACCTACTCCCTTGTCCAGGAAGTCTGTTGTTTGTTGCTCGAGCAAAGGCAAGGGGGTTTCATCTGAATTCTGACCTGGCCCCTTTGAATATTTGGATGGCCAGGGAGGTAAGCACGTTGTCTATGATAACGAGAGTGCTATAGATGACCCCTGTGTTGCCCGAGCTATTAACGAGGGCACTGTTCTTGATGTTGATGCTCGAATGGTGAAGTCAGAGTCTTCTTGTTACTTGCTCCAAGATCAATTCTGCTCTTTCTCTGGTAAGTTAGGTTTAGATTCATTTGGGTGCTTGAGTTTGCATATTCTAGTCTCTAATCATTGTTTTTTGTGTAGCTCAACGCTAGCTTCCAGGAAGTCCGTCTGGTCGCTGAGGTTGGTGCGAGGGCTGAGGTCGAGCAGAATCATCTGAACAACAAGCTCGAGCAGGCCAAGAACATTGCTCTCGTTGCTGAGACGAAGGTGAGGGATAGGGATGCGGAGATTGTGGTGCTGAAGCAGGTGGTATAGGGCCTTCGAGGTGAGGTTACTGCTGCCAAGGATTCTGCGGCGTACTGGGAGGACTTATGCCGAAAAAATGGTGCTGAATGGCAAGAGTACTGTGATAACCTCAAGAAGCAACTGTTGGGGTCGCCCGAAGGAGAGGAGACGCCAGTTGGTGACGAGGGTACTCTAGTCACAACGCAGGACGCCTTGATGGGCCCTGTTGAGGAGGCAATAGAACCCCAGAACGAGCAGGTCGATCAAGTCGACTAGACTTAGTAGCAGTAACCTTCTCCGTTGTCTTTGTGATCAAGACGACTAGATTTGGCAGCAGTAACCTTCTCCGTTGTCTTTGTGATCAAGACGACTAGATTTGGCAGCAGTAACCTTCGCCTTTTTCTTTGTCTTGAGTGGTTGTGAGGTTTAGCTAACTGGTCTTGAATGTTGTTTTGATGAATTGTGGTATAAAACATTAGTCTTGAATGAACTTGGTTTCGACCTTTTTCATTCTTTGGCGACCTGTTTCCTTGGTTCTTGGCTGGAGGTCATAAACAATAGTGACCGATCTGCTTCGGCAGGTCGATTGCGTTTTTGTTTTTGCATTTGTATTCCTTATTGTGGATAATGTCGTCTGTCTCTTTGGGCGACTAGTTTCCAGGGAGTCCTGGTAGCTCGTTCAGACAGCAGGTAGACGAGATGAATGGCTGCAAGTTGGGCGGACTAAAATACTTCTTCTTGTATGCCTTAGTTAAATGTATTTGCCTTTTGATGCGTTTTCCTGCTCGTTCTTGTAGTTTGCCTTGGTTTTTTTGCAGGTAGCTCTTTTTTGCAAGCTGCAGGTAGGGATTGCTGGAGTAGCCCCCAAGTAGTCTAAGTTGATTATGTAGTAGATCATTTTTCCTGTAATAGTTAGGTTTTTGAAAGAGATAAATAAAATGAAATTTTATTTGTTTACCTTGCTCGCTTTTCTTTTATTTGTGTTGTCTACTTGGATTGAGTTGCAAACATCAAATAGTAAGGCATAAAAAATTCGTCCTATGATAGGATTTGGTCGATGGATTATGAGCTCGAGTTTACTTAGGTCGTGGGATAGTTATGACCTAAGTAAAAGAGTGCTAGTTGGAGTATAGATGTCAACTTAACACTAAAAATTATCAAAGGGACTTGAGTATTAAATAATTTGAAGGTCTAGGGATTGAGTTTGACATATTCAAGCCATTCATGTGTGGACTAAAATGAAGGCAAAATCGAGCTCATTTATTGAAGTATGAGAACGCATGCTTACATTTTATTGTTAAATTTCTTCAAATGATAAGCATTCCAAGGATTCTTCACATCTTCCCCTTCTAGCGTTTGAAGGCGATAAGATCCATTGTTTTGGACCTTTGTGATGATGTAAAGCCCTTCCCAATTTAACGTTGAGCTTTCCAATGTTTGCCTTTCTTTTGTCGTGGAACATTCTTCTTAGTACGAGCTCTCCTGGTTGAAAAGATCGAGGTCGTACGCCTTTGTTGTAAGCTCGTTTTAGCCTTTGTTGGTATTGCTCGAGCTTAATGGTAGCGTGGTTCCTTCTTTCTTCAGCTAGGTTTATTCTGAACGACCAGGCTTGGTTATTGAGTTCAGTATCGACCAACAGTGACTTGGTCGTGCCGAATGTCAGCTCGGTTGGAATAACAGCTTCTACTCCATAGCAAAGGCTAAATGGATACATTCTTGTTGATGTTCTAGGAATTGTTCTGTAGGCCCAGAGGATGTTTTCTAGCTGTTGTGGCCATTGGTCTTCCTGATCTTCAAGTTAGAAAGAATTTGTCTGTTCGCAGCTTCAACCTGGCCATTGCTTTGTGGATATCGAGGAGCCGATCTAGAGTGCTCGATTTTCCATAGTGTGTAGAAATCTTTAATGTTCTTTCCAACGAACTGGGTTCCGTTGTCAGTAACAATTCGCTTGGGTAAACCAAATCTTTTGATTATGTTTTCCCATAAAAATCTTTGCACATCTGCTTGAGTAATATTAGTGAGAGCAATGGCCTCCACCCATTTGGTGAAGTAATCTACCGCGACTAGAACATATCTCTTTTCAGATTTCTTCTCCTTAATTAGTGGGCCCATGATGTCGAGCCCCCACATGTGAAATGGCCAGGGAGCAGTGATGTTGATGAGGTCGTTGGGATGCGGATGAGTGTGGTCTGCAAAACGTTGGCACTCCTTGCATTTTAAAACGAACTTCTTTGCATCTTCCTTCATTCTTGGCCAGAAATACCCTTGTGAGATCTTTGTGAGCAAGTGTGCGACCTCCTGAATGGTTTCCACATTCTCCTTCGTGAATTTCCTGAAAGATGATTTGCCCATGCTTAGGAACTAAGCATCTTAGGAGTAAACCAATTGCTGACTTTTGGAATAACTTTCCTTCGTGTAGTTTGTACATTGTAACCTTATGCAATAACTGGCTTGCTTGCTTCTTGCTTGGTGGGAGTTCGCCAGTTTGCAAATAATTGATGATGGGTTCCATCCAAGTTCCTTTGATATCCTCTGAGGTCGTGGCTAGTAGGTCGCTGATTTGGTTGACCACTTCTTCTTTTAGTAAATACGCAGGTAGCGTACTTACTGCTATAGTTAGAGCTCGAGGTCGATCTAATTCGACTTTGGATGCTAAGAAAGCTAGTGAATCAGCATGTCTATTATCGTCTCTCGGGATGTGGTCGATAGTGAAGAAACTGAATTTGCTGATAAGTTCCTTTGGGTTGCTTGCATATCTTATCAAATTGACTCCATGTATTTGGTAGTTGCTTGTAATTTGATTTACTACCAGTTATGAATCGCTGAACGCTTTGAGTTTATCTACTTGTAAGTCGATTGCCATTGGTAGACCTTGGATTAGGGCTTCGTATTCGGCCTCATTATTAGAGGTTGAGAAGTCCAATCGAGTTGACCTTTCATGTTGTGAGCCCTCCGGTGAGATTAGTACGACACCAATGCCACTTCCGTTTGAGTTGTGTGAACCATCAACGTAAAGTTGCCAAGTGTTTGGTGGATCAACTTGGATTGGTCTAGTTTCTGGTTCTGGTTCCCAGTTGGAATCTTCCGCAGGGTAGTCTGCTAAGAAATCAGCTACGACCTGGCCCTTAACGGCCTGGCGAGGTACGAACTCAAAAGTATAATCACCGAGCTCGGCTGCCCATCGAGCCATACGACCTATTTTGTTCTTCTTTTCTAGTATGTGTCGTAATGGCTGGTAGGTGATTACTTTAACGGTGTGTGCTTGGAAATAAGGTCTAAATTTGCATGCAGCGTAGAGAAGAGCTAGCGCTAACTTTTCTAGAGGTGTGTACCTTATTTCTGCTTGCTGCAACACCTTGCTTGTGAAGTAGATTGGTCGCTCGATCTGATTTTCCTCTTTGAACAGTACCGCGCTGATCGCAAAATCTGAAGTGGCGAGGTAGATTCCGAGCACATCTCCATCATTAGGCTTTGTGAGAACTGATGGAGTGTATAACTATGCCTTCAACTCGGCAAAGGCTTGCTTGCATCCTTCTGTCCATTGATATGCAGCCCCTTTCCTAAGAATATGAAGCATTGGTCGACATTTATCGGATGCTCTAGAAATAATCTATTAAGAGCTGATACCATGCCGTTGAGCTTGTGGATATGCTTCTTTGTCTTCGGGCTGGGCATATCGACCAAGGCTCTAATCTGGTCAGGGTTTGCTTCAATGCCTCTCTTTGTGACTAGGTAACCAAGGAATTTTCCTGATGCCACTCCGAATAGACATTTTTCTGGGTTAAGTCTCATCCTGAATTGTCTTAACCTTTGAAATGTCTGATCGAGATTGGCCAAATGATCTTGCTCGAGGCTACTCTTTACCAGCATGTCGTCGATGTAGACCTCCATCGTTCGACCTAGCAGGTCGTCAAACATTTTTGTGACAAGTCGTTGGTAGGTTGCTCCAGCGTTTCTTAGGCCAAAAGGCATAACTTTGTAACAGAAAATTCCTTGCTCAGTTGTGAATGAAGTCTTTTCTTGATCTGGTTCATGCATTGGGATCTGGTTGTAGCCTGAGTACGCATCCATGAATGATAGAAGCTCGAATCCACATGTCTGATCGACTAACCTATCGATTCGTGGGAGTGGGAATGAATCTTTAGGACAAGCTTTGTTCAAGCTTGTAAAGTCGATGCAGACTCTTGTTTTCCCGTTCTTTTTCAAATCTGGGACTATGTTGGCCAACCAATCTGGTGTGTCAACTTCCTTGATGAATCCGACCTGTTTGAGTCTACTAATTTCATCATTGAAGGCTTGGTGAAATTTTGGGGCGAGTCTTCTTGGTTTTTGTTTAACAGGTCGATAGTTGGGATTTACTTGTAGTTGGTGGCATGCTATTGATGGGTCTATCCCAGGCATATCAGTGTACGACCAAGCAAAAACATCTTTATTAAGAGAAAGAAAGTTTACAAAATCGTTATACTTAGCTGGTCCTAATTCTGAGCCCACATAAACATACTTGGGGTCGTCCTCTGACCCTAGCTTCACTTGCACTCCTGGATCTGTTCCAAGTGATAGCTGGGGGGAACTCGCTTGCTCCTTCGCTAGTTGCTATTTGGCTGTGTCAGCTTTTCCCTTCGACGGACTCTTTGCTTGCTTCTCGACCTCTTTGGATTCTGAGGTCGATAGATTTTTTGCTTGCTTGTCGTTCTCCTTGGTTCCTGAGGTGGATGGCCTATCAGACGCCACAGGTTCAAGAATTCCATGGCATTCTTGTGCAGTGTTCTGATTGCCCCTAAGCTCCATTATCCCATTGGGGCCAGGATAACGGAATACTTGATGATAAGTTGATGGTACCCCTCGCATGGCATGGATCCATTTGCGACCAAGTATCGCATTATACTTACTTGCGATGTTGAGGACGCTGAATTTTGCTATAATAACGACCTTATCTTCTCTCCTGCCCACAGTGACAGGCAGTAATATTTCTCCCTTTGGGTATTCTCTCGAGCTATTGAAACCCAAAATTGGAGTGAAATCAGGGATGAGAACTGAATCAGGGAGCCTCATTTCCTTGAAAGTCTTGTACATCAATATGTTACAAGATGCACTTGGGTCAATCAGAACCCTCTTCACAATGTAGTCAGCAATTCTTAATTCGATGACCAGAGCGTCGTTGTGTGGAATAACGACCTTGTTGAGGTCGTCTTCTGTAAAGCTGAGATCTGTTTCCTGCCGAGCTGGAATGTTAGTTCGAGCTGCTCGGCCTGTGATGGAGTAGACGTGGTGCAGGTGTTCTACTCGCCTTTTCTTCTCTCGAGATACTGGAGTGGAGCTGGACTCATAGTGTAAACCCCCTCTTTTAATTTCAGTTTTAATTGCATTTAAGTTAATTAGAAGTTATGAGTAATTGGGTGCAAGTCCCTGGACCAAGGGTTTAAGTATAATTACTATAAAGTGGGAGGACTATGATTTAAATAAACCAAACTTGATGAAAAATAACCCACGAACAAATTTTTCTTTGCTGGTAATTCGGGAGCACGATCACACTTTGATTAATTGGTGAGCGTTGGATGAACCGTCTTAGGATAGATTCTTAGCTATATCTAGAGATCAGAAGTTGTTTGCGTTTATAAAAAAAAAAGAAAAAAAAAAGAAAGGTTTGCGAAAAGAAAAGAGAGAAAGAGTGGTGGCGACCCAGAGGTGGAAAGGATAGGAAGTTTCAGAAAACTCAACATTCAAAGATTTGGGGTTAAGGGGGAAGAAGAAGTAGCAGTGGTTGTGGTGTCGGGAGCGCCACAGACTCGCACAGATTAGAAGCTGGTGGAAGAAGACGAACAATAGTGGTAGCAGGTGAGTGGATATAAGTTAATTTATATTATATTGTTATTTAATATTAGTATTCATCTATATACAGATGTTAAGATTCTTACTATTTGATTACATAAATAAAAAGATATGATAATAACCGTTGGTATACAATTAGGTGATGATGGTGTGTTAATGTTTAACAATAGTGCACGGGCTATGTGTTGGAATTTGTTTGTTTTCATGTTGTTCACCAACTGCTTTATATTTTGGTTTATTAAATAATTTTTATTTCAAATGGTTTTAAGTATGTATAATATATGTTTTCTTATCTTGAAAATTTCTGATATGAGTTGATCTGATATAGTCATTAAATCATTAGAACTTTGGGTTACAAAATTGCTTGATTGTATGGAAATGGACACGTGTGATCATAAATTGTCGAGTTTTCGATATCACTCTTGGTTACTGTTCACCTACTTGGATTAGGAATATATATACTAATACATAGAATTTTAATGAGACTAGGGCTATAGGGATTTATGTAGTTTATTGGTACAGTAAATATTATCCGCCGAATGTGTTCTCTTTGTGGTTGTACTGTAGATAGAATTCTTATTTTGGAAAACATAAAAATATTTTGATATTAAATTTGAGGAGTTTGTTAATGAATGCCTTGGAATGGCTTTATATACCATGGACGGTATTTGATTAATTTGGAAAAAACGTAAAAGGAATACAAAATGGAATTGGAATGTGAAGTTGATGTGTAATTTTATTGTCGAGTGTTACTTGATTGATTGATAGTTTAGATGTTTTGGTAGTCGCCCAAGCATTAGTACATTTGCCGCACCTGTGGAATTAGGATTAAGAAAATTAAATATTACCCTAGATGGCTTAGCCCTGCGGGTTGACACTAGGAAAAAAATAAAATATATATATATATATATTTGGGTATTTCCTAGACGGCTTAGCCTGCGGAACTGACCCTACAGACCTTCATAGCGTTCGGGGTTAGTCTGGGCGCCACTTTAGAAAGCTCAAGGGAACTAGTAGAGGCCATGAGTTAGGCATACGTCGAGGCTAGCCAAACCTTGCAGAGCACCAACTTGGGTTTTGGTTTCTGCGTAGAGGGTCTTAACCATGGTCAAGGCACACTGGTGCAGTGTGGGTATGGCAAATGTGTGGAGTGCATCCTGTGGGAGATGTACTAGTGATTGGGTATAGGTTGTGAAGTGTTGTTTGGGTGTAATGATTAATTTGTAGTGATTGAGATATAGTGTCGAGACTTTGAGATGCCATGAATTATATATTATTGTGCTAACGCAGTTTTGCAGGAGAATAGGTCAATTAACATTTCTTGCAGGGCTCGATCTATCCTAATAAGAGGTGCAGCTCAGGTAATGTATTATTATAACATATAATATTTACTTAGTAAACGAGATAAATGTATAAAGACCGCGGTACAACTTCATCATACTTTAAAGTATCCTTGCCGAACATCAATGTGGTCCTGAAGTGCTTGAAAGATGGAGGCAAAGATCTGAGCAGGTACAGAGACTTGTCTTCATCGTCATACTTCACATCCACCCGTAGCAAATTTGTGATGCACTTATTGAACACGTTTAGATGTTCCATAAGATCACCACCTTCTTCCATCCGAAGATTCAAGAGTTCATCTTTCAAGAAAAGTTTATTTGATAAAGACTTACCCATATACAACTTTTCGAGCTTTTCCCACGTTCCTTTGGCACAAGTTTCCTCCATCACATTAAAAATCACCTCGTCCAAGATATGTAGTTCGATGGAACTCATGGCTTTGAGATCTGCTTTGTTCCACTCGTCATCTGACATGTCCTTTGGCTTCTTGTCTTTCCCGTCAATAACCACATGAAGATCTTGTTGGATCAAAACGTTTCTCATCTTCCTTTGCCATAGTGTAAAGTTATCTCTACCGTCAAACGGTTTAATCTCAACTTTTACACCGCCGCCAAGAGTAGTAACTGATGGTTTCTTACCGTCACTATTTGCAGGAACACCTGTAGTCTCCGTCATCTTTGACAAAACCTTAAATCCAAGGGGGATTTAGAGATACCCCCCAAAATAATAGGAACTCTTTGAGATACCCCCCAGATTTAGAAACTCTTAGAGATACCCCCCATTTTCCCATTTGAAGCCGGTCAACCAAGTCGTTGACCATGGTCTGACCAGTCTTCATATTTTCTAGACAATTTTACCCTCCCACCATTTAAACCCACATCCTAGTCATTTTGCCCAGTCATCAATAATGCCAT
Organism: Aquilegia eximia; assembly: GCA_023053565.1. Taxonomy (NCBI): domain Eukaryota; kingdom Viridiplantae; phylum Streptophyta; class Magnoliopsida; order Ranunculales; family Ranunculaceae; genus Aquilegia; species Aquilegia eximia. The sequence continues at coordinate 4,208,219 of JALIGU010000005.1, read as the reverse complement.
GTCAGCAAACCCACTTACATCTACCACTTCTTATCCTAACCATTCAAAATAGATCTAGATCTAGATCTAATCACAACCGTCCAACCAAATCTAATCTAATCACATCTAACCTAACTTATCAAACTAACTAATTCAAATCAAAACTAACCTAACTTCTTATCTTCTTTCCGCCATTAACAGAACAAACCAGCGGGAAAGTGCACTACAAGTGAAGGTTGATCACATACCTTGATTTTCAACCAAAATTTCTCTTTTCTTCTTCAAAACTCTCCCATTTTCTTCCATTCTTCTAGATCTTCTATTGTTATACTCTAATTTTCAACAATGGCCGCTCCTCGATCACGATTTTTTTGGGTATCTTCTGATTCTTCTGATTCATCTGAGTCTAGTGATGAACCCATGTTCAACAACCAGGATTCAAGTGCAGAAAGCGAAGAAATCTATGATCCTGCTAGGATTCGGCGTCGAGAATACTTGTAAGTCCATTTTCTTCAAGACCTTCTTTGATTTTTGAATGTGGTTGAGTATTGTTTTGCGATGGCGGTTATTAGGTTTTTCAAAATTTTATCGATTTGGATGGGGAACTTAGGTTTTATTGAATATTGTGTCGATTTGGATGGGGATCTTAGGTTTTTCAAAATTTAGAGGGCTTTTGGGTTTATTTGAGGTTTGTTCATCACTGCTCTCTTGATATTGTTGGAAGACAATGACTTCGTTGAAGACAATAACTTTACTGCTTATGTTTTAAATAGCTGAAACGTAACTGGGGGGTATCTCAAATGAAAATATTGTTTGTTGAATGTGAAATGCTGAATGCTCACTCCATGTTGATAACCAATAACAATGTCTTAACAACTGCTTTAACAATGTTGTATGTTCACTCTATGTTGATAACAAATAACAATGTCTTAACAAACCATTTAACAATGTTGTATGCAGCAAATGCTTGAATTTTTGTCCATCACTAGGGTTCAATTGCATAAGACTTCACTTTGGAGGTAAATGGAATGAGAGAAACATGGAAAGAGCCAATTGGAAGACCCGAGATTATGTAGGAGGCCAATATGTTGATTTTCCCAATGTTGATGGAGATTGTGTGTGTTTGTTGGACATTGATGAAATGTTATGTAAAACTTTGGAAGAGAGGAACATGCTCAATTACAATGTGGAGAAATTTCCTATGTATTTGGAAGGGGGTATTAAGATGGAGTTAATGGAAGATTATGATTGCATTCAATGGTGGAAGTATGGTGATCAGGATGAAGAAGGGAATTTGCCTTTGTTTTATGAATTGGAAGAGCTGCAGCCATTAGCCGAAGAAGCTCCTGAAGTCATTAGTACACCATGTAACACTGATGTCGACATGGAACAATCTCAACCTACCCAGGATGCAGGTATTAATGAAGCTCAACCATCCAGCCAAGCTCCTAAGACCAAACTTGCTAGGCCAAAGAGGAAGGGTACAAAAAACAAGTCTAAGAATTTTAACAAGCAGCTCCAAGGAAACAAGGCTTGGAAAAGAAAGAAATCTACCTATGAACAACTTTCTGAGGAGGAGTTAGATGAAATGCCTGATATGAATGTCAAGGATACAATGTTTCCTCCTTCTGGTTCTCATGTCCCACCTCCATCTGAATCCCATGTCCCACCTCCATCTGAATCCAATGTCCCACCTCCATCTGAATCCCATGCCCCACCTCCATCTGAATCTCATCCCCCACCTCCACATGCTCCACCTTCAACTTCAGCTCCACCTTCACCTTCAGCTTCACCTATGGATATCCAATCTGATTCTGACCCTGATTTTGATCCAATTGATAATATTGAGGCTGAAGAGGCATACCATAGCTATGATTCATCTTCAGAAGGATCCATTGGATTTGAACCTACAGAAGAAGACTTGGAAGGATATACTGACTTTGAAAAGGAAATCGAAGAATTGTATGACTTTGATGATATGGGTGAACAAGCTCCCTACTTTGATGATCTACCAGAACCAGAGGTGAATATGTCATGGCCAACAATTGCTGCCTACAGGGAGTACATAAGAGATTATGCAATCAAGAAGAAATTTATTTGGAAAATGCCGAAGAATGATGGCGACAGATTTATAGCAGTTTGTGTGAATGAGGATAAAGGATGTCAATGGAAGTTTGTAGCTAGGGTCAGTAAAGCTATGAGAGGTGATAGGCACACTTGTAAGATCAGAACCTTACATAATAAGCATAGTGCTGGTTGTATTGGTAATAAAGAGTTCAAGAATAGTTTGGTTGATTCCAACTGGGTTGCAGCAAAGCTAGAGGATGATGTCAGGGATCATGTGATTGTTTTCAAGGCAAGGGAACTTGTGAAAGCAATTTGGAGGAGGTATGCACAAAATATCACATACTTCATTGGATGGCATGCAAGGCAAAAAATAATGGAAAGACTCCATGGTAACTATGAAGAGAGTTACAGAATTACAGCTGAATGTTGTATGCAAGTGTTGAAGAGAAATCCTGACAGTTTAGCTATATGCAAAAGAGGTGAGGATCAAAGGATGAAAGGTATGGGTGTTAGTTTTGCTTCATGCTTGAAAGGTTTTAGGGAAGGTGGTAGGCATATTCTAGGCTTAGATGGTTGTTTTCTGAAGGGGAAATATGGGGGTATGTGCTTGAGTATCACTGCACTGGATGGCAACAATGGATTATTTCCCATTGCCATTTACTTGTGTAGAAATGAATGTAGTGACACTTGGTTTGATTTTCTAGAAATGATGGAACCTCAGTTGACTAGAAGAGAAGAGAAGTTGGTATTCATGTCAGATCAACAAAAAGGGTTGAAAGAGGTTGTCGAGGCTTTATTCCCAAACTCTACACACAGATTCTGCTTTAGGCATATGTTCCAGAATTTCAAGAAGGATAATGCCGGAGGCAAGTTATTTGAGGAGTTATGCTGGGGTGCTGCCAGGGCATACAAAGAAGCTGATCACAAAGAATGGATGGCTAAGCTACAAACTGAAGATGCAGAAGCATATGACTGGTTGGTCAAAAGAAATGTGAAGACATGGTGTAGAGCATACTTTGAACCATATTCCACCTGTGAGCACATAACCAATAATTTAGTGAAAGTTTCAACAATTGGATTGCAGAGTTAAGAGACAAACCAGTTACAGCTTTTGTCTTTGAATACACCAAGATGGTTATGTGCCTTCTATATAAAAGGAATGCTAAAGCAAAGACCATGGACATCAATGGTGTGGTTCCAAGGGTGTGGAAAGTCTATAAGAAGCTAGAAGAGAAAATAAGTGAGTATACATGGCATGGTGCAGCTGATGGGCAGTTTTCTGTTGAAAAGGGTAGGAATGATTGTTGGCTGGTAGATCTGAACAACAAGACATGTGATTGCCATCAATGGCAACTTACTGGTATACCATGTGTCCATGCTGTGTGCATTATTGCCACTAGTAGATTGCACTTGACCAGGTACAATTGCTACTTCACTTGAAATTTTTCTTCTAGTCTTCTTTGGTATTCCTTACTTTCATTTGAGATACCCCCCATGTTTACTACTTTCATTTGAGATACCCCCCATTTTCACTACTTTCATTTGAGATACCCCCCATTTTTTATACTTTTCAACTGCTAACTATGTGAACTAACTATGTAAACTAACTTGCAGCATGGTTAGTGACTACCATACTATCAGAACCTATCAAAAGACTTACTCCAACTTTGTTCTACCTCTTCCAAGGGTCAAAGATTGGCCTAGTGTAAGTGACTATCTAATAATTGCAGTAATTTTACGGCTCCTAACACTACTACTTACTAGTTTGATTGTGTGTGTGATATGTGTGCAGCCACCATATGAATGTTTGCCATGGGAGTTTCTAAGACTAGCAGGAAGACCAAAGAAGAATAGAAGAAAAGATCCAAACGAAGCATCAAGCTCAGGAGCAAAGAAGAGGAGAGTGCATTGCAGTAGATGTGGTGAATATGATCACAACAAGGCTACTTGTAAGGGTCCAAGTAGGGCACAAGCTAGGGCATCGCAAAGAGGACAGCAAGAAAGTCACATGGGGGGGACAAGTGCTAGTGGACACCAGGGTACTTCCCAAGACAATAGCCAACAAGGGACCACAAGAGCTGACAGAGGAGCAAGGACCAATGCTTCAATAAGTAGGGGGAGAGGAAGGACCACTGCTGACAGTGATAGAAGAGGAAGGACTACTGCAACTAGGAAGAGAGGAAGGACCAGTGCTGAAAATGAAGGAGGAAGGACAAACACTGCAGCAGGAAGGGGGAGAGGAAGGACCAGTGCTGAAAATGAAGGAGGAAGGGGGAGAGGAAGGACAAACACTGCAGGAGGAAGGGGGAGAAGAAAGACCAGTGCTGAAAATGAAGGAGGAAGGACAAACACTGCAGGAGGAAGAGGGAGAGGAAGGACCAGAGCTACTTCAACAGAAGGAAATGCCAACAGTGCAGGAGGAAGGGGGAGAGGAAGGAGCACCACTAGAAGACCAGGGGTCACCAGAGTAAGAGGTCAAGCGAGGGCTCCGAGAGGCCGAGGAAATACCAGCATGGGATACAACCACGGGGGCTATGGGATACACCCATAAAGTATGTCTTCAAACAATATTTTGATGTTTTGTTGTCGTTTTGAACATGTCTTTTGGGTTCTTGGTGTGTGAACCTTGTTGGTTGTCACGACTTTAAACAATATTTTGATATTTTGTTGTTATTGTGAACATGTCTCAATCTTAGTGTGTGAACTTGTGCACTTCTGTTATGGTCAGCATGTGATAAGATATTTTATGAATTGAATACATTTTCTTCTGATCACTATTATAGTGTTATTGTTTTTGTTATGGTCAGCATGTGATAAGGTGCAAAAAAGTCAAAAAAGTAGATGCACAAAAAATTCATTTCTTATTAATTCTAGTGCCAGCAAAATGATCACAAAATTCTTGGAAATCCATTTTCACTGTTACAGTAGCATTTACATGATTTTGAAAGTCTTCAGTTGCTTTTTTCTTCTCCCTCTTGGCTTCACGCAACCACTGAAAGTTTTCACATGTATAACACTTCAAATACCTGTCCCCCACAGTACCTTGTTTGCCAGAAGTCTTCAAATTCCTCCGACCCTTGCATCATTTAGTTCTGCATTCAGAATCTACCCACTCGCAATCTTTCTTCCAGTGATCCAAGTCATCACAAATGAAACAACCTTTAACACTTGAACTAGAGGTCGTAGCTTCATCCCTCATAGTTTCATCTAACCATTTAAACTTCCCGCAAAGGTGACATCTAAGAAACTTTCTAGCTAGATTCTCTGGGGTATTTGAAGTTGTCAATCTCATAATGCCTTCACAATCTGTCTTTTTGCAATGGCTATATACCCATTGACACTCATCTCCACAATGTCCAAGTTGGTCACACATTTGACAAATTATCTGTTCAAAACAAACAAAACTTTCATTAGAGATACCCCCCAAAAATACAAGTTTCATTTGAGATACCCCCCAAATTGCAGAGAAAGGTAATTTGGGGAAGATGATGAAAGATGATGAACCAAATCTCAAAAAATCCTAAAATACACAGTACAAAACCACTAAATACTATAATTTACCTTCATATCAACGTTTCAACTAGGTAGATCTAGTAAAACTACTAAAAATTGAAGTATTTATTGGTTCTTCTAGATCGAGTAATGGAGTGTCATCCTTTCACCAGATCTAGTAATGGAGTAATAAATGAGAGATGATAATGGTTAGATCTGTTAATGAAGAAGGAAGAAAAATGAAGGTGAAAGAAGAATGGTTTGATGAAGAAGAAGCAAGATAGATAGGTAGATAGGATGGAGAAGAAGGAAGAAAGAAAAGAAATGATGGTGAAGAAGAAAAAGTGAGAGATGGAGTTTGATGATGGTGAAGAATAAAAGAGGAGGAAGAAGAAGGAGGAGGAAGAAGAAGGTGGAGTTTGATGATGTAACGGTCACATAACGGTTAATTAATTCTACCCATAGGATTAGATATAGATCTAGATCTATTTTGAACGGTTAGGATAAGAAGTGGTAGTTGTAAGTGGGTTTGCTGACATGGCATTATTGATGACTGGGCAAAATGACTAGGATGTGGGTTTAAATGGTGGGAGGGTAAAATTGTCTAAAAATTATGAAGACTGGTCAGACCATGGTCAATGGCTTGGTTGACCGGCTCCAAATGAAAAAATTGGGGGTATCTCTAATGGTTTTTAAATCTGGGGGGTATCTCAAAGAGTTCATATGTTTTTGGGGGGTATCTCTAAATCCCCCTAAATCCAACCTAGGCTCTTGATACCACTTGTTGAACTATATGCAGTGATTAATTAAATCCTAACAACGCCAACAACCCGCAACCTAGATATTCGTGAGAACACCTCCTTTGCAATACAAGATCCGTTTTGTCAATGAGGTCAAAAACTACCAAACAATAAACAATAGTATAAGAAGAACAAAATAATAAAGAACAATAATACCAAGATATACGTGGTTCGGCAATGCCTACCTCCACGGGGAACAATGAGAAGATTTCACTATAAGAAAAGAAACACCAATTACAATAATCTCCCTAGTATCTTTCTCAAGATCTTAATCTCTCACCTTAAACCCAATACACCCTTGGCTCCCAAAGTTCTCTCTCACTTACTCTATCTATCTCTATGTTTCTATTGTTTTCTACTCTCTTGTCTTCTCTTGTTTTCTTATCTTTACAAATACCAAGTTACTTGGGTATTTATAGGCCATGGGTAGAAATCAAATCCATATATAATTACTAATTCAAACTAGAGATAAATAGGAAACCGAGTCCAAATAGAACTCCTGCACATATATGGTTTCCTTAACCAATATAAGAAATTGATCCTATGGATCACACCTCTTATAAGGTACGATCCTGTGCACCCAACTTATGGCGAGCCAATATACAACAGAAAAAAGATGTATATATTGCGATGTAAAGACATGACCCCTCATCTGTTTGTATACAAATTATCTTGTTGTGGATTTGTTAAATCTTTGTTTTCAGGTGGTAAAAGTGAGTATTTAGATCTCCACTAACATCCCAGGCCAAAGAAGCACGCTACGCCCAATAATTTTTTTCTCTTTTACACCACAACATATATTGATTGTTAATAGCTGCACCCTTTTTAAGATTTGTACGGGAAGGGTGGTTCTCAAAATCTAATTGTGCTTCAGTGAGTTTTTTTCCAAATCCGAGCTTTGTGTTTTCTAATAGTATTGTATCCCAAATTTTTGTCTCTTCCAAATTCCTACTTCTTGTCTTAAATTTCTGAGATTGTGTAATATCCCATCCCCAACATTAGAAAAGGTGTAAGTGACCCAATTATTCGACCGATTTTATGAGGTCCATTATACTTCGGGTGGGGAAAAAAATAGTGTCCGTCCGTCCACTTTCAAAAAAAAAAAAAAAATTCCTCTCCTCTCCTCTCTGATTCTCCTTCTTTTTCTCTTCGTCTCTCTTCTATCTTATTCTTTCTTCATCTTCTCACTTTGTGATCTCTCTCTCTCTCTCTCTCTCTCTCTCTCTCTCTCTCTCTCTCTCTCTCTCTCTCTCTCTCTCTTCGTCCCTCTCCGATTTCCCTTCTAAAGTTGGTCCCCCACCGTCTCACGGTTCTATACTAGTTATAAGGCCCGTGCAAAGCACGGATGTTATTAAATAATGTAAATTAGGGGTAGTCTCTTGGAAAAGTTTTGTTAATGTATGTCATTCGTTTAATTGTCATTTTTACAGTTTTATTACGCCATTAATGTTTTTTCGTAAATATGGTTGATTTTAATTTTTCAAATAATTTATCGTCAAATGCTTGTTTTTTGAATGTTTGACTGAGATTTTGAGCTATAATGTCTAGCAATTATTGAATTTTTCATTAAGTTTTTACTTCATTGTGATAATAAATCATGGTATGATTTTTTTTTTATTATTCTTATGAATGTTCAAACCATGAATTAGACTGATCATATGATCTGATTCATTTTTTGTTTGGAGTCTAGGCTTGAATTTTGAATATAAAAGGGGTTTAGCAAGAACATAGTATATAATAACTTACAGTAGTAAAGTAACCATTCACAACTAATCCACCCAACAAAACTACTAAAATATCAAGTTGAAACATTTGATAAAATGTTAGATTGCAAAATATATGGTGCTTTTTGAAGCTTATTATAATAGGTAACATACATTTTTTTTATTATTGTTATTATTGGTAAGCGACGTTGAGGGGAACCCTACCCTTTATAAATTTACGTGGGGAAATTTTCAATCAAACAATTAGTTGCTGACGTGTTTCGAACCCACAACATCTCCACTTTGTGAGAGGGATGCTACCTTTGAGCCACATGTTTATTGATATATCTATACTAAGTATAGATTTGCTATAATAAGTATTTCATTTACACAATTCTATACTTGGTATAAAGAGGCATGTAGTAAGCTACAATGAAAGCCCACTGCTGGCTAAAACAAATTTTTTTGACTTCAGTTTTTACTTTTAGTAAAAAAAAAATGGTTGGACCTATATATAAATAATATCTTCCAATTCTCCCAGTCCTTACTTTCACAACAAATCAGGAAAAAAAACTCAAAATTTATATTTAGGTGTATCCCTACTATTTCGTAATCCCCAAATAATGCCTAAAAAAAAATATTACTTCATTGTTAAGTTATTGGGTTGAGCTTTGGTTATGTCTAGACTGTACATCATTTCAGAAAACACTATTAAATTTATATCCTAAGCTAACCTTTCGCTGAAGGCTAGGCTTTCAAATACCCATTTTTTAGTATAATTGATAAATAAGATTAAACTAATCCCGAAATTCACGCTATAATTACACAACATAATCATGTTATGGTTAATTTTATTTCGAACATGTACTCAAAGGAAAATGGAAAACGCACAGTATTGTACTATTGCGTGATATTCACATAGTCTATTGTAATGAAGGTTGTCTCTTTGTGTGTGTGTGTGTGTGTGTGTGTGTGTTTTCCAACCACTATTTGGAGAAGGAAGAGAGGATAGATTGAATTTGATGTATCAAGAACATGGGTAGATGTCGAGGAAGGAAGAAGGTAAAGTATGAAATTATATATTTTTTTTTAGGTTAATAAGATAAATATAGCTATATTGCCATTAAATTTGGTTAGTCATTAATATATTTGTGCAAAAAGACATATATTGCCACAGTGTTATTAAATGTAGCCATCTAGCTATTTAAGCCATATTAGATATAAATTTATAATAATAACCCTTTAAATTTCAATCTATGTTAATTTCTCTTCAATTGAAGCATCAAATTTACTCTAATTTGGAAAAAGAAATTTTTCTTAAGGGTAAGTCCAACTTTAATAGAAAGTATAGATTCTCTACCACAGAAGAAAATGATTGATGTTCTAGCCAACATGCTTCAAATTTAAAGGCTTTAGGAATGAAAAAATGTATGGGATTTAAAGTAAGAAGTAATGGATGATGATCAGTGTAGAAAAGTGACATGTGGAGGTTACATGTAATGGATTCCTATTAGGAATCGGTTTCCTTATTTGGCAACATGTGTGGTGGAATTTTATTAGGATTCAATAAGGATTTCTAATCTATTTAGAAATCTAAGTTGTTGTTGATTTAGGAATTGGGTTACCAATTGGATTAACTAAAGATGTTATAAATATTGGTGTTGTGTAACCATAAGAATTTGAGCACAAAAGATTGTATGAGTTAGGGAGATTTGTGAGGAAACCAAAACTAAGGTTTCATTAGCTATTGTGTAGTTCTGACGTAGCGGAAGCGATTAAAAATCAAACCTTGAATAACCCAAGGGGAGGTTTGCCTTGAAACAAGGAAGAACTAATATAAAACTAGAGAAAACTAAATTGTAGAGACAAATCTTAATTGTATTGATTGAATAATTGAATTGGTTTTACAAAGCATGACTCTTTATATAGACTAAAGACTAGGACCAACTAGCACTAGGACTTCCTAAACAAAGAAATCAAAATACAAATCCTACTTTGAATTGTATTACTAATATCAACTTAGTAGTAAACCAACTATTCTAGAACTTCTAGACTCTAAATTAGAAATTACTAAATAAAATAATAAGATAAAAAGAAAATAAAAATAAATAAATTTCTGACGATGATGTCATCCTTGTTGGTGATGACGTCAGCAATGACGTCAGCACTGTTCTGCATCAGTCCCCTCTTCTTTAAAAGAACTCGTCCTCGAGTTAGAAGTATCATCAGCATGAAAGGGATAGATATCTTTGACATTGAAGGTCTTGGAAATATGCATGTCACTCGGAAGATCGACAATATAAGCATTGTCATTGATCTTGCGAAGAATCTTTAGGGGACCAATCTTCTTCATGTTCAACTTGTTGTAAGTACCTACTGGAAATCTCTCCTTACGCAAATGCACCATTACTAAGTCTCCAACTTCGAATGTTTGAGAACGACGATGTTTGTCAGCATCTTCCTTGTAATGAGTATTAGAATTCTCAATATTCTTCTTGACTGTGTCGTGAAGCTGAGTCATACTATCAACCATTGCATCTGCATCAAAATTCATACCTGAAACCTTAGGCAAAGAGACAAGGTCAAGGGTATGATTGGGAACTTTAGCATAGACAATTTGAAAAGGAGAATATCCTATAGTACGACTCTTTGAGGTATTGTAAGCAAACTCAGCTTGAGGCAAAGCAAGATCCCATTGTTTTGGTTTGTCACCAGAGAGACAACGAATCAAATTTCCCAACGTTCGATTCACAACTTCAGTTTGACCATCAGTTTGTGGGTGAGAAGTACTACTAAATTTCAAGGAAGTGCCAAGTCTCATCCACAAAGTCTTCCAGAAGTAACTTAAAAATTTGGTGTCACGGTCTGAAGTAATAGATTTTGGAACTCCATGTAAACGAACAATTTCCTTGAAGAATAAAGTAGCAATATTGGAAGCATCCGATGTCTTCTTGCAAGGAATAAAATGAGCCATCTTGGAGAACCTATCTACAACAACCATAACCGAATCAACAGCTCTTTGAGTCCGAGGGAGACCCAAGATAAAATCCATAGAAACATCAACCCATGGTGCATCAGGAACCGGTAAGGGTGTGTACAAGCCAGTATTTTGAGATTGACCTTTTGCGGTTTGACAAGTATAACACCGCTGAATGAGATTACCAACATCTCTTTTTAGGGATGGCCAATAATACCTTTCTTCAATCAAAGCAATAGTCTTGTCACGACCCATGTGACCTGCGAGACCTCCAGCATGCATTTCACGAATGATATGTTCTCTAAGGGAGCCCTGAGGAATGCACAAGTGATTTCCCTTGAAAAGAAAACCATCCTGAATAAGGAAATCATCTGTACCAGATTGATTTTGAGAGCATTTAATCCACATATCTGAAAAATCAGGACCATCATCATATAAATCCTTCAAATAATCAAACCCAACAATATCGGTGTTGACTGTAACGAGCAAAGAAGCTCTTCGACTGAGGGCATCAGCTACTTTGTTTTGTTGACCTGATTTGTGCTTAATCACAAAAGTGTATTTGTCAATTGTGTCTTTCCATCTGTCGTGCATTCGATTTGTCTTGGAACTGCTTTGAAGGAATTGCAAAGCTTGGTGGTCAGTGTAGAGAATAAATTCCCGATGGATCAGATAGTGATGCCAATGACGCAATGTTTGAACCAACGCAAAGAGTTCCAATTGATAAGTAGACCATTTCTTTCGAGCATCACTAAGTTTCTCACTAAAAAATGCAAGAGGCTTACCTTCTTGAGAAAGAACAGCGCCAATACCCATGATGGAAGCATCACAATCTACTTCAAAAATCCTGGAAAAATCAGGTAGAGCGAGAACCGGGGCTGTAGAAAGCTTGTCTTTAAGTAAGTTAAAACTTTTGTCGGCTTCTTCAGTCCATTCAAATTTAGTACCTCGCATACAATGTGTCAAAGGAGCTGCAATAGAGCTGAAGTTCTTGACAAAACGTCGGTAAAAAGTAGCCAAACCATGGAAAGAACGAACATCATGAATTGTACGAGGTGTAGGCCATTCTCGTATTGCTTTCACCTTGTCTTCATCAACATGTATACCTGAAGCACTTACAATGTAGCCAAGAAAAAGAATGCGGTCTGTCATGAAATCACACTTCTTGATGTTGATGAGAAGCGAATTATCATAGAGAACCTTGAAGACTTCCCAAAGATGACACATGTGTTGTTGCTCATTCTGACTATAAATTAATATGTCATCAAAATATACGACAACGAACTTTCCAATGAGAGGCTGCAACACTTTAGTCATCAAACGCATAAATGTACTTGGAGCATTTGACAAACCAAAAGGCATTACCATCCATTCATAAAGACCATCCTTTGTCTTGAAAGCAGTTTTCCATTCATCTCCTGGTCGTATGCGGATTTGATGATAACCACTCTTTAAATCAATCTTCGAGAACACTTTAGAACCAATAAGCATATCAAGCATATCATCCAAGCGAGGAATAGGAAACCTGTAGCGAATGGTAATTTGGTTGATTGCACGACTATCAACACACATACGCCAAGAACCATCTTTCTTTGGCACAAGCAAAGCAGGAACTGCACAAGGACTCATACTAGGGCGAATGAGGCATTTCTCGAGTAAATCATTAACTTGGCGTCGAAGCTCTTCATGTTCTTTAGGTGCCATACGATAGTGGGGAAGATTGGGAAGACTTGCACCAGGCATCAAATCAATATGATGTTGAATATCACGCATTGGAGGCAATGATGAAGGTAGATCGGTGGGTATGATAGTTTTGAATTCATCCAATAAACGTTGGACAACCATGGGAATTTTTGATTCTTCTCTCTTTTCTTCCTTAAGTACAAGAGCATAGATTGTGTCAGTCTTTTTGAAATCCTCTTCATGGTCCTTAGAAATCAAACAAGTTCGCTCTTCGACTTTAGAAACTTCATGAACAGGTCTTGGACGCATAGATCCCAAAGTATGTTTTTCACCATCTTTCTTAAAGGTAAATGTATTGGCATAACAATCATACATAGCACGACGATCCCATTGCCAAGGTCGACCAAGTAACAAATGGCTAGCATCCATATCAAGAACATCACAAAGAACCTCATCATGATACTTACCAAGAGAAAATGGAACACGACATTGAGTAGTCACCATGAGTGAGTGACCATCCTTAACCCAACCAACGGAATAAGGCTTAGGATGTGGAGTCACTGGTAGATCCAACCTAGTCACCATATAAGTAGAAACAAAATTATCATGGGAACCACCATCAATAATCAAATTAACAGCCTTATCCTTAACTTGACAACGAGTCTGAAAGATCCTTTTTCGTTCAGAATTCACCGGTTGAGAAGGAGCATAGAGAAGCCTTCGAATAACACCCAGGAATGGAGCATCCACTTCATATTGAATCTCATTACTAGGTTCACATTTATCATAGTAATCTTCATCATAGTCATCATCGCAATCGTTTTCATCATGATCAATAAAGTTAACTCTAGACTTGTCTCGTTTTGGACATTCATGTTGCTTATGTCCAAGTTGGCCGCAACGGTAACAATTGGGCATGGTAGGGTAAGCATATGGATTGGTTTTGCTTGGTTGGGTGGTTTGTGGAGCTTTGGTAGGTGGAGGTTGATCATTGTTGGAAGCAAGTGTGGCTTGATTGTTTGTAGGAGTGTTGGGTGAATAGTTAGTGTTTGGAGAATTTTGATTATTGTGGTGTGCAGTAGATGATGGTGAAGGGTTGTAGTTGTTGCGACAATTTGGATAAGAAGAAGATGATGGAGAAGAGTATGACTTACTAGAATTCGAGCGGAAACCATTATGTTGCTCAATGTTGAGTGCGATTTGAATTGCATCGGCCAAGGTAGTAATTGAGTGAAAAATCTTCTCCACGATATTCCTATTCAAACCATTACGAAAACGAGTAACTAATTGATCTTCACTTTCCACGATGTTATTTCGAGATACCAAGCGATGAAACTCAGCAGCATAGTCATCAATACTACGAGATCCTTGGCGACACGATAGCAGTTGGTTGTATAAAATTTGCTCATAATCCTTAGGCAAGAAACGCTCCATAATCAAAGTTTTCATACGTGCCCAAGAAACAATATCCCGCTTATTATTCTTTCGACGATGAGCCTTGAGTTGTTCCCACCAAGCAGAAGCACCTTGTTTGAGTTTATATGCCACAAGCTTAACTTGTGCATGTTCAGGAGTATCCATGTACTCAAAGAAATTCTCAACTTCATGAATCCAATCAAGAGTCTCCTCAATATGCATATTACCAGTAAAAGTAGGGAGATCAATTTTCATACGAAACTGGTCAGATTGAGTACGAAAATTATTGTTGTGGTGTTGTTGAGGTTGAGGGCATGCTTGTTGATAGTAATTTTCAGCATCATCATCACTATCATGATCATCAAGATAAGAATTTGGTGCTCGAGGGGCGCGACGGTGATAAGTTTGTTGAAAACGATTAATAGGAAGATTGGGGGGTGGTTGAAAATTTTGTGTAGTGGGTGGGACATTGTTGGTTGAATGTAGGAGTTCGTAGCGAGATTGAGATGGAGAAACAATAGTCGTATAAGTGGTGCGAACTTGTGGAGTATTGGAGAGTTGAGATGGTTGGGAGTTATTATAGGGTTGTTTGTATGGGTAGGGATGTGAAAATAGGTTTTGTGGTGTTTGGGGGCAACCATGAATAGGGAGAGATGTGAAGTCAATATTGGAACCTTGTGGTAAAGTTGTGGTGGTGGTGGAAAATTGGGGTGGTTGAGATATATTGGTCATAGTAGAGGGTGGGAGGGTGGGAGCATCAACAATAGATTGCTTACCTTCCAACTTATCAAATCGAAGAGTAAGATTATCGATTGAAGCGGTGAGACGATTAATAGCCGAATTGAATTCAACCTTCGTCACATAATCTCCAAGATTACCGACTTGGGAGCGGGGTGAAGAATCTCCGTCATTAACCATTGTAGGATCGGAACGAAGCTTTTGATACCAATTGACGTAGCGGAAGCGATTAAAAATCAAACCTTGAATAACCCAAGGGGAGGTTTGCCTTGAAACAAGGAAGAACTAATATAAAACTAGAGAAAACTAAATTGTAGAGACAAATCTTAATTGTATTGATTGAATAATTGAATTGGTTTTACAAAGCATGACTCTTTATATAGACTAAAGACTAGGACCAACTAGCACTAGGACTTCCTAAACAAAGAAATCAAAATACAAATCCTACTTTGAATTGTATTACTAATATCAACTTAGTAGTAAACCAACTATTCTAGAACTTCTAGACTCTAAATTAGAAATTACTAAATAAAATAATAAGATAAAAAGAAAATAAAAATAAATAAATTTCTGACGATGATGTCATCCTTGTTGGTGATGACGTCAGCAATGACGTCAGCACTGTTCTGCATCAAGTTCACTTCTCAATTATCAATAAAGCTATTTCTCTTTGTCCCGTTGATGTAGGCATATTGTCAAACCACATATATTATTGTGTTTCCATATTTTTGGTTAAGTTTACAACTTCTGTGTTTGTTTCTTCATTAATCATATCAAGATCTTGTGTATTTATCATAACAATCAAAACTTAAGTATGAGAGGTATTGTACTTGGGATTGAGGATAGAGCTCAAACCAGTGTTGATTTGCGAGAACATGATCGATGCACTCTTGGATTCATCACCCTCCCGATTATTATTCCAAGTGTAACTAGCACCTTGTCCTTGAATATCATGAAATCCACATTCCTCCATTACTGTATTCAGTTCAGACAATTTTGCAACAGATGGAGGATTTCCCCCTTGTTTATCATCGGAGAAGATAAGTGTTAAAATCAACGACAACCACATAAGGGAAGTTAGCCTAGCACCCAGTTCTATAATTTCATCCCAAAGTGGTCCTTTTCAGTTTTTATGATGGCATGTGTTGCCCATGGGTTTTTTTACCTCACCAGAGACCGAAACTATACTTTTGGATCCTACACTAATCATAGTCCACCAGCAAATCCATGAGAATCTACTACTACTTTCCCTCCAAATGAAAACCCAACCTTGCGATCAAGTCTCTAGAAGATTCAATCTACCTGCGAGTGTCTACTATAACTGCAATACTTGGATGGTACTCCCTCCATCCCATTTTGATAGGCCTAATTCTATTTTTCACACGGATTAAGAAAACTAATTAATATGGTGGAAAAACTAAACTTTGTACAGAGGTTTTCTAATTTGCCCTTAATTAATTTTTTCTTAAACTAAGATAAGTTGTTAATATGAGTATTAATAAACATGCTTACATGCATATTGAATAAGGGTATAGTTGTATCTTAAACACCCCATCTCTTTGATAGTTGCAAAGTGGACTATAATTTGTGGAAAAAAAAGGCAAACAAGCCTATCAAAATGAGACCGAGGGAGTATTGTCGAATTCTATCTTTGAAATTTGCTTCAAACTGATCATTATTTGAGCCTCTACAATTCCAAATGACTATGTTGAACGGATACACGATGAAATTATTGTCTTGCATTGAAGTGTTCACGCACATACTGTTGAAGCGGCGTGCTCGTCCATACCTATTGGTTGCATTTAGCCTTCTTTCAAAGGTAAGGATCATTTCGAACAAATATTTCCTTCTGATTGTGTCGTCCTCGTGTTCTAACAAGTTGACCAACTTCATCTCGATTTCCATATTGAGTTGGAAAGGGGGTTTTGTGTGGTGAGTACGGGGTTGAGTGAGATGATGGGGACGATGGGAGGTTGGAGAGAGGATTAGGTTTTTAGTGAAGTGATTTGGATTAGTATCCAAAACGTCAATCTTCATAAATGCTCTATCATGTTCAACAAAAAAAAAAAAAAATGTTCACCTATTTTTATTTTCATTCTAAGCTTTTGGATTCATAGATACCCACTACAAGCGTGCTAGCATAAGATTGTTTTTTCGTCTACACAAATTGTTATCTGAAGATGAATTGAGGTGGTGTGAACCCATTGGATTTAAGTTCACTATGAGAGTGTAATTATATACTATTTAGGGAAATCACTGGTTAATTAGGTTTTGGTCACTGAACCAAACAACATTTGAAAATAGGCAAAATACCCTTATTTAGAAATAATTATTTAAACAATTTGATTTACGTTAATGTAATCTGTCCATACTTCTAACAGATAACGTAACATATCTCGAGGGATCTCAAGTTTGTCTTCTAACTATTTCCATCTTTTCAAACCCTTCCACGACACCATCAAAATGATGAATGATCATAATGATGTTCTTTGTACTTGATAATTACCCATGAATGTCACCATCTCCTTTTCTCTATCTTTTATTTTGTCCGAAAGCAACACCAAATTTCTCTTCTAAATTAGTATATTATCCATTCCTTCAAACCCAACTTAAAAAACCACAAACCCCATCACTTAAAAAAACACCAAATCTCAATAATTCCTTCTCTTATTTCAATTTGACTAAGGTCTTCAATCAAATTAAAGTTGATCAATTGATTCATTCAATCAATGAACTTGACATGTAAAATCAAACATTGGCAGAGAAATGGTTGTCGTATTATATGGTTGAGCTTCTCTTGTTGAATTTTTTTTTTTTTTTTTCTTTTTGAACGTGTTCAAAAGGTTTTGTCTCAAAGTCATCTTAGTGTGGTTGGGTTTAGTAAAAGTAAACCCATTTCTTTTTTATTCGCAATAGAAGCGTTGACGAGAGGAAATAAAAGAAGAATTGAGGAAATAAGGATGTTTGATTTGAACGAGAACAAACTCTCACTAGAAGTTTGGTCAAAAGTTTATTTTCTTCTTCTTTTTAGTTGTTTCTCATATATTCTTGGCTGCATGTTGCTGGTACTTGATTTGTTGGATTTTTATTTTTGGAAAAGAGAGAATCGGATTGACTCTTGTAAACTCAAAGTCTTCATTTTTCTTCAAAAATCTAGAATTGCAGAGAGAGAAGACTATAATTACTTTCAAGAGAAGGTAGGGAACACGAAAAGTACACATAAGATTGGTTTAAGGGTAAAGTTATTTATGGAAATGGTTCTAGGACCTCATTAAGAGTCCACAAAACACAAATGGACCAGCTAAGGCCCGGTTTATAATATTAGCCCTGATTAAGCATTTATAGGATAAGAAAGTACCTATTTAACGTTGAAATTGTAAAAACGGCCCTTTCACTACCGATAATACCCTTCTGGTTTATGCAAACAAGTCTTTGCATTTTATGGTTTATGTGGTTGTTGTTGCGAGTATACAAATAAGTCTTTGCATTTTATGTTTATGTGTGTTGTGACTGATGCAAACCAGTCTTTAGATTTTTATGGTTTACATGGTTGTTGTTGCGAGTATGCAAACAAGTTGCATTTAATGTTTATATGTGTTGTGACTGATGCAAACAATTTTTTTACATTTTATGATTTATGTGGTTGTTGTTGCGAGTATGCAAACAAGTCTTTGCATTTTATGTTTATGTGTCGTAACTTACAAACAAGTCTATTTATATGTTTGTGATTGATGCAAATAAGTTTTTGCATCAGTCCAAGTGGTATTTGTTTAGTTTAATGATAAATGAGTTAGATAGATCATGATGTGGTAGAGTATGAGAAGGTAGATGAGGTGAATATGTCTACAACAAGTGAATGAAACTTGTGCTAGGGGTATGTATCACAAGGATTATTCAAATTCAAAGAAGACTCAAATGTATCACTCCAAGTGGTATTTGTTTTTTCTGCTTCTGCTCCGCCGTAAACTCCGTTCAACAAGAACTGGGTTTCACCTCGATCACCTCTCTCTTCTTTATTTATCCTCTCAAATCTATAGAAAAATCAATTTTCATAACAATTCAATGAAGTAGATGACGAATATAGAAGTATGATTAAAAAAAAATTAACCAAAATTTTGATTCCATGGTTACTAAACTCTTGAGTTTTTGTTCAATATTTCAATTGCTAAGACGACACGACTAAAATTTGTATCCTTTGTTGAGTATAATACAAACTAAAAGTATAATCTTGGAGTATATTAATCATAATAAGTCATGGGAGAACGTTTGATAATTTCTTCTCTTCTTTCTCTTCCACTTTTGTTAGGAATCGTTGAATAAGATCCATGGTGTAATGATAAATTGAAGATTAACAAGAACAAAACCAAAACAACTTGTTCACAAGTCTGATTAGAATTGACAGAAGAAATTGTTGGAATTCTAACCAACCTCATATCAAATTACAAATTCTTCTTTATAATCCCTTTTGTTGTAAAATCAAAACTTATAATTTAATTATAAACTGTCATGGTAATTGTATTGCTAAACCCTTGGATATGTTTTTGTCATGTGAAGGAGGAGAGAGAATATGGTTGATGAGGAAAGAAGAAAGAAACAAAGAAAGTGTGTCGGAGAGGATAGGGGTATATTAGTCCAAAAGGATACGTAATTAACGTTGGGGTCTTTTTTGCACAAGGTTCCCTAACTGGGCCAATCTTGCATTATTGTAACTTAAAGGGGTCTGTTTTTTTTTTCCCCTGTAAAGTTATTATGGTTATGAAATACCACATAAATAGTTTTTCTTATAAACAATAAATTTAATCCATATAAGTAACATAATTTAATTTTTCAATTTATATTTTTCGTTTTATTATTGCAATGTTAATATATCCATATAAGTAATATAATTTTATTTTTTAATTTATATTTTTTTTTATTATTGCAATGTTAATATATATATGGGGTATTTAGGTTTTGGTCCTAGGTGTATTAGGTCTTGGTCGGACTTAATCGTGTAATTAGATTTTGGGGGCAATTCTGTCCTTTGACCCGTTTGATTGTCAGTCTAGTACTGTTAACCTTTTTAAGATAACAATACTAACCCTGCATGAGATAAACGCGTGAGAATTAAATTTTTGTCAAATAATTTAAGAAGTCAAACATTTGATCCTTGAGAACTAGAAGTAACTTTATTTCCTTGTATCTTATTTTGAATTGCAAGAGAGACAAATGAACAGCTAATCTTTACATTCACTTGTAAAAACTGTAATAATGCTTATACCTGCTGATTTCATTTATACAACGAATGCTACTGGATCCTCTGACATATTGATCTTTGTATATTAATGGGATATTAAGAAGGAGAACTGTTAAAAGGGAATGCATATCATTCATCTACAGCAAGATGCATGATGGATGGAATCTCTACTGCTGATGGTTTTGTCGAAGGTATGTTTATTAGGTAATCAGTTTCTTTGATAAATTGTATAAATAGTAAAGAGATTTGAGAGTGTTTGAACGCTGAAACAGTTAACAACAATTTGGCGGAGATGATAAAGTATGTTGCAAACGAACCCTCTGTGGGACTCTATTATGTCCAGCAACACACCCACAATGCACTCCCAAACCTCCTTCGTCTCCAGGTAACAGGGATTGCTTAATTTCCTCCTTTTTTTTGTTATTTTTTTTTTCATGATAGAGAATATTGCTTAGCTATTGGTCTGATCGAGTGGTAACTATTGTAATTGTAGGATAGGATTGCTGATAGGTCTCGCGAAGCAACCTTGCACACTCAAGACCTGGAGGAATCTATTGTTATGGTGGATTCAATGAAACAATGTGGTCGTTCAATTGCTGACGATATGCTCAATGACATTAAAAAGTCTATATTACTCATGTCGACATCGCAACCAAAACGGGGGTAACTATTCCGACACTATATTTCAACTTACTATCCTCATATAGAGATTAGAGACGATGCATATATGCAACTTCCAAAGTAACTTATACTGTATTTTCAATTTAAAGTATTCCAATTATGTTTAAGTTATATTTGCAACTCATGCTTCACACTATACTTTTCATTCTTTGGTAAGAAGTTCTTGGGTGAAATGAATGTTGTATATTTTTTCCAATTGTATCCATCTATAAGCTTCTGCCCTGAAGTGAAAAAAAGGTCAAAATCTAACAAAGGAAAAAGATGACAATCTTTTATTAAAGATGGAAGTTTCAAAAGGCCTCCACTAACTTGAACCTCTCTTTTATCAGTAATACCTTGATACTCTTAGCTGATATTCTTAAGTGGAATGTCCACTGTTAAACAGGGTGATACATGCCTCCAGTTCAGGTTCGCAGGATGGTAAAAGAAGCTCTGGGGGACCAACAGCTTTTAGTCGCAATTTACTCTTTGCTCAGCCTGATGACGAAAGCAGAGGTAGTTACTTTTCTTCAGTTTTCAAATCAGCAAAACAGAAGGCAGTAAGTATGAAGTGGCCCCAACTTGATCCGGAGCAACCAATTAGCACCAAGGCTGATCAGCTACGATCTAATCAGTCCCTGTAGGGGTACTACATACAACATACATGTGGCACCATCTCTACCGTCCATCATGGTGCCACATGTCAACATCTAATGGGCTCTCTCTTGATGGCACAAGTTACAAAGTTAAAGCCAATTACTACAAAGATATTCTCTCATCATTACCTCATTAAATGCTAGGAATGGAGTTACATTGTAGCCTATAAATATGAAGGCAAGCTACTCATTCTAGGCAGGTTCTCATCTCTGCTCAGATGGTCTGATGGCCTAATGCTCCCAACACGACCTCATGGTGAGGTCTCAATATCAACGACCTCCCCAATCTCTCATGATGAGACCTCACCTCTCAGGTCTCATCTCTCTCTTGAGCTCTCTCCATTATCGAGCTCCCATTTTGTATCACCACTACTATAATAAAGATCATTCTCTCTCTCTCCGTGGATGTAGGCACAATTGCCGAACCACGTATACAATGGTGTTCATGTCTCTACTTTATTATTATTGTTCATATCATCACCATCATCATCATTCATTAATGTATTGACCAACCTCACAAAAATGGTTAATACATTTGGCGCCGACTATAGGGACTTGGGATTTTCTCAAGCGAATTCCACCCACCAACCCCACCGAACACCATTGTTCTAAGGTTCTCAGATGGTGATTTTCAAGAAATTCATTGAATTTGAAAAGACAGAATTGCAACTCACAGTTGGGGGCTTGAAGCAAATAAAGATAAGTATCAATTCACTATGATATTTGTTTATGTTTACCCACTCGAAGAGACCTCCATTTCTTACTGTTCATTCTATTTTGTCTCCCACAAATTGACTATTATATGCATCTATGTAACATATATTCTCATTACTCGATCAAGATTTTATATCATCAGTTACATTCTTAATGGCCACATGTTCAGGTCTTGCAGAGACCTCCTCACATATTCAGGTCCCTAAGCCAACGACCTGACAGGTCCCTCAGCTAACGACCTCTCAGGTCCCTAAGCCAACGACCTCTCAGGTCCCTCAGCCAACGACCTCTCAGGTCCCTAAGCTAACGACCTCTCAGGTCCCTAAGCCAACGACCTGACAGGTCCCTCAGCCAACGACCTCGCAGGTCCCTAAGCCAACGACCTCTCAGGTCCCTAAGCTAACGACCTCTCAGGTCCCTAAGCCAACGACCTCTCAGGTCCCTAAGCCAACGACCTCTCAGGTCCCTAAGCCAACGACCTGACAGGTCCCTCAGTCAACGACCTCGCAGGTCCCTAAGCCAACGACCTCGCAGGTCCCTCAGCCAACGACCTCTCAGGTCCTTCATACCAGGTCCTTCATGCCAGGTCCCTCATACCAGGTCCTCAAATTATAGGTCCTTCAACGACCTCAAGAATATTTATGCCATACAGGGGGCTATTCTCACTTTATCTAATGAAGTTAACTTATTATTAGCACAATTAGCTATTAATGATATTTTTTGTAGCTCTCTCTATGTGCAGGTCACATGAACACGACCTCACTCCCCATGAGCTATTTTTGCACAAATGTGCTACATTGCTTTCACTGAACTCTCTACAAGTGAAATGCTTGATATACAATACGGCCACCCTCATTGACTAGTGAGTCACTCGTATGCGGGACGACCTCAAACACAATTCTCTAGCCACACGCCTGGTCGAACGCATTCACTCTCAACGCAATGCAGACCCACAATGGCCACATGCCCGAGAATTGTCAAACAGGTCTCCACGCTGCGACCATTCACTAGATCGGGCACCAAAAGGTTCCAAGTAACTCTCAAAACACTTGGTCAACCAATGCTCTTTCTCAAACGAGCTACATTTGCACTCCAAAGTGCCACATCTATCGGAATGTCCAATCACATGGCGACAAAGATAGTACACACAAAAGTCATAAGGAAGACGTACAATTCCATGTAAGTCTTTTATTGAATTTTATAAAGTTTCACATGCTAACATTATCAGATCTATGGAACTCGATCACAAAAAGACGACCACCTTAAAGCATGACCGAGACCAACAACCCATGCATACAAGAAGACCCACTTCAGTACGACCTGCTTGCAGCTGTCCATCTCGTCTACATGCCTTCTGAACGAGCTACCAGGTCTCCCTGGAACTAACTAGCTCGCTACACACAAATTATTATCGAGTTGCCATCACCACAAGGGACCTTCATCGCGTCCTGCAAATCTCAATGATCAAGCTCATCAAAATTTGGGGCGGATCGACTTCGTTAAAGACCCCCACATTTCATTCATCTTGGGGGCTGGATCGGTTCGATTACTTCTTTTCAGCCTGAACTTCGTTCAACCTAAAAAGAGGGGGCTTATGTAGGGGTACTACATACAACATACATGTGGCACCATCTCTACCGTCCATCATGGTGCCACATGTCAACATCTAATGGGCTCTCTCTTGATGGCACAAGTTACAAAGTTAAAGCCAATTACTACAAAGATATTCTCTCATCATTACCTCATTAAATGCTAGGAATGGAGTTACATTGTAGCCTATAAATATGAAGGCAAGCTACTCATTCTAGGCAGGTTCTCATCTCTGCTCAGATGGTCTGATGGCCTAATGCTCCCAACACGACCTCATGGTGAGGTCTCAATATCAACGACCTCCCCAATCTCTCATGATGAGACCTCACCTCTCAGGTCTCATCTCTCTCTTGAGCTCTCTCCATTATCGAGCTCCCATTTTGTATCACCACTACTATAATAAAGATCATTCTCTCTCTCTCCGTGGATGTAGGCACAATTGCCGAACCACGTATACAATGGTGTTCATGTCTCTACTTTATTATTATTGTTCATATCATCACCATCATCATCATTCATTAATGTATTGACCAACCTCACAAAAATGGTTAATACAGTCCCCAGATGAGACTGTCCACATTGCTGTTTCAACTTTGTCAGATACAGAAGCTGAGGAACTATCTTCATCAACTCAGATTTTTGATGAGCAGCTTGAGGAAACATTGCCAACCCATGATATCTTTTCAGCATCAGAAAACTATGAAGAGTTCAAAGCTAAGAAAGAAGCCAAACTAAAGGAGTGGCTGGAAGAACACTGAGGATGATCAAATGTAAAGTAGCAAGGAACGAAAGAGTAAAAGCTTGGCAGGACAGCAGGATATGATGCTGAAGAGCTTGCAAGTTCGGTTTTGAGTATGTTTCTCTCTGTCCTTCTGGACCCAAGCAATTCCTAGCTGACAAAATTCAATAGTCGAATCCTCACATTCATTGTCCTTTGTCAGAGCGTCTTAAGGGCCTCCTTTCCTTGAATGCTGCAGTGAATCGTGTTCATTAATTCAGTCTATGACTGTGTTACGACTTACGACTTCATTTGTTGTCTCCGAAATAGATGTACAGATGCACATGTTAAAACCGT
Source organism: Aquilegia eximia (assembly GCA_023053565.1). Taxonomy (NCBI): domain Eukaryota; kingdom Viridiplantae; phylum Streptophyta; class Magnoliopsida; order Ranunculales; family Ranunculaceae; genus Aquilegia; species Aquilegia eximia. The sequence continues at coordinate 4,183,433 of JALIGU010000005.1, read as the reverse complement.
TTGTATCAAAATTCCAAGCATGTTATAATTATGGGGTTGGTAGTGTGTCACATAGTACAAAATATCGTTATCGACTAATGTATCGATCTCCAAAAAATAGATATATCGGGATATATTGGAATCTATCGGTGGATATTTTACATGGAATGTATCGACTAATATATCAATTTGTTATACAAAGTATATTTAAAATCAAATTTGGAAGTATATTTTCATAATATTTACCTAAAAAACATCATATCTACTAAAAATAGAATAAACAAATTATTTCAAAAAAAAATAATTTCAAAAAAAATAATATTTCCAGAAAATTTCGGAAAATATCAGTAAATATCGGAAAATATCGAATATATCGGAATATATCGAAAAATATCGGCCGATATTTTACAGATACTTTAAGGCGAAAATTTCGGGAATATATCGTATCGTTTTCTTTGAAAACCAATAAATATCGCGATATATCGTGATATATCGCGATATTTTGTACTATGGTGTGTCAACCGTCAAATGAGCATTTTTTCTTCCATCAATGTGACTTATTTTGGAGAGATTACTGAACAACTTGTTGTCAGGGGGAATATAACGCAAGAAACATCAGAATCTTGCACCATCCCCAACCTCATCAAATCATGCTACAGCTTTAATACAGACAAGAATTTTGTCAACAGTTTCAAAGGATTAAAAGTACCAGGAGACATCATATATCTGCAGAATAAGCAGCCAAAGAACACATCATTGCTACTGCCTAAATCAAATAATAGTGTTTGTCCAACATTTTGCAATTTTTCGTGGGACATACTCTTGGATTATAGAGTTCTCATGTTGTATTCTTAGTTTCCAATTGAATTAAAAGTGTGCAAAATTTTCATATTAGTGCTAATGATTTATTTATTTTTTCCAAACTTTCAATCAGTGGTTAGATGCTATTTGGATACATAAATCAACTGTACTTTGTTACTTTTTTCAAAAGATAGCCCAGAAAAGAAAAATATTAATTAAGTAAAGTGATGATAGAAAAGCTTGAAACTTTTTATTCTGAACTGATTACATTTTGATTTTTGAATATCACTACACTAGACTCTAGAGTTCAAAACTGATTACATTTGTGCACGAGTCATTTTTTTTCTTAGACGGCCCAGCAGCTCATAAACTATCTCCAACCCGATCCAGATCCGGCCCAATTACATTTTAATGAATCGGCTTACTGACTCAATTGAGTCACACGAATTAATAATGACGAGTGAGCAAAGCTTTTAGGGCCTGTTTGATTAGGGGTGTTATTCGAGCCGAGCGAGCCGAGCTTTGAATGCTCATACTCGGCTCGTTTTAATACGAGCCGAGCTCGAGCCGAGCCCAATTTTTGAATCGAGCCTGGTTTTATGTTCAAGCTCGGCTCGCGAGCTATTTATCAAGCTCGAGCTCGAGCTCGTTAGGCTCGTTTAGCTCGAGCCGAGCTCAAGCTCGTTAGGCTCGTTTAGGCTCTTTAGGCTCCAAACTTATCTGGAAAGAATCTCAATGAACCTCCAAACTTCAATCCATCACGAAAAGATTTCCCTCTCTCACTTCCTAGTCTAAAAACTGATGTGATTGAACTCTGTAACAACACCGATGCAACAACGAATGCAAAAAAAGCAAAAGCAATAACGAGATAGAACAAATGTATTCCTTTGAATGAAAAACCCTTACGACCGATTCGATTATGATGAGATCGATTTCTCCCATGCCGATCAAATTTACGATCTCTTTCATCTCCATCTTCTCTATGATTTTCCGCACGAGAATTTCTTTTAAACAAAAATCTATCTCTGATCTTCTTAAACCCTAGACCAACATTAGCATCTGATGAGGTTGATAATCTATCTGAAGATGGCGAATTTCTTCCCATTTGTAAGAGATCTCTCTTTCTTTCTTTCTCAAATCAAAGAAAAGCTTCGAATCTCATTAATGGTTGTAAAAGCGTAGAAGCGCAAATTAGAGAAAATATCACCAAGAGAACGAGTTCTTCAACTGTGATGAGTTCATCGATGAAAATCAATTTCAAGATTCTTTCCTGATAAGCTTAATTTCTTATGTTATATATATATAGTGGGGTAGGATAGGAATAACAGATATTAGTGGGGGTAGGATAGGAATAACAATATAAACTCAAGCTACTCGGCTCGGCTCGAATAAAGCTCGGGCTCGGCTCGAGCTCGAGACGAGCCTAAAATCTGCTCAAGCTCGGCTCGTTTTACAAGATGAGCGAGCCCGAGCCGAGCTTTTTTCGAGCCGAACACGAGCCGAGCTCGAGCTGCTCAGCTCATATAACACCCCTATGTTTGATAACATTCACCAGATTAGCCACAAAAAGTGGCAAATCCCAAAATGTGGTGTATTTGTTATTTGCCAAGTATTTTTTGCCTTCATTCACCGAGATTCGCCAATTCGCCGTGTTTGATAACCAATCTGGCAAATTCGTGGAAAACTCATTTGCCATAATATTTCTGTTTGATAACAACTTCGGTGAACATGGTAAAACTGATTTGCCATTTTCTCTTGTGTTTGATAACTTTTGTGAACATGATCAAGTGGCAAATCCATTTTTATAAAAAGCCCATTAGGTAGCATTGGGTCCATGGAAGCCCAAGAAACTTTTTTTTTTTTTTCATTTTTCTATATCCTGCAAGATAGTAAAATAGGTCTGACAAAAGCCCATTAGGTAGCATTGGGTCCATGGAAGCCCATGAAACTTTTTTTTTTTTTATTTTTCTATATCCACAAGATAGTAAAATAGGTCTGACAAAAGCCCATTAGGTAGCATTGGGTCCATGGAAGCCCATGAATTTTTTTTTTTTTTCATTTTTCTATATCCACAAGATAGTAAAATAGGTCTGACAAAAGCCCATTAGGTAGCATTGGGTCCATGGAAGCCCATGAAACTTTTTTTTTTTTCATTTTTCTATATCCACAAGATAGTAAAATAGATCTGACAAAATAAATCCAACAATTTTTCAACTTACCATAGAAATACAATATTTAAACAATCATTAAATCCAATTGAATGCATAATAGTTAAAAAATTACAATAATTTGAGCTTCATCAAAATAGCATAAAAGAGTACATCAAACCATAATTTATCCAATATTACATAATCCATAAATCCAACATAAAACATTCCAATTTGAGTTTGGATTACTCTGAACAGATTGACATCATAGCATAGGTGGTGGCACTTGAGCGAATAGGTGGATGCACATGGTGTGTGCCGGAAAAATCTTATTCTTCAGATCAATCCAATGGATATGATTTGGTGGTTGTAATAGCTCAACCCATGCTTCCTCACTGGCATTGATTTTACATTCTACAAGATCAAATTCAAATTCAGGCCTCAAGCATAATTCTTCTATTTTTTTTGTGATCTTCTTCAAAGTCTTCAGACGACCCCTAACTTGTTCAGTTGTTACTTCAATTCTTAAGTATTTCTTTATCTCATCTGCAACTTCAGAGTGTGCACTCTTATTAAATCTTCCATCCGAACTACGGCCACCATTTATGGTAATCCCTAATAATTTAGCACACATATTCATATCCATTGCGGTGGTCCACCTAATGGACCTATGAGAGGCTGACCACATTTGTTTATAATAAATCATCATAAACTAAGATAAAATACCACATTTGATACAAAATATCAGATTTGCAAGTACAAACAACGCATTACAGTATACAAATGATGGGTCATAAACAACTATCACTGCAACATAGTTCAGTTGTTTATAACTTTTTATCTTAAAATACACAATGATTACATCATAAACAAATATCACTGCAACATAGTTCATTTGTTTATAATAAATCATCATAAAACTAAGATAAAATACCACATTTGATACAAAATATCATTTTGCAAGTATAGGCCACAATACAACATACACAATGAACAAAGGGGCTTCGATTCTTACCTGAGAGGAATAGATCAATTTTGATCAAGCGAAAAAGAAGCTTGCTTACAAAAACAAACTCCGACAACCAACCCATGCTTCCTCACTGGCATTGACTCCAAATACGCCAAATTCGCCGAAACGTTATCAAACATCAACAAATACGGTGAAACGCGGAGAATCAGCTATTCGCCACGGCGAACCGGTTATCAAACAGGCCCTTAAAACCCCAACCAAGCTCGAAAAATAGGGGTTTGTTCCCTTTGTTGTTTCGCCAGCTGACAGTCTTTCTGTTCCCCCACCCTAAAACACACAGATATAAAAAAGACGATATATATATATATATATATATAGATATATATATATATATAGATATATAGATATATATATATATATAGATATATAGATATATATATATATATAGATATATAGATATATATATATATAGAGAGAGAGAGAGAGAGAGAGAGAGAGAGAGAGAGAGAGAGAGAGAGAGAGAGAGAGAGAGAGAGAGAGAGAGAGAGAGAGAGAGAGAGAGAGAGAGAGAGAGAGAGAGAGAGAAATAAAACTTCTTTAAACTATCTTAACTTCACTGTCCATTTCCATTGCTTGTCTAATTATGTTGCTATGTTATCTCCCAAATTCTATTATTACAAATGTTATCTACGTCCTCCTCCAAGGGCAACTGTCAAAATTTCATTAATGTGGATCTTGTACGCGTTTGTTTATTTTTTGGTTAATTTGTACTAATATAAAATTTTGATAGCTTTTATAGATACATGCCATGGATTTACTCGGGATAATTTAAATTTTTTTTGTATGCTATTTTGTTAGACCTATGTGCAATAAGTTATGAATGCAATAATATATCTGACAAGGAGAAAATTTAAATGATGAATAATGTTTAAATTTAAATGATGAATAATGTTTAAAACCAAACATGAAAAACAAATTCATAAAAACCATTTTTATTTTCAAGTGAACCAAACATAGGAAAGCAAATTCTAAGAAAGTGTTTTCCTTTTCAAGTGAACCAAACATTGAAAAGTGAATTCTAGGAATGTCAATTCTAGGAAAGTAAATTCCTTAGGAAATCATTTTTCATGGAATTTGAATTACCTTGGACCAAACATACCCTATATGTGGTTAGTTTTGCAATGGCTTTTGGTTATGTACACAAATTCTATGTACACACCTTAATTTTTAGTTCTTAGATCAAATTATTGATAGCCGAAGCAAAGCGATTACGAAGGGCTTTTATTTTAGTATTTTGAATCAAAATTTAGAGATCACGTCGATTTGGTTCATTAATAGTTGGTATCATGTCTCTATCTTAATCTTATTGTTCATTTAAGCATTGAAGCTATTTTTAATTTTTTTTTTTTTTTTTTTTGAATAATAATGATCAACAAATTAACCCCTTAATACTAGGGGTGGGCAAAAAAACCGAAAACCCGAAAACCGAACCGAAAAAACCGAGTCAAAACCGGTCAAAACCGAGTTGACTAAAAACCGGTCAAGACCGGACCGAAACCGAACCGAACTATATAGCTATTGGTCCGGTCTCGGTTCTTGTTTTTATAGAACCGATAGAACCGAACCGAACTGAAATAAATAAAAAAATATTTTTTTAATTAGTAAATTACTAAATTAGACATTAGAAAACCTAACTTCTTTTTCCTCTTCTGAGTCTTCTCCATCTAATCCGCCCCCTTTTCATTCCTCTTCTCCAACTACATTTTGCTGGTCTACACTTTCTCTGTTCTACTAGACTACTAGTAACACTAGTCTTTCTTCTTCACAACCTCTTCACCCCATTTATCAATCGGTGAGTTTTTCTTCTTAATTCTATTTCAAAATCATATCTTTTTCTTCTTGTTCGTGTTTAAATTTTGATAGAGTTGGTGATCTTGAAGAAAGCTCACTGTTGTTCAATTCGTGTTTAAAGTAAGTTATTGAGAATTTGATCGAAAATCTCGATTTTAAGTAAGGTATAGTTGTTGAATTCCATTTATTTTTCCATTTATAGCAATATAATGCATCGGATTTTGGCAAAGATCCAAAAAACTTGCTATTTTTTCTCGTCTTAAAAGTTAAAAGTTTGTTTGAAAGAAGATAAACCAAGTTGCACTTAGTGCCAAGGCTAGTTCACTGAGCTTTCTTTTATGGAATTTTCTGTTTTGAATCATGTTTTTATTACAACCTCTTCTTCAATCCAAAGCTGATCTTCTAAATGTTTCATATCAGTTAATGTTATTGTATTTGCTTATTCGAGATCTTGTGAATATTAAATTCATCAATTTTGTTGCAATATAATTCTATGTTAAGTTAATTGTTCAGTAATACACAATTTATGCCAAAAAACTGCAGGAATTAATAAGAAACATTTTTCAAAAGTGTTGAATTTGAGAATTTTGATGATTGAAATTCCTTTTGAAATGTATAACTTGATTTCATTGAGCCGTATTGGAAATTTGGAATTCCTATTCTATGCTTGATGTTGACATGAATCTGCAGTGTCACCGGCCAAATTATTATCTGTAATCCAGGGAAAGAATCACATTAGCTGTCTGTACAAATATTTCATAAGATTTTCCTTTATGTAGGCCATACTTGCTATAATGTAAACCACTGCAGATGACGATATTAAAGTGAGATTAGTGCTCTTATTATAGATTAAGACCAGCGATTTCTAAACACACTTAGCTTGCAGTTATTTTGCTAACTGTTACAATCAGAAAACACCTCTGGAGGTATAACTGTTACAATGCCAAATGTCGAGACACAACAGTAGTTAAAACATTTGTCAGTGTTCTGACTTCTGTGTAGTAACTAAACAATATTTTGAACCTGCAGTCCTTACAATAGTTGAATTTTTTTGGCTTGTATAGAGACTATGGAACCTACCTATGGACATACTAGAAGAGATGGATGAGTCTCAATCTACCGACCAAAAGGCTTAAGGTAATTGTTTGATCAACTTCACTGTGATGTTTTCTATCTGCTGCTATGGTTTATGAACTCTTAAGGGAATCATGCATAGATATCAGTTAGAGGTCCCAACTACTACATTACAGGAGCAGTTTAATGTACCTTGTCATCAATCCACGCACAACGTCAACATAGATACATAAGCATAGGCCAGAAAATATACACAAAATACACACAGACCCTTGCCAGTTCCCTGCCATGGCTTGCCAGGTTGCTGCCATCATCAATTGTCTACCATTAATGTGCTCCAGGTTGCCAGGTTGTTGCCATTACCAATTGTCCACAAGATTGCATAGGGTAGCATGTCATATTTGTTGAAAAATTGTTTTGTTCACATCTGAATTTTGTTTAAATATTTTCGTGCTCATTTTTAATGAACTAGTAGACACTGCCACACTAGAGTGTATATATCTCAGTTCCCTTTGTCATGATTTGTGGCAGTGGAATGTGGATAGTGAAATCAGATTTCACCTCTTGTAATTCAATATAAAAACTCATAAAACATAATTGATTTTTTGTAACTCCATCATGTGATTCTTTTTGGCAGGTTTCAAAAGAGGTTTGGACTTTATATCACGAAAGTTTGGTGGCTCGAAGGTTATATGCAAGTGTTTTTTTGCAATTTGATCATTGTCGCGCTTGTTGTTTTGAAGGAACTTTGGACTTGTCACGCTTGTTTGTACTTTTAAGAATTTTTTGTTATGTATTTGGAGCAACTTCTATGTATTCGGAGAAACTTTAAACTCCAAATTGATTATCTTTTAATTTTATCAATAAAACAACAGCTATGTACAAAGTTGAATATTTCAATCTGGCAGCCAGGAGTACTTTTTAGATTTTCCTTGCTGCAGTATGATGTAGTGGACTAAAGGCCCAAAGAAAAAGCCCAGGACCGAGTTTCGGACCGAAACCGGACCGATTGTATTTGGTCCGGTTCGGTCCGGTTACATTTACCAAATTTCGGTCCATGGAACCGAAACCGAACCGATACTTTCAAGTCGGTTTGGTCCCCGGTCCTATTACATTTTAGGACCGGACCGGACCGGACCGTGCCCACCCCTACTTAATACAGTACAACAATATTGTTATTTATTAAGCTTGATGGGGACTTTTTAGGTAAATAGAGCAACCATTATCTGTAGAATTATCGTGATTTGTGATTGAGATTCATTGAATATTATAGATAATAATATTTCATTGAATATTATAGATAATAATATCTGTCGTATCAGTGTATCACAATGACATAATCAACCATTACGTCAGAACCGATCTGACTCACTCCCATTGTGCACTCAGTCATAAATCAACTGAGTCACTCGTTTAAAAATATCGATGGATGAAGGGATGAACTAGATCGAAACAGAACAAAGCGAAACAAAGAACAACAAACACCGAACTCCGAAGAGCACTGGTAACTGGTAAGTAGAACTCTTCTTAATTTCTTCAACACGAAACCATTCAATCTGAAAAAAAAAAAGTGATATGTTCGATCTTCAGTTTATACTTCAATTAGTTTTCTAGGGTTGTATAATTTTCAATTCTAAGGTTTAATAACTTAATTAGGTTTTTCAATTTTATAAAATCTTTGTTTTCTTGAACAAATTTTTGCTAAAAAAATATCTCACATTGGAAATAAGAAGTTAAGCATTTGATCCTTGGGAACCAGAAGTAACTTTATTTCCTTGTATCTTATTTTGAATTGCAAGAGAGACAAATGAACAGCTAATCTTTACATTCACTTGTAAAAACTGTAATAATGCTTATACCTGCTGATTTCATTTATACAACGAATGCTACTGGATCCTCTGACATATTGATCTTTGTATATTAACGGGATATTAAGAAGGAGAACTGTTAAAAGGGAATGCATATCATTCATCTACAGCAAGATGCATGATGGATGGAATCTCTACTGCTGATGGTTTTGTCGAAGGTATGTTTATTAGGTAATCAGTTTCTTTGATAAATTGTATAAATAGTAAAGAGATTTGAGAGTGTTTGAACGCTGAAACAGTTAACAACAATTTGGCGGAGATGATAAAGTATGTTGCAAACGAACCCTCTGTGGGACTCTATTATGTCCAGCAACACACCCACAATGCACTCCCAAACCTCCTTCGTCTCCAGGTAACAGGGATTGCTTAATTTCCTCCTTTTTTTTGTTATTTTTTTTTCATAATAGAGAATATTGCTTAGCTATTGGTCTGATCGAGTGGCAACTATTGTAATTGTAGGATAGGATTGCTAATAGGTCTCGCGAAGCAACCTTGCACACTCAAGACCTGGAGGAATCTATTGTTATGGTGGATTCAATGAAACAATGTGGTCGTTCAATTGCTGACGATATGTTCAATGACATTGACGATAAGCACTTTTACTGATAGATAGGGTTCAATATTGTCATCAATCAAACAAATTTACCATTCAGTTCAATTCATATTCCGCCATGGAAGAAATCCAAATGTTAAGACAAGAAGAATTCTGGTTCGAACAAACTAAATATTGCTTCAAGGAAACAAATTAACTGAAAAAACTTCTTTGACTGAATTGTTGATCAGAAACCCATTTATCTTCTAATTCGTTTCTTTGCTCTTGAGTGAAATATATTAACAAAGCTATTTTGTCTACATCTTTTGACCTTTGCCTTTCTGTTGTCATTGCCAGGCAAGATCAAGCAATCATTATATCACTATCATCCATCTTTTACATGGTTGCACAATTCCTTGTAAAACATGGATATGAAGAACCCTAGTAGACTACAAGGGGAAAGCTCAGCTTCATTTGATATATTAACAAGTGAGTTTGCACCAAAGTCATATTCAAATGCTGATCTTATGAGGTTTACATCAAATTTTTCTAATAAAATAGGCTCTGGCGGGTATGGAGAGGTTTATAAAGGTCATATTCAAAACAATGTCACTGTTGCTGTTAAGGTACTGGAAAACAAGGATGTGGTGCGTGAAACATTCATGGCTGAAGTCAGCACAATAAGCAAGGCTTCCCATCGTAACATAGTTAAACTACATGGGTATTGCTTTGAGCCCAACATGAAAGCACTTGTGTATGAATATATGGAGAATGGATCTTTGGATAAAATTTTGTATCAAAATCACCATAGTAATATTGAATGGGGAAAGTTATATGGTATTGCAATTCAGATTGCAAAAGGGCTCGATTATTTGCACAATGGTTGGGATGAGCAGATAATTCACTATGATATTAAAGCAGGGAATGTGCTTCTTGACAGCAAGGTTTCATCTAAAATTGCAGATTTTGGGTTAGCAAAGCTTATGAATAGGGATGTAAGTCGTGTCCCCTTGACAAGAACTAGAGGGACTGTTGGCTATAATGCCCCAGAGACGTGGATGCCAGGATCACATGTAAGTTTCAAATGTGATGTTTTCAGCTTTGGCATGTTGTTTGAAATTTTGGGAAAAAGAAGTAACGGGATGGAAGAAAATTGGTTTCCACAACAAGTTTGGGAGCAGTTTAAGAACGGAAAACTGGAAATTATATTTAGAGATTGTGGCATTATGGATAAGGAAAAGAAAAGGTTAAAATATTATCTAAGGTTGCATTCTGGTGTGCGCAGTATTCAACTGAACTAAGACCTTCCATGACTGATGTGGTCTTGATGCTTGAGGAAAAAATACCAGTTGGGAAGCCTCCCAGCCCCTTCGAATTTTTGCAGCTCTCGAATTGTTCAATGGTACCATTACTAAAGGTGATTCCAGGCGTCTGTTCAGAAGTCCCTCCTTCAAGGAATGAAAGGTAACATTCGATGCTCATGTTGATCTTGGCTTAGTAAGAATTCATACTCATATATAAACATAAACGTATTTTTTCTTATTTTTAAAATTATTTGTTTATCAATGGTAAGACTAACAAAGGTAACCCATCAATTTTCAGCTTATTTGAGAAAAAGTGTGGTGGCAGAGAAGAGGATAAAAATAACCAACAACTGTGCAAGAAGGTTCGTGGTGACGCTAGTTTGGTTTTTGGAGAATGTAGCTCAAAGTCAGTGATGGAAAGGATGACTCTTCTATACAAAGCTAGTCAACTACCAAATGAAAATCAAACTTCACAGGTGCCAGATATCGGAAGGGAACTACATGAAAGATTGAGAAGAGAAAAGGCAGCAATGATTGCGAAGGCAGATGATATAAAGGCGGATAAAATGTTCATTTTGGTCATTGTACTTTGCACGTTTTTGTAGTTTGGTCATAAAAGTTATTTTTTGTCAGTTTGGTCATAAAACTTACATTTTGTTATCAGTTCAGTCACAAGTTAAGTCGTCATTAAGAGCAACTCTTTTGACCAAACTGACTGAACTGATAACAAAATGTAAGTTTTATGACCAAACTGACAAAAAATAACTTTTATGACCAAACTGCAAAAACGTGCAAAGTACAATGACCAAAATGAACATTTTAAAAAAACGAGGTTAATCAGAGCAGAGACCGAAGAAGGAAAGGTGGCTACTAATTCCGTGAAAAATTGGTTGCATGAGATAGAAGATGTTGGGAAGAAGATAAGTACTGCCAATTCACAATCAGATCTTGGACAGGATATCTCCGGATTAATCACAGAGGTGACTGAGTTGACAGAAAAGGGTGATCAATTTTCAGGCGAGTCTTTAGCATTATTGCCACCTCAAAGGGGCATGAAACTACCTGTGACGAGTCTAGTAGGTGAAACTACAGCTCTGAACTACTCAAAGATCGTTTGGGATGGGTTAATGAATGATCAAACACGAGTTATTGGTATGTATGGGATGGGGGGTGTAGGAAAAACCACCATTGCCATGAATATCTATAATCGACTCCTGGAAGAACAAAATTGTTTCGGTCAAGTTATTTGGGTTACTGTATCCAAAGATGCGAGTGTTGGCAAACTGCAAAAAGATATGGCAAAGGCGGTCGATCTGAACTTATCATTGGAACAAGATGAATTCGAAAAGTCAAAACTATTGCTCCAAGCATTGGAACGAAGAAAAAACGTTGCGATTATCATGGATGATATGTGGGAAAATATATCTTTGGATGCGATAGGAATTCCAAAACCCAGTAAAGAAAATGGATACAAACTAGTAGTGACTACTAGGTCGTTGGAAGTGTGCAAGCAGATGAGATGTCACCAAGATAATATTGTAAGTGTAAAACCTCTGACGAAACAGGAAGCGTGGGAGTTGTTTGTGGATAAAGTTGATGTTGAATTTCTTCCAGAAGTCAGAACAATTACTGTGGAAGTTGTTAAGGAATGTGCTGGTTTGCCCTTGCAATCGTCACAATTGGTGGAGCAATGACAGGAAACAATGACATTAGTGAGTGGAGACTTGCTTTGTCCCACTTGAGGGATTCTAGCGAGCAGAACATGGATAGAGAAAACAATGTGTATAAATGTTTGAAATTCAGTTACGATTGCCTTCCCAATGAACAGTTCAGAAAATGCTTCTTATATTGTGCATTGTATCCTGAAGACTGTATTATTGAAACAAGCAAGTTGGTTGGTTTTTGGATTCTGGATGGGCTAATTGAGGGGAGCAACAGACAACATGAGCTTGACCAAGGTCAATTAATACTGAATAAACTAAAAAATCATTGCTTGCTAGAAAGTGATGTTGGTAATTGTTGGGTAAAAATGCATGATTTGATTAGGGACATGGCCCTTCGTATCACAAGCAAGTCTTTCATGGTTAAAGTTCGTGTATTATTGACAAGTTTACCAAATGAAATGGGGGAAGATCTTGAGAGGGCTTCTTTTATGGGAAATGATATAAAAGAGATTTCAATCAGTCCGAGATGCCCTAAACTCTCAACATTATTTCTTCGCAACCATTTTTACTTGGAGAATATAGCATGTGATTTCTTTGTTAACATGCAAGGTCTCAGGGTTCTTGACTTGCAAGGTAATTCAGAAATAAATTGGTTGCCAGATTCGATCTCTGACTTGGTGAATCTCCGTGCTTTATGCTTAAGTGGGTGTGAAAACTTGAAGAGAGTGCCATCGCTAGCTAAACTTATACAATTAAGAACGTTGGAACTTGCTTATATTGGCATTACAGGTATGTTGAATAAACCATTTTCTTCTTCCAATGGTTTTTCTTATTTGTTTCAATGCACATGACATCATTTTTTTTTTGTTTGCTTGTTTTCTATTCTTGAATGCATGTTGAATAAACTCTCCAATCGAATCCTTTTCCTGTTAGATGAAGAGGAGAGTTTTAAGTCAGATTCAGAGAAGGTAGCTCACAAGAAACAGAGGTTAACATCCCTGTCAGAGAGAGGGGAGAGTTCCCAGTCAGGCTTGGATGTAGATAATAGGATTGGTTGTTATAATTATGAGGTAAACATCCTTGTATTTTTTTAAGAAAAAAAATATTATCCATTTTTCTTTTTTCTATAATACTGTATACTCATTTCAGACTATGCATAATATTGCCATTCTTAAAAGACTTGTATGCTGACATTACTATTAAAACTGTACATCTCTCTCAAAATGAGAAAAGCAACAGTCCTACTGTTCTTAGAACATTGGACAAGCTGATGTATCTGTAAAGTTTGATAATGCAATACATGTATCCAGTATCCTGTAGTCATCCTCTTACAATCTTTTATACATATGGATCTCCACAGATGGATATAGGGAACCAATACGAACAAGGGATTGTGTTTGAACGGGCAAACCATGGAGACAGTTCAGTTCCTGCACTTCAACCTTTCTTCAGTGAGGATCCGCATTATGCATCAGTACCCGGTGTGTAGAATTAAATATTTTATTAACATTAGGAATAGTCTCTCTGAAAATGAATTATCAAACAGACGAGTTGTCCTTCCAAGTTTGATCAAATGATTCCATCTTTTCATTTATTTACTTTCCAGAAGGTGATACACATAAATTTTAATTTTTTGTCTATATTTTCTATTGTTGAGTGCATCTTTGTGCTATCTGATTTATTATTTTTTGGTTTTTATTTATCATTCTCGGGATCCTTTTCTTATATTCTTATATTCTTACCGTTCAAGTTTGAAAAATGTAGCCAATGTGACTTTTTGTCTAACGTTTTTTACTAAAAAAGAACTGCCATAGAATTATCAAAGTTTAGATGTATTAGAAAGCAATTTGAAAGTTAAACTATATTATGTTTATGTTTGTTTGAGTTTATATGACCATGCACGTTAAAGTTTATACTCGGGGTGCTCCGAGCGTCCTTGGGGAATAAAATATTGCACATATACATCTTCTTATTTCAATTGTAGAATAATTATCATTCCATGTTTGGTCAAAAGCTTCCATCTTCTTCTTTCAATTCTTTTTCTCATTTATTTCATTGCACGTAAACATAATTTTTTTTTTTTTTTTTCATTTTTCTTTTTCTGTTTTCTATTCTTGAGTGAATTTTCCTTGTATCTGATTTTGTGTTTTCATTAATCATTCTCATGATCTTTTTTTTAATATGTTTACAGTCCAAGTGGAAAATCTTGTAACTTGCAAGAGAAAGGGGCTAACATTCCAGTTAGATGGAAATAAAATATGCAAGAAAAGGGGCTAACTTTCAAGTTAGATGGAAAGCAGAGTTTCGAGTCAGATTCAGAGAAGGTAAGTCGCAACTGGCATGAAAAAGAGGCTAACTTCCAAGTTAGAGCGAGGAGAGAGTTCCTAGTCTGATGTGAATGTGCATAAGAAGGATTGGTTGTTAATTTGTATATTGCGAGGTAACCATTCTTCCTCTAATTTCAAAAGAAAAAGAATCCTTTTTTTTTTTCTAAACATAGTAGCATGATGAGTTGAGGACTCATTGAAGTAAATTCTAGGCATGCAATTTGAAGTAGCCAATGGTTCATTCTGGTTGATTAGTATGTTCTGCAATTTGAAGTAGGTTTCCATAGGGTTGCTAAACAACCTAATTGAGAAGAAAAGAAATATGCAGTACTGTAATTATATCTGGAAAAAAAGGCGGGGTGGGGGTGAGGGGAATTATCCCTATTTTCAAGGCTAGGTACAGTAAAACTAGGTCTGATTTAACAATAATCATAGCCATAGGGCTCTTAAGTCTTAACAATAATCAGAACCTGTTCAGTACTACAAAATACCTATTCAGTAGCAAGAATCATAGCCATAGGGCTCTTGACAACAACACATGTAATGTACGTGTCTGCTATGCTTTCTTTTCTTTTGTTTTTTTTAATTTTTTCTTTCTTGTAGCTTATTCTCATTAATTGCTTCAATTCCTTTGTGTGCATATTCCTGCTATCGGATTTATAGTTTACTAATTGTTATTTGTCATTTAACAAAATTCAGACTTTAATGGATGTCTTAAAAATAATTTGTACTAAAGCATATTAGGGAAAGTGCAACGTTTTGTTTGAGTTTATCCTTAACACTGAGAATTTTGAAATTTTTGGAAATATATCCATTAACATTTAAACTCTGTCAATAAATATGAAAATATAAATTAACCCAATTGTGAGTGAAAAGATGGAAGCTTTACAACGAATTATTGAAGATTAAATCAGAATGCAATTTGAAAATTGAAGTAGATTAAGTGAAGTTTTATGTTTGTTTTAAAACTTGCGACTGTCATTAACTAGGCCCAAATTATTCTTTCATGCAGGGGAGCTTTCTTTGTCGGCCATAAATGTACATAATGAAATTATTTGTGATTATTGCAAGGTAACATCCATCTTGTAACTTTTTTTTTCCTACATGAGTAAAGTCTAGGCACTTCAATCCATACAAGATGAAGCACCCAATGGATCCTTCTATTCGTTATATGTTTTCTGCCAATGGATCTTGTGTTCTTATTCTAATGGTTTAAAGTTATTGCTAAACTAGGACTTTGAATGATATATTCATTCTTAAAAGACTTGCATGATAAAATTGGTATTGAAAATCTAAACTAGCTCTTTTTGGTAAGTGTTCATTTTATATTGTTGACTCAAAGGGAGATGGTATTGGGATTCCAATATTTCAACATTAAGCAAATATGAGTTTGTAAAGTTTCCAGCCATGCAGTACTATCATGTTGCTTGTATTGTTTAGTCATGTTCTCAAGTCTTACCACCTAAATGGCTATCTCGACAGATGAGTCCAATGGTCGGTACAATTGCAAACACTGTCATGAAGAAACTGTCATCACTGAGGGAGGTGTGAGTTTTGATTTGTGTGAGGAGTATTATCATACTCGCTTTAAGCATTGAGATCTTGCCAATTAGCATCACACACAAGGGCATGCATTTGAACTTGTTACATCCTGTGGAGCCAGTCCAGTTCCTATATATCCTGATGATACTTCAGAGGATGCAGAAGATGGTCTTGTGGCTGTGAGTTCCCAGTCAGATGGAGAAGATGAAGAAGAATTGAATTTCAATGTATTCTTCTCATTGTAGAGGTATGTATTTATATATAATTGTCTTGCAAACTAAGTAATACAAGTTACGAAGTAAATCGAATCATAGAAATATGTTACATATTAAACATGTGTTAAACACTAAGAATGTTCCTTTATAGAAGAGAGTTCCAGTGTGATGGAGAAGAAAGTTGTCAGTCAGACGTCAATGTAACTCACAAGCGAAGGAGGCTATGTGAGTCAGATGGAGTAGAGAGTTCCCAGTCAGATGTAAATGTAATTCAGAAGAGGAGGAGGCTATATTATCAGTCAGGTGGAGGATCTCCCATTCAGACCTAAATCTACATAATCAAGTTATTTGTTATAATTCTTAGGTAAAATCCTTCCTTTTATATTATATTAAAATGATATTCTAGAAAGTTCAATCCATATAAGATAAAGTTGCCAGTGGTTTGTTCAGTTTGATAATTGTGTTCTGCAAATGGATCTTGTGTACTCGTTTTACTCCTGCAACCATTTAGATCTTGTCAATCAGCATCATCTGCAATGAAATTGTACTAGTCCTAAGTCCAAATAACCATTGCCCCGCTGCTATATCCTTGGAAGAAATGAATGGTGGGAATCAAAGGAGTCTTATGCAGAAGGTATGTTCAATGAATTATCACCGCAAATTTGGTTAAAAGCTTCCATCATCTTTTTTTTTTTTCAATTGAATTTCTCAATTATTTCATTGTCACAAGAAATTAACTCTTCAAAAGGTAACACGGCATAATACTCAAAAGTTTCTGTTATGTATTATTAGTAGTTTATTAATCTTTTTAACTTGGTAAGGTTAATAGTTAATACTAAGAATATTTTCCTGTCTTCTAGGTTGCTGCAACAGCTCCAAAACCTTGAATGAGCTTCCATCTTTTTCAATTATTTCTTATTGAGGTGAGGTTCAGTTCTTTTTCCCAGTTATTTCCTTGAAGTTTCTTTAGTTAATTATTTCAATGCACGCCTCATTTGGAGCATTAGAGGCATATGCCTCACTGGTTTATAGTACTGCCTCACTTCAAGTCGCACCTCAAAAACGCAATGTTTGTGATTTCTAATCAAGGTTTAAACGCCGTTTTTTGGAAAGGATTATGTCAGACCCTGACCTGTATTCATTAAGATCTTAGATAAACCTTCTGGATCCTCCCTTACAAGTTCACTAACAGTGTGATCCATGGGAGGGCAGAAGCAAGATATATGATAAACTCTCCCAACACCTGTAGCAGCTTGGTAGCAAGCTACTTTGTTGGCTTCTTTATAGTTATGAGTTTCAAATACACTCTCAATCCAGCAATGTGTCTAAATTCGTTTTCTAAAATGAAAATTGTTCAAAACCTCACTGCCAAAAGATTAACAATTTGGGTGAGTAAAGTCATTTTTCTTTCCTCGTAGCTGAATGATTACTTCACTTTTGCCAAAACATCTTTATGTAGGGACATAAGGGCATTCAAAGAAAAGTTATCACACATTGAAATAAATTTAAAGTGAAATTTACACCCACAATGGCAACATCCTATATTGATTAGATCTTTATTTTGTCAAGGATATTTGTGGTCAAAATATGGGAAATATGGAGTGGAAATGTGGAATGTTCCTAGTCAGATAATAATATACATGTTTGAATCCTTGGTGATAGACTGAAAGCTTTGGTGTTCTCTAGCTCTTGTACAGGTTACTTTTTTGTTATTCATATTTGAATCATCTTCTTTCTTTTCTAGCACATGCCAAATCAATCTAACTAAAATTCTATGGAATAAATATGCTTTGCAAATTAAGTTCTTGTTCGTATTTCAGTGGTTTAAATTTCCTTAAGGGTTGCTAAACAAGTATTATTTACTCTTCGAGTGAATTGCTTAAGTTGCCAGTCTTAAAATACTTTAATTGATGATATTGCAGTTTAAACTCTGAAATACATCGATTTTTAAATTCTAACAAGCAAATTTAAAATTATAACCTTAATGATCCAATTTGTGCGATTCAATGGTCCCATAGTTCATGTTCTAAGCATGTTGAGCTGAAGCTTTTGTAAAGTTTTCAGATATATTAGTTGCCCACCTAGTACCTTTGTTTTTAGCATGCTCTTACCACCTATATGGATTTATACAGATGAATCCAATAGTTGGGAAGCGAGACAAATGCAAACACTGTTTGGCGTATTGTCACTTAGGAGGCATAGGCAGACTTGAGCAGTGTTTAGATCTTGTGAATCAGCATCACACACAAGGGTGTACGTGTGAACTTATTGCGAATGATCGTAATCCTGATGATGCTTCAGCAGATGCAAAATATGGTCTTGCGTTTGCAAGACCTACAGAAATTGAAGGACATTTGGAGGGGTGTGATAGTTTGCGGCTCTCTTCAGAATAGAACGGGCTTCTCAACTTACAGGGCAAGATCAATCAGCACCACTAGCCCTTCAGTATATATCGGAGGAAGCTGAAAATGGCCGGATTTTCTGGAGGGGGATCCTGCCTATGCTAAAAATATAGTTTAATGAGGTTCTGGTTTATGCATCAAAAGCCAGTATGTACAAACACTATTTCTCAACGCCCATATTATACACATTCCGGAATATTCAACATTATATCTTCCTGTTCTGTGTTCCGAATCGATCTGCTATCCATGTTAAATTGTGCCAGTGTTCGATAGTTTCCCAGTTTTGACTTAGAGTTCCCTAGTTAAACTAATAACTGACATTAAGACATTGTATCTATCCTTTGCGTAGCTGTTTAACCATGAGGGCGCTTGATTTGATTTGTGCACCATGTGTCACTCCTCTTCATGCTAGCATGGGTAGCTTGTTTATGCAGTGATGTCTGACAAAAAGTTTATAGACTCCTATTACGTTCTTATTCTCTCCTTTTCAACACCTGCCCCTGTCTGCTGACCTCTCACAGTCTCTTTACTTTCAAGGATCAATCATACAGAACTTGAAACTTTCAGGGTTTCATTCAAAAAAGCTTGAGATGTTGCAAGCACGGGGGAAGCCCTAATGAAGTGATGATCACAACTGTGTTTCAATGTGTGATGTATTGAGAAACTTGCTATCATCGTGTAACTGAGATTTGCTCTTGATGTTATGGTGTAAAATTTTCATGCTCTATCATTGTGAATTCATAGCGTCATATCTTTGTCCTCTATCATGTTATGTTCAACGGAAAAAATGGTCACCTGTTTATTCTCATTTTTTTTTTTAAAAAAGATGACCAAATATTTTATTTTTTGCTAGCAAAAAATTTGCTTTTTAGCCTACACAGGCACACAGCTATCTGAAAATGTGTAACACCACCTTTCATTTTATTTTATTTTTCTTGGTAAACAAGACCAACTTTCGCAAATTGTGATTTCTCAGAAGAACCCCACCATTCTACCATTCGTTCTACTTCAACTTTCTTCATAACTCATCACTGTGACTCAATCAAGTAATGTTATATCTTCTTTCTTCTTCACCCATTCTTTTCCACTTGGAAGTTAGTTGAATTGAGGGTGTCCCACATGTACAGGTAGGCAAGAAGAAGGTGATAGTGAAGCTTAAAGAGAATGATAAGCTAGAGCACCACATTAGCACAGCCCAGAGTTTATTTCCATCCAAAACTGTTGGAGATATACCTTGATTTCTAAGAGTTATCTTGATATATTCATGTAGCAACCTTATCACGTAACATCTATAGATATAGTGAAATATTTTCTCTTCTCACGTATTGTGAAAGAGAGTCCACACTTCTTAAATAAGCTCTAAGTTCTCCGATGAGAAGAAGTTGGATCCTGATTATATTTCACCTTCCTTCTTCATTGATCATTTTCTTCAAGGTTTCGTCTTATGGCTGACAAGAACAAGTATCCATATCCCTCAACTTTAAATGTTTGGAACTTTGTGTCGATAAAACTTTCAGAAAACAACTTCCAGCTCTGGAAGATTCAAGTACTTGGACTTATTGAAACCCAAGACATGATGGGATTCGTTGATGGTGAATTTCCAGCACTGTCCGAAAAGATTGACCCCCCAGATTCTACATCTGGTCAGAAGAAGATCATAAATCCAGACTTCTCCGCCTGGAAGCGTTCGGATCGGTTGTTACGTGGGTGGATCACTGGCACCCTAAGCGAAGATACCTTGTCTCTTGTAGTGGGTCTGGACACATCAAATGCTGTATGGACAACACTTAATGATTCCTTGTCATTAAGCTCTATCGAAAGAGAATTTCACTTGGAGCAGAAGTTACAATCTCTCAGAAAGGGTACGTCTACACTTAATGAATATATTAGAATTTTCAAATCAACTTGTGATGATCTTGCAGCAATTGGCAAACCCGTCGATGGCCGCAAAAAGGTGTTTTGGCTCCTTAATGTGTTGGGATGTGACTATGAGTCATTTGTTACAACTATGCTCAAGCCACCCACCCCTTCCTATAGAGAGATCGTCCCACTTCTCCAAAGCCATGAAACTTGGCACAAGATTCATCAACCTGCAGACCATAACACTAAATCTGTTGCTTTCTATGGCAACATAATGGTGGGAAGTCCTCAAATCGAAAAGGTCGACCAGATTATAATCACTTTACATCGAAAGGACGCGGCTTTATGCATTCATCCTCTAATACAAAGGATGACACATCGACTCATTTTAAGGGTCAGGGAGGTAATAGTCGCATGTCGAAAAATAATGATTATAATTCTGGTACTAATATGTCGTGTAAAATTTGTGGCAAGCGATTGCATCCTACTTCAAAATGTTGGTATAGGTTTGACAATGTTGATATGCCAAATAATGTACCTAAAGCTCTTGCTGCAATGACAATCGGAGATGGCTCTGACTCTTATGTTGAATGGTTTGTGGACTCTGCCGCATCATCCCATATGAGAGGGAACCCAGGTAATTTGGTTTCTCATAAGAAATACAATGGTAATGATTCTGTTATGATTGGAGATGGGCATTATCTTAAGATAACAAATAAGGGGACGCGATATTACAAACAAAGCATGGTAGTTTTTAAAATTCCCAATGTTTTATTAGTTCCAGAATTGAAAAAGAATCTTCTTTCAATAAGCCAATTTACTAATATTATCCATGTGTATTTGAATTCTCTTCCAATGGTTTTCTTGTAAAGGACAAGGTGAAAAATGTTGAACTATATGCAGTGATTAATTAAATCCTAACAACGCCAACAACCCGCAACCTAGATATTCGTGAGAATACCTCCTTTGCAATACAGGATCCGTTTTGTCAATGAAGTCAAAGATTACTAAACAATAAACAATAGTATAAGAAGAACAAAACAATAAAGAACAATAACACTAAGATATACGTGGTTCGACAATGCCTACCTCCACGGGGAACAATGAGAAGATTTCACTATAAAAAAGAAACACTGATTACAATAATCTCCCTAGTATCTTTCTCAAGATCTTAATCTCTCACCTTAAACCAATACACCCCTGGCTCCCAAAGTTCTCTCTCACTTACTCTATCTCTCTCTATGTTTCTATTGTTTTTTACTCTCTTGTCTTCTCTTGTTTTTCTTCTTGTTTTCTTCTTACAAATACCAAGTTACTTGGGTATTTATAGGCCATGGGCAGAAATCAAATCCATATAGAATTACTAAAAATTGAAGTATTTATTGGTTCTTCTAGATCGAGTAATGGAGTGTCATCCTTTCACCAGATCTAGTAATGGAGTAATAAATGAGAGATGATAATGGTTAGATCTGTTAATGAAGAAGGAAGAAAAATGAAGGTGAAAGAAGAATGGTTTGATGAAGAAGAAGCAAGATAGATAGGTAGATAGGATGGAGAAGAAGGAAGAAAGAAATGAAATGATGGTGAAAAAGAAAAAGTGGGAGATGGAGTTTGATGATGGTGAAGAATAAAAGAGGAGGAAGAAGAAGGAGGAGGAAGAAGAAGGTGGAGTTTGATGATGTAACGGTCACATAACGGTTAATTAATTCTACCCATAGGATTAGATATATATCTAGATCTATTTTGAACGGTTAGGATAAGAAGTGGTAGTTGTAAGTGGGTTTGCTGACATGGCATTATTGATGACTGGGCAAAATGACTAGGATGTGGGTTTAAATGGTGGGAGGGTAAAATTGTCTAAAAATTATGAAGACTGGTCAGACCATGGTCAATGGCTTGGTTGACCGGCTCCAAATGAAAAAATTGGGGGTATCTCTAATGGTTTTTAAATCTGGGGGGTATCTCAAAGAGTTCATATGTTTTTGGGGGGTATCTCTAAATCCCCCTAAATCCAACCTAAGCTCTTGATACCACTTGTTGAACTATATGCAGTGATTAATTAAATCCTAACAACGCCAACAACCCGCAACCTAGATATTCGTGAGAACACCTCCTTTGCAATACAAGATCCGTTTTGTCAATGAGGTCAAAAACTACCAAACAATAAACAATAGTATAAGAAGAACAAAATAATAAAGAACAATAATACCAAGATATACGTGGTTCGGCAATGCCTACCTCCACGGGGAACAATGAGAAGATTTCACTATAAGAAAAGAAACACCGATTACAATAATCTCCCTAGTATCTTTCTCAAGATCTTAATCTCTCACCTTAAACCCAATACACCCTTGGCTCCCAAAGTTCTCTCTCACTTACTCTATCTATCTCTATGTTTCTATTGTTTTCTACTCTCTTGTCTTCTCTTGTTTTCTTATCTTTACAAATACCAAGTTACTTGGGTATTTATAGGCCATGGGTAGAAATCAAATCCATATATAATTACTAATTCAAACTAGAGATAAATAGGAAACCGAGTCCAAATAGAACTCCTGCACATATATGGTTTCCTTTAACCAATATAGGAAACTGATCCTATGGATCACACCTCTTATAAGGTATGATCTTGTGCACCCAACTATTACGAGCCTATATACAACAAAAAAGACCATACTACTGGAGGGAACTAAAAAGGGAGATCTTTATGTTCTGGGAACCCCTCAATCACAAGCCTTTTTCTCAATTCGGAATCAATCGACGCCAGAGAATGTGTAGCATCGGCGGTTAGGACATCCATAGTCCAAAGTAGTTCGGTTTTTGAATAATTCAGATGTTATTAAAGTTAGTTCTTGGAATGCTAAGACGATGTTATGCAATAGTTGTCAAGTTGGAAAATCTTGTCGTCTTCCGTTTATTTTATCTCACAAGTTTTCAGATGAACCAATTAATGTTATTCATTCAGATTTATGGGGACCTGCACCCGTTTTGTCCAAAAATGGTTATCGATATTATCTTATTTTCATTGATGAATGCCCCTCGTTTTACTTGGTTTTATCCTCTAAAGAAAAAGTCAGAATATTCCAGTGCTTTTTAAATTTTGAAGCTCTTGTTCATCGCCAATTCAATAGGCGCATCAAGATTTTTTCAATCTGATGGCGGTGGGGAATACCAAGATCGCAAATTTTTTACATCATTTAGAAAGCACAGGAATTTTTCATCATGTCTCTTGTCCACACACACCGCGACAAAAAGGGCTTGCAGAGCGCAAGGATCGCAACATCACATAACTTGGTTTAACTATGCTAGTTCATGTTTATGTTCCAAAGCGCTACTGGGTAGAGGCTTTCTCCACAGCTGTATTTCTCATTAATCGATTGCCATATTCAGTTCTTAACATGCGATCTCCATTTCATATTCTGATGGGAAAGGAACCAGACTGTATCTTTCCACGTTTTTGGATCCAAGTGTTATCTTTATCTCAGAGACTATGCTTCAAATAAATTTCAGCCCAAGTCTCTTCCATGTGTTTTCATGGGATATAATACCCGACACAAAAGGTATCACTGCCTTCATCCATCTTCAAGTCGTGTGTACATTTCACGACATGTCATTTTTGACGAGGATGTTTACCCATTTATGGATCCTGCCATATTGCAACTTCCGCCTAACAACACTCAGTTTTCTGAATTTCATGACTGGCTTCATATACCTACTGAGGTGTCTACATCAACTTCCTTCCATGGACCCACCGATGTGCCATCATTCAGCAATGAAAACAATACTTGTATTGATCCTTCTCCAACTCTTTCACCTACAACTACTGTAGTCTCTTTTCCATTGTGACAGAATCTTCTGTGGTGACCGTAGGATACTCCAGAATCTCGCCGGGAAACCTGCACAGAAATAAAGACCACCGATGTTGGCACCGGCGTTGGCACCCCGACGATCAAGTCAGTAGAGTGAAGTGGGGGAGTGAAGTGATTGATGGGACAAGAGAGCATACCTAATGATTGGAGATTTCCCCTATTTATAGGCATTTGGTCGGTCTGTGCGGCACCATTGGATGGTGTTTCCAATCAACGGTCGAAGATGTTGGACACGTGGATGGCCTAAGAGCCTAGTGTTCATTGTATCTGTTTGACTGTGGTCAAACAGTGGGAAATAGTTGTACTCGTGCCTCTCACGTGTCCGTCAGCTTTGTCTTATCCGTGGATTCAGTGGTCACTGGCGTATGTTAGGCATTTTACACCCCTCCTTTACTTATTGCAGATAAGCAATCGGGGTATGGTACTTACATCGCCCCCTTCTTTGTGGCCTCGGTGCCTTCGAGGAAGACGGTACAGAGAAGATCTGGTTGTCGCCCTGAGCGCAGTGTTAGACATTCTCGTTTTTACTTTGGTGGGTTTTTGGCGGGAAAAGTCAAAAGATTCTCTTTTGACCGTCTGCACGTGTTCTCTGATGGATAGCTGTAGTCACGTGTTTACCACGTGTGCCTCGAAAAGGTGCGTGTCTTTATGGCTGAAAAGACAACGTCGCCGATTTTCTCGTACCTCGAAACGTTTGCGTCGTTTGAAGGGAACAATGTTTATGAGAGAGAATGTCTTGTGTTCGTATAAAAGTCATTTCTGTTTCTTTCTTCTTCATTTTCTCTCATCTTCTTCACTGTGGCCATTAACGTCCTTCACTGGTATTTCAAACGAAGGTTTTCGCCATTGACATTGTTTTTCTTGGATTTGGAGCTCTCTTTACTTCTGGAGTACGTCTTTCTTGCTCTTCAGTTTCTGGTAAGTTTTCTTTTATTTTAGAAGTTATTAGTTTCCTTAAACTGGGTTTTTCGACTTTGTTGATATTCTTGTTTCACTTCACTTTGAAGGAAACCTTTGTTTCTGGTATGCTTCGAAGGTGTAGGAGTTTCGACTTTGTTTTAGGTTTAGGTTTAAACCCTTGTTGTTTAATCATTGGTAGATTCCAACGTTAGTTGTTTTGTTTTCTTGTCAGACATCCCTGTGTTCACGGTGCACACACCCCCTCGCCCCCGTTACCTATAAAAATACATGGAGTCAGCACCGCCTGGAATGGTGAAGTGGCGGAAGTATTTTAAGAAGGGAAGGTTGAACCCGAGGCCCCCGGGTAGTGAGGAAGAGGGAACCAGTGCCAGTACGGTGTATTGGTTGGATCGGTTTGATCCCGATCTCTATGAATGGAGACCTGAGATGGACATATTCCGTCAGGTATACTCGATACCGAACACTGTATCCTTAGCTCATTATGCTGGAGCTCTAAGGTATTGTCACTTTGACCCCGAGGCCAGGTCAGAAACCATAATTGTTACGGCCCATCAAGTCCACGCAGGACTTCGCTTCCCATTTTCTGATTTGGACAAGGAGGTTTTAAATTTTTATAGAATGTCTCCGGGGTAGGGCATCAATAACTTCTAGAGGATCATGAGATCAATGAGCATCCACAGTACACCATGACGCTGATGGACATCCGCAAACATTACTGTGTGCGGCATTCTGAGAAATCACCTGATCATTACTACCATTTTTGTAGTCGTCCCCGTGAAAGACTTGTGGTTCGGTTCTTACGGACTTTTGACAAAGAATGGCCAGATTTTCTGTTAGTTGTTGGTGGAAACTTCAGGGGCTATGTCGAGGAACCGGCCGTTGGGCTTGAGTATCCTTGGTTCAATACCGGAGGTCGGTGTACATCTCTGTTTCATTTCTAAGTTGTGTATTTGCTTTTTTCTGACTTGCGTATTGTTTATATTTCTCAGTGATTAACGGTGATACTGGTCCTGTGGAGGACACCTCCAACTCCGCTGTTGATCTTATCTTGGGAAAGGGAGAAAAGGGTGATAAAACCAGCAACTACACGTTCCTTGAGAGTATAACTGGAGCTGACGGTAGTGGAAATCACCCCGTAGAGACTCGTGGCATCCGTGTCGGTAAGTCCAAGCCCATTGTCTTTGCCCCGAAAGGGGGTCCCAAAGAGAGTGATTTTAGGGTGAAGAAGAAGACTCAGTCTAAGAGAATGTCATCGTCTTCCAGGAGAAGGAATCTCATTGCTGTTTTTGAGGAGTCAGCTGAAGAGTCCGCGGAGGTTGTCCCCGATACATCTTGTGACTTATGTCCTCGTCAAAGAAAAAGGCAAAGGATGGATCCCAGCAATTTTAGTTTTGGTCCTATCTCAACCGATGACATAGATGAGGACCTCGCTCAGCTTCTGGGCGATGATGAGTTTGATAATGTGCTTAGTCCAGTTAGAGATAAACTTATTGTTCTTGGGGATCGTATGGAGTCAAGCCCCAAGCGTCAACGTACCGACAGAGGCAAAGATGTAGTTGAGGATGAAGACCTTGCAGGCGCCGAGGTGAAGGAGCCTAGTGAGGACAAATTCGTGGGGAATGCAATTCAAGCACCATTTTGGCATCCGTTACCGTGTAACCTTGATGGCCGATAGATCACCGTTGATGATTCCGAATTTAATGATGGAGGAGTTGCTTGTGGGGCTAACCATTCTGGTATCACTCCTTATGATAACGAGCTTCTGAAAAGGCAGATCCGTTAGTATTGATGAACGATTTGGACACTGCCTTGTACACTATAAGTGGTTTTCTTTTCTTTTGGTTTGATTTTATTTTCTCAATGTATATCGTTGTTTCTATTGTCTTCTTGGTTTTCATAGGCTAAGACTCTTGGCTATGGAGTGAACCGTAGATATGCACATGCTCTAGTGAAAACAAAAGCTCTTCGGGCTGAACGAAACCAGGCAAGGGATGAACTTGCAGCGGCTTGTGCTGAGATTGCTAAGTACCAGAACTCTGTGGCCCAGGCTCAAGTTGCTGAGGCTCTTGAGTTGAAGTCAAAGGAATGGGAAGAACTGAAAAAACAAGTTTCTACCCTACGAGCCTCCGTTGAAGCTGCCGAGGAAGAGAAAGAGGAAGCTTTGTACAAGCTAGGCTGCAAGAAGGACCAAGAAAAAGAAGATTCCTTAGAAGCTATTCGTGAGACCTTACTAGACACCGAGGCACATGAGGCCCAATTGGAGCAGGAACTGGATAAGGTTAAGTCTAGCTGGAAATGTAGATTTGATGAGCTGAAGGCTGACTTTGAAAATGTCGTGTGAAGGGAGACGGAGCGTCGCAGCGAGGAGGCTCAGAAACGCAGAGCCCAGATAACTCTGAAGCCTACACTGCTCCGTCGCCCATGCGTTCGGTTTTATCTCTAGCTTTGTGCGGTTCTCAATTGCCCTCGGCGCAGCCATCCCTTTCTCCACCGTAATCTTTTGAGTGTTTGTGAAGAAAATACAATGTTTGGTTTTTTGCATGGCTCGATGCCGTTATACTTCATATTTTTGATTACCTGGTTTCTTGATCCGTTGGGACAGGCAGGTATTTCATTGTGGCCATGTTGATACAATATTTGTTTTAGTAATCTGGTTTCCTGATCCGTGTAGACAGGCAAATATTGGATAATGGCCATGGGCCCTTTGGTTTTTGATTTATCTTTTGGTTATCACCTTGTGTTTTGTTTTACACTTATGTATGTGCATGAAATTTGTAATCTAGTACTTTTGGCCTCGTCGTCACGGGTGCTAATTTCCATAGATTTAAATAAGCATGTAACCCTTATGTTTTTCGTTGGTCGAGGCATCCCACGGCGCAGGTGATGCCTAGCCCCCGTGGGGGACGCGACCGCATAAGTAGGTCTTAGATTTTAACTGTCGCCTTGCCAAGGCTCCTACCCACTAGTCAAACGCCCCGTGTGTGCACTGGGCTTCCTTTGTTCAGTAAGTCCAGAAGTGCGACCCGTTACTCTTTTGGCATAGAAGTAACGGAGCTTCTCTTCAGTCAGTAAAGAGGAAAATGTTGGGGGATAACCTCGTATACTATGTAAGCATAATACAGTTTGAGAATACTTTGTTCAAAAGTGGAAATTCCTATTTATCATCTTGAGTTCATAATGACAAAACACATAGAAAATTTCAACAAGGCACATGGAAAATTAAACAAAGTACTTCTTGAGGTTGATGATATTTCATGGTTTATCAATTGGGGTTCCGTCCATGGAGCTAAGATAGTATGCCCCATTGATGCCGACGCATGTTACCTTGTAGGGGCCTTCCCAATTTGGCCTAAGTTTTGCCCGAGGGGAGTATTGCCGCTTGAGCACTAGGTCACCCACCGTCAGCATTCTGGGCTTGACTCTTTTATCATAGTGCTTGTGTAGCAGTCGGTGATAATGGTCCAACTTGGTCTGTGCTCGGTTCCTTAGCTCATCCACTAGGACTAGTCCCCTTTTTGTGGTGTCCCCGTTGATTCCGAGGTCCACTACGTTCGTTCGAGTTCTTGGTTTGATCATTTCTGAAGGAATAATTGCTTCCATCCCGTATGTCATGGAGAACGGGGTTGCACCTGTGGATCGGCGTGGGGTTGTTCTATATGCCCACAGTACCTCCAGTAGCTGTTCAGTCCAGTTTGTTCCTTTATCTTCTAGCTTCTTCTTGATCACTTCTAAAATAGCTTTATTAGATGCTTCAGCTTGGCCGTTACCCTGAGGATAGTTTGGGGCAGAGAAGAATTGCTTGATTCAATATTTCTCTAAGTGCTTGCCCACTTCTCCTCCACGGAACTGAGGACCATTGTCGGTAATGATCGCTCGTGGTAAGCCAAAACGACAAATGTTATTTTCCCAGATGAAATCAATGACTTGTTGCTCCTTGACCTGCTGTAGTGGTACGACCTCTATCCACTTAGTGAAATAGTCGGTGGCTACAAGAAGAAAGACTTTGCTCCGCCCCGATTTTGGGAGTTTGCCAATGATGTCCAGACCCCACATAGAGAAGGGCCACGTATTACTGATGTAGTGCAATTCTTCTGCCGGCGCGTGGACTAGACGACCTTGGAGCTAACACCTCTTCATTTCTTGGCATAATCGGTGCAATCGGCTAGCATTGTGGGCCCTTAGTATCCGTGTAGGATTAGCCTACGGGCCATAGCTTTGCCCGGTGAATGATTTCCCCATGTCCCGTTGTGTATTTCAGCAATTACGTGAGGTATATTGCTAAGGTGGACACACTTCAGACATGGTTCCCCCATTGTCTTTCGATATAATTCATTGTTGATTAGTACGAACCGTTTGGCCTGTTGGGAAATGCTCCTAGCTTGGGCCCTGTCTTCAGGAAGGGATGAGGTCTGGAGGTAGAGGATGATTGGGTCCATCCACGACGCCTCCGAGTGTTCCACTACCATTGTCATACTTTTGGGATTTAGGAATGATTCTTTCCTTTTGGACATGGTTAGTGTTCTCACATCCTCGTCACCCATAGTGGCAGCTAAGTATGCCAAGGTGTCTGCGTGCCTTTTTCTTGGTGCGGTGAAGATGAATCATCCTTGCTGACTGGAAACTTGCCAACATGTCTGGAAGCAGTTTAAGGTAGGATGGCATATTCCCTGTTAGCGCCTTGTATGTTCCGTGAACTTGTTCTGCTTCCAGCTTGGAGTCAGTAAAGACTGTGATGTTCGTTACCTTAAGTGATTTGGCTAACTGCAACCCAGTTAACACTGCTTCGTATTTGGCCTCGTTGTTCGTAACGAGAAATCCTAACTTTTCTGCGATTTCCACCCTTGTGTTTTTTGGGGTGATTAATACCACACCCACGACACAACGATCTCCGCTGACAGATCTATCTGTGAAGAGGCGCCAGCCTTTAACCCTTTTCCAATCGTCAGTTAGTCTTTCTTTATCCACCTGCGAGAGATCAGTGCCTGTTGTGATGTCGGCGGTCCAAGTCAAATCTTCGACGGGAAAGTCGGCCAAGAAGTCAGCGTAGACTTGTGACTTTTCGGCTTTTCTAGATTCGAACTGTATATCGAATTTGCTTAGGGCGACGAACCATCTT
Source organism: Aquilegia eximia (assembly GCA_023053565.1). Classification (NCBI taxonomy): domain Eukaryota; kingdom Viridiplantae; phylum Streptophyta; class Magnoliopsida; order Ranunculales; family Ranunculaceae; genus Aquilegia; species Aquilegia eximia. The sequence continues at coordinate 4,152,994 of JALIGU010000005.1, read as the reverse complement.
TCCATTCGGCCTGTTTTTTCAATTCGGAGCACCGCTTGCTTTAAGGCAAGTTTGTCAGCACTGTCATGATATAGGCTTTGAAGTATGGGCGAAGCCGTTGGGCGGAGAAAAACAAAGCTAAGCCATACTTCTCGATTCTCGAGTACCACGTTTCTCGATCTGTTAGTTTTTTGCTCAAGAAATAGACCGGTGCTTCCTTGGTGCACTCGCGTCTTGTGAGGACTGCGCTGACGGCGATCTCCGACACGACGAGATATAAGTACAAAGTTTCTCTTGGTGTCGGTTTAGATAGGATGGGCGGTTGAGCGAGATAACGTGTTAAAGTTTGGAAAGCTTACTCACACTCGTCATCCCAACTGAAAGAGGTGCTTTTCCGTACCAACTGTAGGATCGGTCGGCACTTGTCGGTGGACCGAGAGATAAACGTTCCTAACGCAGTGATGCATCCTTGTAGGATCTGAATATGCTTCTTCGTTGTCGGTGAAGGTATTTCTGCTAGTGCACGGATTTGGTCCTCCTTCACCTCGATGCCTTTTTTTGTAACAATGTAGCCAAGGAATTTTCTTGATGTGACTCCGAAAGTGCATTTCTCTGGGTTGATCTTCATTTTGTACTGACGGAGAATTTCAAAAGTCACTTTCAAATCCGTCGGGTGATCATCTTCCTTCTCTGACTTGACAAGCATGTCGTCAATGTGCACTTCCACGGTGTGTCTCAGTAATCCTTGGAACATGTGCTCTACTAAGCGTTGGTAGGTGGCGCCGGCATTTTTGAGACCGAATGGCATCTTTGTGTAACAAAAGGTCTTGTTGTCGGCGTAGAAAGTTGTTTTGGATTGATCCGGCTCGTACAATGGTATTTGGTTGTATCTGGAGTAGTCATCCATAAAGGACAATAGGGCAAATCCTGCTGTTCGGTCTACCAACTCGTCCACTTTGGGCACGACGTACATGTCTTTGGGACATGCTTGGTTTAGATTTGTGAAATCTATGCAGACACGGACCTTGCCATTCTTGTATACCTCGGTGAGGACGGCTTTCTGGAGGTTGGGCCTTACTGTCCGTATCTTCTAGACCACGCGTTTGGCATTTGTGCGTACATTGAGCTTGTGGCAGGAAACATCGAGGTCGATACCCTGCATGTCTTCAATTGACCATGCGAACACGTCTTGGTTTTGGTGCCGGAATTGAATTAACTCCTCACGGATCTTGCTGGTTAAGCATGATCCAATGTTGGTGATACGATGCTCCCCATCATTTGATAGGTCGACGGGCTCCGTGGGTTCCACGGTTCTTGAATATGGGGCTATGACTTGCCTGTCGACCCTTTCCTGTAGTTGCTATTGGGTAGAAGAACCCGGCGACTCGTCGCCCCCAGTGCCATTCATCATTGTGCGAGCTGTTGCGAAGTGTGCAGTATGTCACAGTGCCTGATGACTACTGATTTCATACTGGCCATCATCTGTTGGAAACCGTACTCGTTGATGGAAGGTGGACGGTACTGCCCTCATTGCGTGTATCAATCTCTCCCCAGTAATGCATTATACTCCGACTCTATGTCGACGACTACAAACCTCGACATGACTGTCTTTGTATGTGCCATTACAGGTAAAGTTATCTCACCCAAAGGTGTGCTGGAGTCGTCGTTGAAACCGTAAACGTTCCCCTTGGCTGGCGACAAGTGAGTGGAGTTAAGTTTCATCTGACTGAGTCCTCGTGTAAATAGTATCTCTACTTTACTTCCGGGATCAACCAAGACTTTCAAGACATTCCAATTGCCTATTGTAATGGTAATCACCAATGCATCATCATGCGGGGTTACAACACCGTCAAGGTCAATGTCAGAGAAGAATATAGGCTCAGACTGGTGGACTTTGCATCCGTTGCGTACTATTGGAGTTGCAATTGGAGCATTCACTGCTCTTGGCCCGTTGTTGACCTGGTGAACTATTCGGATCTTCTTTCTCGATTCGTTCTTTGACGGGCGCGTACCTTCAAGTATCATGTTGACGGTTCCTAGTATTGGCGCTAGGGCCCTCGGTGCCTCAGGTTTTTTCTCCGATTCAAATTCTTTCAATAGACCTTGCTTGTGGAGTTTGTTAAGAAATTTCATGAAGGCATAGCATTCCTCTATCGGATGACTGTACTCAGGGTGATAGTCACAAAATGGCTTGCCATCGATCTTTGTGCATCTTGTGGGAGGGAACTTGAAATACCTTCTGCCCTGTATGGCCTGGATGATGGGTACTTTGAATGGTGGAAGTTTGCTTGGAGGTGACGCTCGCCTCGGTGGGGAGTGGTGACTTGGGGATCTTTTTTCTTCACGGCATGGTTTTTTATCGCCGGAACGCCTGTCTTTGTCCTTTGTTTCCGTGTCTCTTGGGTGGGTAGGTTTTTCAGTTGCAGGGCTTCTGGAATCCGTTACTAAGTTTGTTGCCGGTTTTGGTGTACGTGGTTGGATTCTTGCCAAGTTATCTTCCACTTTGATGTTCTTGTCAACTCTGTCGTATAGGTCGATCAGGGTTTCTAGCTGTTTGGAGATTATGTCGTTGTATCCCACGGTGTCAGGTCGTAAACCCTTCCCGGAGGCGACTATTGTTGCTTTTTTGTTCACCCCACCAGTACATAGGACCTCGGTTCTAAACCTTGTTGTGAGCTGCTTCAGGGATTCGTGATCTTCTTATCGGAGGTCAAAGAGTGTCGAGATGTCTGCCACCTCCCGTCTCTGGTGTCGGTACTATGAGAGAAATACTTTCTCCAAGTCATGAAAGTTGTAGATGCTATGAGCCTTCAGGGATTGGAACCAATCCATTGCACACACACCGAGACTGCTGGGGAATAGGCGACAACGCATTCCGTCGTATTGTCCTCCTTCCCACACTGCAAGTTGATTCTTCAATCAGCGGAGATGATCGACGGTGTCAGTGTTACCGTCGTAAACGTCAAACCTTGGTGGTAAGAATTTGCTGGGAAAGTCGAACTCATAGCATTAGGTGTGTAACGGTCGCTTTTCAAGCTTCTGGAGGTCATCTGCGATTGTTGCTTTCTCTTTAGCCTTTAGCTTGTCTTGAAGTTGCCTTATCATTGCGAGCATTACCACATTGTCGGGTTGTTCTGGGTCTTGGATTTGTCTAGAGATTGCATTGTCGCGATGGGCTCGACGTGGAGGTTAATCCCTGGTGAGAGATTGCTCTGAACCAACCGGGGCTTGGTAACCGTGAAGGTTATCCTGAGGCTCCAGTGGTGGAGGGGGTGGGAGTATCGGGTTGACGCCGTTGGGTGGTGTTGACTTGACACCATTTGGCTTTGTAGGATTGACACCGTTGGGTGGTGCAGGATTTTGATCATGATGGACACCGTTAGAGTGTTGGTTGTCTTTGGAGGTTATGTTGATTTCAGGTGAGGCTACAAGTCGGTCAATCTGTTGGAGCCGAATGGCTTCCCTTTCTCTGGCATTGTCTAGGGTTTGTTCAAGTGCCAGTGTTCTTGTGACCTCTAGGAGCCGTGCGTTCTCTTGCGCTCGGACGACCTCTTGTTGTTGAAGATGGTTGTTTGCTCTCTGGAGCTGGCCGTTGCGCTCTTCGAGCTGTTGGATCCGTTGCTGCATTGCTTGCAGCTCTTGTGCACGGGTAAGTGTACCCTGAGTTGTTGTTCCGACCATTGCTGCCGCTGTTGTGATGCTTGAGAATGGCTCAAGGCTTCTTCTAGCGCCAATTATGTAGTCCCTTTTCCGTTGGGACCGAATCTTCTGTGGTGACCGTAGGATATTCCAGAATCTCGTCGGGAAACTTGCACAGAAAAGAAGACCACCGGTGTTGGCACCGACGTTGGCACTCCGACGATCAAGTCAGTAGAGTAAAGTGGAGGAGTGAAGTGATTGATGGGACAAGAGAGTATACCTAATGATTGGAGATTTCCTCTATTTATAGGCATTTGGTCGGTCTATGCGGCACCGTTGGATGGTGTTTCCAATCAACGATCGGAGATGTTGGACACGTGGATGGCCTAAGAGCCTAGTGTTCACTGTACCTGTTTGACTGTGGTCAAACAGTGGGAAATAGTTGTACTCGTGCCTCTCACGTGCCAGTCAGCTTTGTCTTATCCGTGGATTCAGTTGTCACTGGCATATGTTAAGCATTTTACACCCCTCCTTTACTTATTGCAGATAAGCGATCGGGGTATGGTACTTACAACTACTTCCTCCTCAAATTCACATCTCCAAGATTGTCCCATAGACCCCACTCCCACCATACCAGCTGATCCACCCCAATGCACTCCCTCACCGTGTCCTTCTAGTAGCATTTTACCTCGTCTTGAGACTACACAATCCCATACGCCTACCAGTCTCCAAGTTGAAGCCATTTAATCTCCATCTGCACCCAATATAGTTGCTCCGGCTTCTATGTCTATTGACACCAATGTTCTTGCTTCCCATGGTATGACAACAAGGTCTAAGGTTTGCATTGCAAAGCCGAATCCCCGATATGCAAATATTGCATATACGTTCCTACCTCGAGAGCCAAAAACAATTAAGACTGGCCTTGCACATCCTGGTTGGGCTGCAGCTATGGACGAGGAACTCAAGGCTCTTCATCAAAATGAAATATGGGATCTTGTATCCCGTACCCATGATATGAATGTTATAGGCAGCAAATGGGTTTACAAGACTAAACTCAAGGCAGATGGTACTCTTGAGAAGCTCAAAGCTCGATTAGTTGCAAAAGGTTACAACCAAATAGAAGGTGTGGACTTCTACGAGACATTTTCACCAGTAGTTCGACCAGCTAGTATACACCTTGTTCGTACTCTTGCTACTATGCAAAATTGTCATATTCGACAACTTGATGTGCATAATGCATTCTTACATGGTTACTTGGATACACCAGTTTATATGACTCAACCCTGAGGTTTCATTGATTTCGTTCGCTCCAACCATGTTTGTCGCCTTAAGAAAGCTCTTTATGGTCTTCACAATGCACCGCGAGCCTGGTTCGACCGCTTTGGTGGTTATCTTTTGAAATTAACTTCTTTTGCAGCACAGCTGATCCTTCCATGTCATCTGCCATACCTCACGTGGAACACTTATTCTTCTACTTTATGTAGATGATATTATTGTCACCGGCAATAATCAGATGTTCCTTGAGTGGTTCATTCGTCGACTACACCATGAATTTGCAATTAAAGATTTGGGATTTGTTCATTACTTTCTTTGTATTGAAGTGACTCTCTTTGAAAATGGTCTTCACCTCTCTCAATGTAAATATGCTTCTGATCTTCTTGACCGCGCCAATTTGACTGGGTGCAAAGTCATGTCCACTTCAATGGCATTAACAAGTCAGCCACAACACATTTTAATCCCTTTGAAGATGTTGCCCACTATCGAAGTATTGTGGGGGCATTACAATATCCCACCATCACTCGTCCGGATATACCTTTTAGTGTGAATTATGTGTGTCAATTTATGGCAGCACCTACAGTGGAACATTATAAAATCGTCAAGCGCATCCTGAGATATGTCCAAGGTACTCCCACTCATGGTTTACCCATATTCAAATCTGGCTCCATGGATCTTATTGCCTACTCCGATGCTGATTGGGCAGGTTGTCTAATGACGAGGAGATATACTAGTGGGTTTTGTACATTTTTGGGTGATACATGCATCACTTGAAAGGCAAAGAAACAGCCCACAGTGTCACATTTTTGAGTTCTACAGCAGAAACAACTTGGCTTTCCTTTCTCATTCGTGATATTGGCTTCCGGCTTGCTGCTACTCCGACCTTATTTTGTGACAGTCTAAGTGCTCTCTACATGACAGTTAATCATGTTTTTCATGCACGGACCAAGCACATTGAGATTGACTATCATTACATCCGTGAAAAGGTTGCGCGCGGACAACTGATCACTCATTTTGTTCAATCTAAACATCAACTCGCTGACTTATTTACTAAGTCCTTGCCACGTGCCCAACTACAGAAACTGTGCAACAACCTCGGTCTTAGTCCATCTCCTCGGCCGAGTTTGAGGGGAAGTAAAGAGAATGATAAGTTAGTGCACCACAGTAGCACAGTCCAGAGTTTACTTCCATCCAAAAGTGTTGGAGATATACCTTGATTTATAAGAGTTATCTTGATATATTCATGTAGCAACCTTATCATGTAACATCTATAAAAATAGTGAAATATTTTCTCCTCACGTATTGTGAGAGAGAGAGTCCACACTTCTTAAATCTTTTAAAGCTTCCAGTAAACTAACATCAACTTGGATTGGAAATTTGGAATCAACTGAGTCTTTCGTCACGTTCCAAAGTCCCAAACCACACGTAGTCTTTTGGGTGGTAAACCGGCCAGCATTAGTGCATGCATCTCTAAAATATTGATATCTTTGTGTTGAAATAAAAATAAAACCAATTTTTTTTAACACGATGGATTGATCCTTTGAACCCATCATCTTTAAGCCATCTTTCATAATCAAATTTAAAACATGACAACAACAACGGACATGTGATAATCTACCATTTAAAAGGATGCCAAGTAAAATTGTCTTCAAAAAATAATTGCTACATTATTAGAACTAGCATTATCTAATGAAATCGAAAATATTTTTTCAAAGATACCTAGTTTTTGAAGTTTGTCAATAATAAAAGTAGCAATTGCATCACTAATACGTAGGACTGGCAATAGCCCAGTTCGGACGGGATATTTGAAATATCAAACCCGAACCATTAACAAACCTAATATATCCGGACCCAGATCCAGACCCTATCGGGTCCAAAAGTGAAAAAGCATACTCGTAACAAACCTTAATGGATCGGATCCGGGTTGGATCTAGATGTTTTTGCTAACAATTGATTTGTTAAACTTATGTACAGTTGTACACCAACTTGGAAAAAATATTTTACTTTTTTAGAATATAGATATATTTGGTAAATATGGTACATGATTTTATTGATTTGTATGTTTTAAAGGTAATTCATAGATATTTGGAAGGTAGTTAGTATTAGAAATTATATTTGCAAAAGTCAAGTTTCTTAAATATATAATTTTTATGACATATTTGTAGGGTTAATAAATTTAAAATATTCAAAATAACTAAAGAATTCATGTCGGATCCATATTGGTTCGGTATCTATTAATTCCATACCCGAACCAATAAGAATCGGGTTCTATTTTTAGGAACCAGACCCGAACCAAAACATAAAATTATAGTACCAAACCCGCTCTTATTGGTTCGGATCGGACCGGATTTTGGGTCTAACCCAGTTCTTTGCCAGTCTTGCCCATATGTGCAAAATCTATATTACAAAATGAAACAATTCGTTTTTCTAATTTCAAATATGTATCAACATAATTAGCAGTAATTGAACAATATCCAAGATTTTGATTAGAAGTCCACAAATCTGATGTTAAACATATTTTTATCAAAAGTAAGTAGAATTTCTCTTACTTTAGTTTTTTATTTTTCTTTGAAAACCGTAACTATATCACTTCTAACAGTATGTCGTGAAAATGCAACATATTAAGGACAAAATAATTCTTTAATCATTGATGCAAACTCAGAACCTCAATAACATTAAAAGACAACTCTCTTTTTATTATCCATTTAATAAGTCTTCTACGAGAAACTAATTGACTATATGTAAAAGCAACAATATTTCCACTCCCATCTTAAGACAAGGTTGGTTGACCTGAGTCTCTCCTACGCTTTTTAGCATAACTTGTAAGATGGTCAGCACTCAGCAAGATATCGTTTGCATTTTTTACGAAGCCTCTAAAGAAGTTTGACATACATTACAAACACATCTAAGCACACGTGCACTTGTTCTAGGATGAAAACCATAAAAATGTGGCCACTCATGAGAATTTCTACTTGATGATAATTTTTTAAGATGTGCTTCCTGTTCAGGAGTATGATTATGAATATTAGTAGCACTAGTAGCAGGGGATGGATTAGTATCATTATTGTTGGTGGTACATAATCCAATTCCAAACATTATCAATAAAACAATAACAACAAATTGAGAGAAAAAAAGAAGCAAAGAATCAAACTAATTTACCAATCGTCACAACAAGTAAGCACCAACAACAACAAATTCAAGGTTCAAGCCTTCGGTAAGAGTCTGATTACAAAAGTAACAAAACAATAATTATCAATCACTGAAAATATCAAATCAATTAATTAGAATAAATTGAAATTCGAAATACTCACATATCAATTAATTGGAATGTGTTGATTTGATATATATGATTGTTGACAATGATTCCAGGTGATTCGAGACTATAAATATACAGATCTGATTGTTGATATATATGATTGTCGACAATGATGATTCAAGATTACCTTAATTCCAACTTTGATGGTGGTGGTGGTGGTGGTGAGTCAGTTGAATAAGAAGAAAAAAAAAAGACAAAATTTATACCATTGTGTGTGTTTAGAGAGCCATTGAGAGAGGTAGAGTGACGTTGAGGAGGCAGCAGAGAGTTTTTGTGAGTTGAACAGAAAGTGAGAGATAGAGAAAGATTGGGGATTTTGGTTAGGGTAAACCAGACGGGGATACGGGGCGGGGTTTTAATCTAAAGTATGAAATCCATCCCTGCCCTAGTACTAACTGGGGCGGAGACAGGACCGCTGCTATTAACAACCGTGCTTTTTGCTATTCGTTACCAAAATATTTTCAAAGAATAAAAGAGCGAGAAGAAGAAGACAGAAGAAATTTTTTATTAGTATTAAACTAAAGGTACAAACCTTTTTTCTTGAATTTTTTTTTCTCAAACTATTACAGATTAAAGAAATTCTTTATTTTTCTAATTGATATCCTTATGTCGATTAATGTATAACAACTCGTTAAACAATTGTTGATTAACAAATTTTTCTATCTACTCGTACATAATTAGCGATGCGTACATGTAAAACCCGCTAACTGTACGACGACGAGGACAAATTATTTATCTAATCGATATCATTATGTCGATTGTCTATATAATTCATTGTCAAATAGCTATCGATTAATCAATTTTTCTAACTAATCGCTACTTAGTTGGCGATGCGTATCGAAACACTCGATAGATCGATATTGAGTAAGGTTTATTAGATTGAAAAGGGAATCTATTTTAATCGATATTCTCTCATAGATCCTAAAATATAAAATTGGTAGACAACGATCGACTATTGCAATCGCTTAAAGCGTTGCGTAGGTGTAAAACTCGCTTGATCGACATCAAATTTATTTGAATTTCTTAAAAATAATATTAATTGTAATCGATATCGTTTAATCGACTTAGGTATATAAAGTCGCTGTAAAGTGATCGACTACATGGTTAATCGATAACAAGTAAGCAATTTGGTTTACACAGATCGATGGATAGTGATCGATTTTAATAACTCGATAGATAGTTCTCGATTCTTTTCACTATCGATAGGTGTTGAGCGAGTCTGTTACTTTTTTTGCTGATGATTTACTTTGACTACAACATGCAACAAACTTTATTTATACCTCATTTTCACCATGGTCAACTTCTACTAAAGACCCATCAAGTTCTTTTATCTTTGTGTGTGCTTGAACAACCAATTTCCATCATGAATCTTTGGTTTTATTCCATTATTCTTATAAATATCAAAACTTTTACTAATTCGTTCTGCTACAAGTCTACAACTTTCTTCATTACTCATCACTGTGACTGTGACTCGATCTATTTCTTCTTCACCAAATTTTCCACTTGGAAATTAGTTGAATGGAAGGTGTCCCACACGTATAGGGAAGGCAAGAAGAAGGTGATAGTGAAGCTTCCAGTAAACTAACATCAACTTGGATTGGAATCAACGTGGTATCCTTCACCGCGTTCCAAAGTCACAAACCATTTACATAGAAGAAGAAGTCTCTGATCGACTACAAGTCTTCCCACTTCATTTACATACAGGTATGTAATCTCAAAATCTTCCATCTCTTGTTTGGGTTTTCTAGTCAACTTCTTCTCATTTATGAATTGGGTGTGGTTAAGTCTCTTGAATTTGTCCATAACAACAACAAATCATTTAATATGAGTGATATATCTACTTAATACAATTTTTGAGTTTTTTTATTTTTATTAATCTATCTTATTTTTTTGCTGGTTATCACAGACTTGGTTGAGTAGTCCTTAAACTATTTGATCGTCAACTTGGTGTGGCTGCTACTTCTAGTTGTATTCTGTCAGCTCCTATCATGGGCGACATTAACAATGCTGCTAATCTTGAGCAAAATTTCACAATGTTGTCGGTTAAGATGGTTGATCTGGTTAATCTGAAGGACAGAGTGAAAAGAAGAAACGAACTATATCCAGAGGACATGGATGGGTGGGTGCATAATGCAGAGGACAGAGAAAGTGAAGTGGCGGAAATAAGAAGTAAGTTAGATGAACTACAATTACATAGTTTTCAATATATTAGAAATGTGAATTACAGATCCAAACTTAACCAAAGAGTGATTGAAAATCTAAATGCTGTGAACAATTTAATAGCAGTGGGTAATTCCAGTCCAGCATCAATTCGCGCATTTTTAAGTGAAATGGCAATTGGTCAACCTAGGGAATTTTCTCGAGCGGAGATTATGATCATTACATCACATTTATCTGAATCCAATATAATACGCTCTGATTTGTTTGGAAATGTCTATAATGGTAAGTTTCGCAATGGTAAGCAAGTAAGTGTTAAGGTACTAAGGGATAAGGATGTGAGTCAAGGGATATTCAAATCTGAGGTGAGATCATTGAGCAATGCTTCCCATCGGAACTTACTAAAACTTTATGGGTATTGCTTTGAACACAACACCATAGCACTTGTTTATGAATATATGGAAAATGGGACATTTGATAAAATATTGTATCAAAATCCCTTTAGTATAGAGTGGGATAAGTTTTATGGTATTGCAATTAAGACAGCAAAGGCAATCGCATATTTGCATGATGGTTGTGATGACCAAATCATTCACCATAACATAAACGCTGCTAATGTGCTTCTTGGCGAAAACTTTTCTCCGAAGGTTGCAGAGTTTGGAGTGGCAAAGCTCATCAAAGAAGGTAGGACTCATTTAACCTTGACCAATCCCAGAGGAACTCCTGGTTATGCTGCCCCGGAGATGTGGATACCATCATCACGAATAACTTGTTCATCTGATGTTTACAGCTTTGGTATGATGTTGTTTGAAATTCTTGGGATGAGAGAAAACTTCAAGAAAGGTCAAGTTTGGTTTCCAAAACATGTTTGGAACAAGTTTGAAAGCGATCAACTAGACGATCTTTTAGTGGAGTGTGGTATATATGAAAAGGACAAAATAGAAGCAAAGACATCAGCTCTGGTTGCATTATGGTGTGCTCAATTTAAACCTAAACTAAGACCTTCCATGAGCACTGTGGTGAAGATGCTTGAGTTGGAAATTCCAGTTAAGAATCAAATTCCCAATCCATTTAAGCGTTTCTGATCACCTCAAACCAGTCATCACGGCAGATGAAGAGTATTGGAGGGGTATTGGTGGAAATATGATTTGTGGTTGATCACTTGTGATTTAAACAGTAGTAATATCTTATTTTGAAGTTCAAAGACCATGGGGATATAACATTACCCAATTCATTCTGTAATTTTTGCAGATTGGATTAAACAGATTTTGTTCATTCCTGTTGTTGTTTTTATTTGTTGTATACATTTAAGTTGAAGTGAGGTCCCCTCATTGCCTCACTCATTTTAAGCTGGCTTTGTAAAAATATGCTTATAAGAAAAAGGTTGAAACTGAAAACCCAATATATGTGCAATATAACAATAGTAAAGCAAACAATAAAACAATAAACAAATAAAGAACATACGATATTTTTAACGTGGTGAAACCCAATATGGGAAACGTCCACGGTTGTCCTCGCGACAACAAATAAAACCACTAGATGAAAAGAGATGTACAAACCTATCAACTACCTGCAATCACTGCGAGTTGACACTACTGGTTATCTCTAACACCTTAACTTCACCAGAGCACCTTGATGTACGCACAAGACACTCGACTTCTTGATGAACACACAAGAAGACTCGAAGCCGAACTATGAAACAAGCTTACACCAGAGTTCCTTGATGAACACACAAGGATACTCGACTTCTTGATGAACACACAAGAAGACTCGAAGCTAAATCAATATAAACAATAATGAAGAAGAAGATGAATGGGAAAGAAGGAAGAAGAAGATAAATGGGGAAAAAAAAGATGAGTTCAATCACCAAAACCACCTAAACCAAAACCTAAACAAACTCCAAGACTAGAGATAAATTGGACGGCCAAAGAACTAGTTTGTTCTTTGGTAGAAAACCCTATATACAGTTAGGGTTTGAAACAAGAGAAAATGGGCCGAAATTGACAGATTTCATATTGGACGTACGTACGTCGAAATAACGTTCGTACGTCTTCACACGATAAACGCTTGCCGCCTGCTTGGACGTACGAACGTCCTAACAAGGTACGTACGTCTTGAACAAAAACAATCCTGCTGCCTAACCTGACGTACGTACGCCCTAACTCGGTACGTACGTTCAACACGATGAAAGTTTGCTGACCTACTGAACGTACGTACGTCCTAACTAGGTACGTACGTCCTAAACCAAAAACACACTATGGATACACAAGACACAAGGACAAGAACCTAGGATGACGTGCGCACAACAAGGTTTTCCTAACAATGAACTCAAGGCGAGATAACCATGGACGACCAATGTCACAAAATTGATGTCCAACAAACTTAGTGCCGGTTTCAATCTCCCCCTTTGACATTGATTTTGTGACAAAAACCTATGACTCTAACAGCACTTATAAAACGTGCTTACAAACCCAAACCCTGGCATTTATAAAACATGCCTACAAAAGCACTCAAGGTAGAACACATACCAAATCACCAATTCTTGACATCCAGCTTGAGCAAGAACCTTCCATCATCAGAGACCGAACGGAAGCGACTAAAAATTTAGAACAACTCCCCCATACTTCATGAGTTCCAACTTTAGTTACTTGAGCTCCATCATGACTGTACAACCTCTAAACATCAACACATTCACTCCCCCATACTTGGAGCATACCTGAAACATGACCCAAGAATACACTAACAAAGGAAGAGATGAATGTTAGTATTAGAGTCATAAATCTCCCCCTTTTTGTCACAAATGAAGCAAGGTAACAAAAGAAAGAGAAAAGAAAAATACCAAACCATAACAAATAAGATTAAAGAAGAAAAGAAAGAGAACAATCATGTTAACAACAAAAAAGATATGCAACGGAAGCCATAAAATAAACACTTGTTAACACGATGTCAATACAAAGAATTCTCGCCCTAAACAAAAGCTTCACCTAAATGCAAGACATATGAGAAAGATGCACCTAGAACAAACAAATCAAATAAGGATATTTGAAACACACAAAGAGAGTCATTTTCACACCTCACTCACAAACCATAATAAGAAGATAAAAGGAAAAGAACCGATGTACCATAGAAGTGAAGAGGAACACATCATGAACTTCCAAAAACAGTAGCCAATCCCAATCCATACAAAAATAAGAGGCAATATGTTGGGATAAACAAAAGATTGAACAATTAAGAAAATTGAAGTGCATCATAAACTAAACCTCGGTGTGTAGATGCAATGCAATGCATAAAGAGAGAGAAAGTTCACCACTAGAACACACCGTTTGAAGACCTAGAATATAGAACCATCAACAAGAGACATACGATTAGCAAGTGAGCTTAGAAGAAACAAACTTCAATCCCCTTTGAAACAAACAATACGAGTGGAAGACAAACGAATATAAATATGAACTTTCAAACAAAAACCAAGATATCCAAAAGGCAAAGGAATATAAACTTTGTATGCCGTACATAAGAAAAAAAAAACAACGAACATGCGCTTGGATTATCATTTTGCCGCATGTGGTGGAGTTTAGTCTACATCTTTCAATGTTATTCCCGTGTGGGAGGGACTAATGCCTCCATCTTTTCAATTACACGAGGGTAGGGTGTAGCCTACATCTTTTTGACAAACACAAACTCAAGAAGTGCAACACCATGATAACGTGCAACACAAGAACTAACATCTCTTGAGTGCATCCGTCAGAGCATGACCCTCACAACCCCAACGGGTTCTTAGCCAACTGACATTGCTCTTAAGACAATCAAATGGCTGGGGATAAGGTGAGTCATTGACCACTAACAAGAGTTGTAAGAGGAAGATAAGAATGCTCAATAACACGAGCAACAAGATGAACATTACCCAAAACAGAGGAGAGATAGCTCAAGATAACATTAATACTCGAGAGATAGAGAAGTTCTATGAGCTCAAAGAATATGTAAGTGGTTTCCAAAAACTCCCATCATGCAAACATGCCGTGCACTGTGCAAACAAGCGAGGAAAAATGCATGATACATACCAAAACATACTTAAGAGTTAAGAAAGAGAAAACACCCCAACATATTGCAACTTATTTAAGACAATTGAATTAAACCAATATCTCAGAAAAGATGCATCCAACAACACATACATGAAATAATGAAAGAACAATTAACGCATGCATAAACAGAAGAACAAGAAACACCAAACAAATAGCCTATATGGTTAGAAAAATATGCAATTCAAATAACACAAGGCTACAAACAAACTACATCATCCCAAATGTGGGACACCACCAGACCTTTGCAAGTCCAGAAAAACCTTAAACTTATCCTTTCTTACCCATACTTGTTTAACACTAGGCGTGCACACCTTGGGAATTGAAAAGGTATGAGATCTCCCCTTAACAAGCTTTGCAATAAACTTGTCCTTAACTAATTCCACCTTAGTCTTTGACTTCCTTTTGTTGGAGTATCTGTTTCTCTTAAACCTATGACAATAAACATTAGAATTCCAAGGTCTAGAAAACGCACAAGAAGGAACATAAGAATCAACAAGATTATAATTATAAGGAACATGAGAATAACATTTAACATGTTGATTAAAATCCCAACAAAAGATATCCAAATGACCATCTCTACCACAATAAGAACAATGAAAATTATTAGATTTTCTCAAACAAGTCTTATAAGAAGATGCAGTAGTGGTGGATAAACCATGTATGTCACTATTTGGTTTATGACATTGTCCCTTAACAAAACCCATACCTTCCCTATTAGAACAAGATGGCTTACCAGCAATAGCAACCTTATCATTAGCCTTAGACTTAAACTTTGTGCGAGAAACATGTTGAAAACTATTAGTATTAAGTCTAGTCTCAATAGGCGGGGTAGGCAAAAGAGCAGGCAAACTAGATTTTACAGAAGTAGTCACACTAGATGAACTAGTAGAACTAGCAATAGGAGAGTCAAATCTAGTTTTGTCCAAAACCTGCAATTTGAGTTGAGTAGACGTTAAATCGTTCTTTGTTACCTCATACTCCACCAATAGAGATTTGTATTTCTCATCGACCTCCTGATTGGCCTTCTCTAAAGCTGCAATTCTACATGACAAGTCATTTATAAATTGCAATTTCTACATGAGAAATAGAAATTGCATCATCTGCAGCACAAGAAATTTGTTTTTCAAGAATCTCAATTTTATCCTACAAAGAAAGATTAGCCTTTTCCAAATTTTCAATTTTGGATTCATAAACTTCCCCTTGAAGCATATAGTCTTCTGCACAATGTCTTCGTTGTTCTAGAGAATCAACCTTATTCTGCAAAACACCATTATCTTCAAAACAAAAATTATCAGAAATAGTAGACAAATTACAATTAGCTTTATTAAACTTTTCGTGCAAATCAATATTAGCTTTTTGTAATCTGTCACATTCTTTTGCAGAAAGTCTGTACAGAAGAGCCCAATCACTATTGCTAACAACATACAAATTATCATCCTTTTCAAAATCAGATTTTGGTTTTGTAGATTTAGACGATTTAGCAATAAAATTATTATAACCAGACTCATGAACCATTATTGCACTTATAGGATCTACGCGTGAGCCATTACGCTCCATAACAAGCGCCCTGCTCCTGATACCAATTGAAAACCCAATATATGTGCAATATAACAATAGTAAAGCAAACAATAAAGCAATAAACAAATAAAGAACACACGATATTTTTAACGTGGTAAAACCCAATATGGGAAACGTCCACGGTTGTCCTCGCGACAACAAATAAATCCACTAGATGAAAAGAGATGTACAAACCTATCAACTACCTGCAATCACTGCGAGTTGACACTACTGGTTATCTCTAACACCTTGACTTCACCAGAGCACCTTGATGTACGCACAAGACACTCGACTTCTTGATGAACACACAAGAAGACTCGAAGCCGAACTATGAAACAAGCTTACACCAGAGTTCCTTGATGAACACACAAGGATACTCGACTTCTTGATGAACACACAAGAAGACTCGAAGCTAAATCAATATAAACAATAATGAAGAAGAAGATGAATGGGAAAGAAGGAAGAAGAAGATAAATGGGGAAGAAAAAGATGAGTTCAATCACCAAAACCACCTAAACCAAAACCTAAACAAACTCCAAGACTAGAGATGAATTGGACGGCCAAAGAACTAGTTTGTTCTTTGGTAGAAAACCCTATATACAGTTAGGGTTTGAAACAAGAGAAAATGGGCCGAAATTGACAGATTTCATATTGGACGTACGTACGTCGAAATAACGTTCGTACGTCTTCACACGATAAACGCTTGCTGCCTGCTTGGACGTACGAACGTCCTAACAAGGTACGTACGTCCTGAACAAAAACAATCCTGCTGCCTAACCTGACGTACGTACGCCCTAACTCGGTACGTACGTTCAACACGATGAAAGTTTGCTGACCTACTGAACGTAAGTACGTCCTAACTAGGTACGTACGTCCTAAACCAAAAACACACTATGGATACACAAGACACAAGGACAAGAACCTAGGATGACGTGCGCACAACAAGGTTTTCCTAACAATGAACTCAAGGCGAGATAACCATGGACGACCAATATCACAAAATTGATGTCAAACAAACTTAGTGCCGGTTTCAGAAACTTTCAACTGCAGCTAAGTTTTGTTCTCCTATATGCTGAATTTTAGACTCATTCATTTCCAAAACCAGACTATCACCCACCCAATAGATTAATCAGTGGTTCATACACCCTACAAAGTGGTTTATTGACAAAGACTTCTTATTTTGTTATTATTTTCTGGACAAATTTGGAAACCTAGAATTCTAGATGTCATGTAGTTTTTAAAAATAAAATTTTGCAGCCCTCAATTATTGGTGAGATCTCTGATTCAGTTGTGACACAATCCCACAATGCCAAAGGCAATACAGTTAGTTCATGAACAGTACCAGATTCCTTTTTTTTTTTTTTTTTTTTTATTTTATTTATTTATTTTTTTTTTTTTTAAAAAAAAAGACCCCGAAAGAGGGGGTGGGGTTTGGCAGACCCCTACCTATTAATTAAAATATAGCAATGAAAATCTTTTGAGGGGGACATTGGGCCTTACCTCTTACAAAATCAAACATCAGGAGTTGCCTAGGCCTAAACAAAACAATACAACTAAATTTGAAAGCAATAGAAAGTCAGCTCCTAGAAAATGCGCCAAAAGCTGAAGAGCTTTCAATAGGTAGTTGGGGATGTCAAAATATAACACCTTGCTCCCATCTCCCCGATACCTATTCCTGCAGACATCTGTAGACCATGTCTTCCTCCTCCACTACTTCTTCTGATTCCACTACAAGTGTGAATATTGCTCTGGTTGAGGATCAAGTCTATGAGGCAGTTAGGCGATCTTTGTGTCCTTTCCACTTTGAGGGTTTTGAGGACTTCCAAGCTGGGGTAAGTGAGTTGGCTGAGGATGTTGGTGGAGTTGTCGCTGAGATAAGAGATTTCATGTTTTCTGTATTCCCTCAGCCTCCTTCCAAGGTTGGGATTGAGAACTGGAATCGGCTATTATGCTAGGTATGGGATTGAAACTTGCCATTCTTGCAGAGAAGCATCTACTGTTCCTGGGTTTGGGTATGTTGAGGCTGAGAATAGAGATGATGTTGCTGAAGAGGCTGACCAAGAGGAGGCTAATGTTCAGGGAAATGCTGGAGCTAGAGAGGTTGGAGATCCTGGTCCTTCTGATAATGATAGTGGTGAGGAGAGGAAGGCCAAGAAACCAAGAGTCTGAAGTTATGCTAACCTGAGTATTCTGTAATCTGTTTGTTTGATGTATTCTCCTTTCGATGTAGTAAACTCTCAATCTCCTCCAAGGAATTGAGCTATAGTTTTGCAAATCTGAATTGAGGAATGTTGTTCTTATCTCCATTTAGAATTTGTAGAAATTCTGCATCTTGATGTCTATTCACTGCTCCATCACATTGTAGTTTAATTCCCATCTTAGACATATAATCTGCTGCAGAATTTCCTTCCCTGTATACATGGTTACATATAATCTCCATTCCTTTTGCAATTGTATGAATTTGTTTCCACCATTTAACAAGTGACCATGGAATGCTTGCCTGCTTGTGGAACCATAGGATTGTAAGACTTGAATCAGCTTGTAGGTGTACTCTATTGTGTCCCAGCCATAAGCATAGCTTCAGACCATCTAATATGGCTCTTGTTTCCGCCAGGTTATTGGTTCCCTGTCCATAGAAAGAGAAAAAGTTTGCCACATGTACCCTCCTGAGTTCTAATGACTCCCCCACCAGCAGCTATTCCATCCTGACAAGCCCCATCTGTGTTCAGTCCAATGAAGCCTTCCTGAGGTCTACTCCATAGGACTAGGGTTGGTATTGAGAGTGGAGGATTTTTGGGGCTTATCTTTAGAACTTGAGCAGCTTCCTCAAACTTCTGACAAGATCATCTATTTGGGATATAGTGCTCACACAACCTTGCAAGCCAGAACTTGATTTTCAAAATAATCTGCTTGCTTGCATGTTGTGAGTGTTTATATCCATCTTCATACCTCCTACTGCATCTCTCCTTCCATATTTCCCATAGAATAAAAAAAGGAGTTAGGGTACAGCAAAGGAACTCCATGGAACCAGACTTACTCTTTTTAAACCAGCTTCCAAGTAGTGCACCAAAATTGTAGAACCTTAGAAGCTTGATGTCAAACAGACCGTGGAAAAAGTTCCAAACTGGTCTAGCCAGTTCGCTCCTTAAGAACAGATATGAAGAAGATTCCATTGTATGAGTCGCACAACAGCTGCATCTAGATACCATGTGAATATAACATTTCTTAACAGCTACATCTGTTGGAATGGCACCATTTAGCAACTTCCATATAAAGAAAGAGATTTTTGTTGGCACAAAGTGGTGCCAAATTCTCTTCATGACCGGAAAGACATGCTTTGATTGATGGCACAAATGCACATAAGATCTGATAGAGAACTCTCCAGAAGAGGTGAAAGGCCAGATTCTTCTATCCCTTTGTATATCTTGATGGAGAGTGCGATATGCATCTCTTAAAACCACCCTTTGTTCTTGAGTGAATATAGGGATGTTAAAATCTGCATCTTTTGCCTCTTGTAGAGAAAGTCCTGCAAAAATCCCTGGCTCAATAGCTGGCATAATGCATCCTTCTTCCATCCAGTTTTCACCTAGCACATTGAACTGTCCAGGGCCAAATTCCCAAGTTGTTAAGTCTACTAACTCTTCTAAACATCTCCAACAATCCCTCCATATCATAGTGGCAGATGTGATCAATTTTATGCTTTTGAGTGATCTGTGCTTTATGTACTTGTCTCTCATGAACTTGGCCCAAAGAGTGTCTGAGCTGACCAAGTTCCATGTGGATTTCATTCGATATGCTTTCAGGACCTGCTTCAATGGCCTAATTCCCAGGCCTCCTTCCTCAATTGTGCAAGTTATCTTAGACCAAGACACCCATTTCCTTTTCCCTTTGAAATCAGAGCTCCTCCACAGGAAATTAGAAAAAAAAAGTGATTCAAGTATCCTGATCACTATTTTGGGTACAGAAAAAACAGAGAAGAGATAGATGGGCATACTCTGAAGAACATGCTTGAGCAGAATTAATCTTCCTCCATGTGACAACATTTTCTTCCTCCATCCGTCCATCTTATTTCTTACTTTTGTAATAAGTCCTTCAAAGTATTCTGCCTTGGCTTTTTCTTGAAAAATAGGAACTCCTAGGTATATCATTGGAGATTCTTTATTTTTGAAGCCTGTGGAATGCTGCACCATAAGGATTCTATCCGTAGGGGTCTTTTTTTCCATCACAAATGTACTCTTTGAGGCATTTATTTTCTTTCCAGAACATCTGCTGTAGCGTTCTAGAAAACTCATGCACCCCTCTATCGAACTTTTCCTGCCATTTAAAAACACGAGAGTATCATCACCATATAAGAGATGAGTAATAGGGTCACAACTTCTAGGAGTAGTGTAAGTGCATATCTTTTCTACTTGAAACTCCTGGATTAACTCTCTACTCAAGACTTCTAAAGCTAGGATAAAAAGGAATGGTGACAAAGGGTCACCCTGCCTGATCCCTCTGGACGATTTGAAATTGCCTTTATTGCTCCCTTGAAACAAGACAGAAAATGTACACTGCTCTATACAGGAGGAGATCAGCTGAATCCAGTTGGCAGAAAATCCAAAGTTAGCTAACACAGATTTGAGATATTGCCATTCTATTCGATCAAAAGCTTTCTCCATGTCTAATTTCATTACCAAATTTCCACCTTGAACTTTCCTGCCAATGTTTTGCATCATTTCCTGGGCTAGACCTACCTTTGACATAGGCGCCCTGCTGGGGAGAGATAAGCTTAGGTAAAATGCTTGTAAGCCTAGATGTGAGAATTTTGGAGACTATCTTGTAACTGACATCACACAAGTTGATAGGTCTGAACTCTGCCAAGGTTGTTGGAGTGTCCTTTTTTGGAATTAAACAAATGAAATTGGCCAAAAAGGATGTTGGAAGACCGGCTCCTTGGAAAAATGCTTGTATAGCAGCTACAGTATCCTTCTTAACTATCTCCCAACATTTCTGGTAAAAAAGGGAGGTCAAGCCATCAGGACCCGGTGCACTATCTGGTGCAATTCCAAAGACAACCTCTTTTATTTCCTCCTGAGATGGTATATCATTAAGCATAAGATTATCCTCCTCTGACATTAAAGGCTTGATCACTCCCATAATATTCTCATCCCTTTGCCACCCCTGTGATGAAAGTTGAGCATGAAAAAATTCAACTTCTTTGGTGTGAATCTCTTCTAGGTCACTGCACCATTGGTCTGGGTCTTCTGTGAGTAAAAGTTTATCCACCACAACTTTCATTCTTGCAACAACAGAGGTATGAAAGTACTTTGTATTTTTTTTCCACCTCCATCAACCATTTTTCTCCAGACTTTTCCTTCCAAAACTGTTCTTCTTGGATCAAAGCTTGTTGATATAGTGCTTGTTGTTTCTTCAGCTCTATCCATACCTCCATATCCCAGGAAGCTATCAGAGATTGATCTAGTTCCACTATCCTGTCCTCTAGTGCCTTGATCTTTTGCTGAATATTACCAAACACATGCTTGTTCCACCATTTTAGCCTAGATTGAATGTTCCTGATCTTTACCTCAAACATGTGTATGGGGAGTGGAGAATACCCAGCTGAATCCCAGTTGTCTTGGATGAATTGCTTGAAGCGTTCATGAGAGATCCACATTTTTTTAAATCGAAATGGGTGTTGCTCATTCCCATGCTTCTTGTTTTTACCTCTAACAATCAATGGCAGGTAATCGGAGTTGGCCCTTGGCTCATGCAGCACCTCAATGGGTGGAAACTCATTTGCCCAGATTGTGTTTGTAAAAACTCTATCTAGTCTAGCCCAACGTCTTCTTGTGCCCTGCTGATTGTTACACCAAGTAAACTTTGATCCAGTGTATCCACAATCCATAAGACCACAATTAAGAACAAAGTTATTGAAGTCTTCTATCGAGTTGAGAGAAGCTTGTTCCCCTCCAAGTCTTTCATTCGAGGACAAAACTGTGTTAAAATCTCCTCCTATAATCCATGGAGTTGTTGCAGAAGCCCCAAAGTTGAAAAGGTTCTGCCATAAGAGCCTCCTCTCTACATTTGGACACTTAGCGTATACAAAAGATGCTAGAAAGGATTTTTGGGAAGTGGTATGAGTGATGTGTAGGTTACAAGCTTGGCTGCATTCACTAATCTTCTGAACAACAAGTTGATCATTCCAGAAAATCCATACTTTGCCTTGACTAAGGTCATTGGACGTGTGATTTTGTAAACCCATCGAATTAGCCACCCTACTTAATTTCCTGATATTGATCATAGGCTCTAGTATAACGAACATATATAAGGGGAATGCTCTCTGATAATTTTCCTAACCCTTCTCATAGTTGTCTTATTCCCCACTCCTCTTGCATTCCATATAGTTATGGCTTGCAACATTTAAAACTATGGGGCTTTGAGGATTGGGGGGATTGGCTTTTTGACCTTGTCATCATGCCTGAACCTCTGGGAGGTAGGAGAGCCCTACGCCTTCTCCTATTATCCACTTCTGTATCTGATCCTATAATTTCCAATTCTTGACTTTCAAAATCTTGATCAAGGTCTTGAGTTTCCAAGGCTTGGAGCTGGTGAAGATCATATCCAGTTTTTTGAGCGAGAGGGATGATTTCTGTATGTTGCAATGTTACAGGAGGCTCCATCCGAGTGCTCTCAGTCCTCTCACATGATGATGGTGGGGCAATGATAATAGCCAGGGGGTTGAGGTCTTTCCTAGAGTTGTCATCTTGCACCGCTGGTGGAGTGCCAGGGAATTGATTTTGCAAATTGACCCCTTCAATCTCTGGATCTGCTTGGGAGGTAGCTTGGGACGTAGTACCCTCTTGCCCGTTTGGTGCTTCTTCTTCCTCTAGATTCGCTAATAGCCCAAAGGAGTTTTGAGTGGTTATATTGGTCTTATCGGCTGACAAAGTTGCCAGATTATCTGAGGTTTCTGGAGTCACTTCCTCCAATGGTTGAATTACCTTTTCTTTACCTTTGTCAGCTGGAAGCATATCGAGATCCACTTCTTCTCCAAGGACGTCCTTAGTTCCACTAGTTCTAGCTTGTAAGTTGGTACTTCTGATGACAGACCTGTAGTATTGTTTCTTTCTCTGCTGTAGCCAGATAGGGTTTCCATTTTTGGGAACAGCTATGTTTGAACCAGAGTGTACTTCTTTAGCTTTTCCTTTCTCCATGGTTTTCTGTTTTCTTCTATTGCAGTTTTCCAGTGCATGCCCAATTTTGCAACAATGTGAGCAGTATAAGAAGTTAGGGTAATAAAGGTATTGCCAGAATCCAGCAAAGTTAGCCCCTTCTATCCATATAGACTCTGGCATATCCTCTTCCACATTCATCTCTACACAGATTCTAGCCGCACCAGGTTTCGTTCTAAGAATAGTATCCTTAGCAATAGACAAGAATTTTCCCATGTTATCTCCAATGGCTTTGAGGGTTGCTGGATGGAAAAAATCCAAGGGGAGTCCAGGAAGATCCACCCATACAGGAGCCAAGGTGGGTTCTTGTTTGAGGTTAAAATCAGTATGCCATCGAAAGATTTTGAATCTGACTCCCATAAAGTGACAGTTTTGTCGAGACAAAGTTTTGTAACTTCTTCTTTTGAATCAAAAGTGACAAGCACATGCCTGGGATCAAGCAGTCCCATGGTAAAACCCCCAACCACATTCCATTCCCTGGTGATGCATCCTCGAATAACTTCAAGTTGTGGCCTGTGAGTCGAAAACTTCAGAACAATCGATAATGAGGAGATAAGATTCTGTCCACGTTCTATAGCTTCTCGACTGAAAGAGATAGCCAGTTTTCTGTCCTTTTTGAAGGTACGATGGTTCGCAGGTGTCAGATCAAGAGGTTTAGGTATTATCTGCTTAAAAAGAGACGCAAAAGAAGGAGTAGTAGATGAACCAAGCAAGGCTCCTTCATTCCCTGCTTGTTCCGAGGTGATAGCCATGACAAAGAAGACTCAAAACCCTTAAAATAACAGAGAACGCAAAAATCGCCCAAAGTTTTTCTCCATTATTAGGGTTTTAAGGTTTTTTCATAGATTCCTTCTATTTGGGTTCCCCCTGCAGCAAATTGCCTCAAACTCAATGTGGACATCACTTTCACAACTCCATCTTAATATGTTGTTAGAGACTCAGCAAGTCAGTTTGTCATAGCAGGAATAGGGACAACTTATGTTGGATCGACAGGTGCAGCAGAATGTGTAAGCGGTCTTTCTGCCTAGATCTTGAGATCAGTGAGGCCAATGAAGAATAATTTAACTTCTTCGTCATCATCTCTGTTACCTGTAATATTCCAGGGTTGTTCCCGACCGTTAGCACTCCAACGCTCAAGTCAGATAGTGTAGATGAAGAGAAGAAGAAAGAGAAAATGTGTTGACTGAAGTGATGGATCATACCTTGTGTTTAGGGTTTTGCCCCTTATATACTATTCATACCGTGTATGTAATGTACGCTGTGAGATCTTAAAAGATCTGACAGTTGTGATGTAGAGACGTGGAATTCTGCCTTCCAAGTATTCTCTGTCATGACTGATCTCACGTGATTGCCACGTGAGCCATACAGTCTGTTTTGTCTGAGTGAACCTACATCGCAAGCTATTTTACTAGGTTGATTCGTTAGAACCGAGTAACCCGTGGAATCTAGTATAATTATGTACTTACATCGCCCACTTCTCTGGGCTGACGGATTTCTCGTCTGCCAAGAGAAATATAGCCACATGGAGTCATCAAAAATTCCATAGAACTCAGTGTTCGCGGAGCTCCCAGAGTTGCAAAATAAAATAGTGTCGAACTTTAAAGAACTGTCGTACCTGACAGACTTCCTGGATGAGTTCAAGTCGAGATGTCGGTCCTACTGGAATACTGTGCGAGAATTTTTCATAAACATACAATATATAATAATGACTTATAAATTAAGCTTCAATGTTACCTCTAGAGAAACTATGCAGAGTATATTGAACGTGTTGTGTATTGGCTCGCAATGCGCAGGATCATAGGTTATATTAAGTGAGGTCTATAAGATCATATCTTATGTTTGTTTCTAGAAACAATGTATATAAGAATTCTACTCCCATAAGTACTTGGTATTCTAATTGGTAATTGGTATTGTTATCCAATTTGGATCCTTGTATGGCCGGATTAGCAACTCTTGGGTATTATATGGATTAGGAACTCTTGGGTATTATATATACTCAACTAGTTGGCTATTGTAAAATGGTGGTAAGAAGAAAGAGTGAACCAAAGGTGAAAGCATTAGTAGATAGAGAGAGAGAGAGAGAGAGAGAGAGAGAGAGAGAGAGAGAGAGAGGGAAATTTATGAAGGTTTTCATAATAGGGTTTCTCAGGTTCTAGTGTAAGAGAGAAAGAGACAAGGAATTATAGATTTGTAATAAGGTTGTTTTTTTTCTTGATTAGTGAAATCTTCTTGATCAGTTGCCGGGTGGAGTAGGCGGGTTTGCCAAACCACGTTAATATTGGTGTTATTGTGTGTGATTGTGTTTTTTTTATTACTTTCTCTGTTATTTGTTATTATCTAGATTATCGGTATTACAACTAATCCTTGGGTTAAAGCTTCTGTTGCACAACAAGTGGTATTAAAGCAAGGTTCTAGGTTGTAGGGATTTTCGAGATGGCGCAAAAGGTTTCAAGTTTAGGTTTGAAGTTTGATGTAGAGAAGTTCGATGGAAAGATGAATTTTGGTTTGTGGAAAGTACAAGTCCAAGATCTCTTGGTACAATTAATTCGGGCTACACAAAGCATTAAAGGAAAACTGGCAGATATGTCAGATGATGTTTGGGAAGAATTTGATTTGAAGGGTATTAGTGTGATTCGATTGTGTTTAACGAATGAGGTCTTGTCAAACGTTCTCACAGAAAGTTCTTCGGTAAAACTTTGGTTAAAGCTTGAAAGTTTGTATATGACAAAGTCGTTATCAAAGCAATTGTACCACAAGAAGCAACTTTACAGGTTGAGAATGGCAGAAGGTACAGGTATTAATGAACATCTCAGTGTCTTCAATAACATGCTTTCTGAATTGGTTCATGTTGGAGTGAAGTTAAAGGATGAAGATAAAACACATCTACTTCTGAACTCCATGCCCCAATCCTATGAACATATTATCACCACATTGCTCTATGGAAAGTAAACTCTGGAATTGGATGAGGTTGTCAGTTGATCGGACCTCAAAAGTGTTTGTCTAGCACTTAGCTTATATTATTGTATTATATCTATTGATTAGTGCATTCTTGTCTTTATGTAGGGTTTTATGAGCTGAAATGCGAATATTGTGTAAAAGCCCGCAAAAAGTCGAGAAAAGCAAGCAAAGAGGTGTTATTTGCACAAGGGAAGAATAATGGATATTTGCACCCGCGAAATCTGCTAAGGGCACCCAGCGGTCAACTCTGGTCAACTAGATTGAGTTGACTTTTTGGTCAACTTTGACTAAGGTTGGATTGGGTAACTAATTTAAGTCTACTAGGGTTAACACCCATACATAGGTTATATTTAATTATTGACATGTGGTATTTTGTGATTGGGTGTCTATAAATTAGTTGGGTAATTAATTCAAATCCACTAGGGTTAATTACACCCATACATAGGTTATAGTTTTTATTAAAACATACAAACTTTTTTTATAATTCTAAAAAATTGCTAACTTTACGTGCAATTCTAAAAATTTGCTAATTATTTATATGTGCAATTCTAAGAATTGCTAACTTTTAATTATGTAATTCTAAAAAATTGTAATAACAATTCCACTAAATTGCAATATCACTATTGTGCGGTTTCAATTTTTGATAGTAATTCTTGATAGCAATTCCACTTGTTACACTACCACTAACTCGGCGGTTTTCAATTCTAATAGCAATTTTAAACTTTAAATACTAGTAATAGAGGGTATTATTGTAAACTAACTTTTGGTCAAAAAAAAAAAGAAGGACTAATCATTAATGAGATAGTTTGACGGGACTAATTGATAATGCCCATTGCATTTTGGGATGGCTAATTTAATCACTGATTTTATTTTTTGCTAGCATAAAATTTGTTTTTTAGCCTACACAGCTATCTGAAAATGTGTAAGACCACCTTTCATTTTTATTTTTATTTTCTTGATAAACAAGACCAAGTTTCTCAAATTGCGCTTTCTCGGAAGGACCTCACCATTCTACCATTCGTTCCACTACAACTTTCTTCATCACTCATCACTGTGACTCAATCAAGTAAGGTTATTTCTTCTTTCTTCTTCACCAATTTTTCCACTTGGAAGTTAGTTGAATTGAGGGTGTCCCACACGTATAGGAAGGCAAGAAGAAGGTAATAGTGAAGCTTCCAGTAAACTAACATCAACTTGGATTTGAATTAACGCGGTGAAGGTCACCGCGTTCCAAAGTCCCAAACCATTTGTATAAATTGGGTGTGCTCAAGTCTCTGATCGACTACAAGTCTTCCCACTTCATTTACATACAGGTATGTAATCTCAAAATCTTCATCTCTTGTTTGGGTTTTCTAGTCAACTTCTTCATCTCTTGAATTTGTCCATAACAACAACAAATCATTTAACATGAGTATATACTATATACAGATATATCTACTTAATACAATTTTTGCTGGTTATCACAGACTTGGTTGAGTCGTCCTTATACTATTTGAACGTCAACTTGGTGTGGCTGCTACTTCTAGTTGTATTCTGTCAGCTATTATCATGGGCGGCATTAACAATGCTGTTAATCTTGAGCAAAATTTTACGAAGTTGTTGGCTAAGATGGTTGATCTGGGTAATCTGAAGGACAGAGTGAAAAGAAGAAACGAACTATATCCAGAGGACATGGATGGGTGGGTGCATAACGCAGAGGACAGAGAACGTGAAGTGGAGGAAATAACAAGTAAGTTAGATGAACTACGATTACATGGTTTTCAATATATTAGAAATGTGAATTACAGGTCCAAACTTAACCAAAGAGTGATTGAAAATCTAAATGTTGTGAACAATTTAATAGCAGTGGGTAATGCTAGTCCAGCGTCAATTCGCGCACTTTTAAGTGAAATGGCAATTGGTCAACCTAGAGAATTTTCTCGAGCGGAGATTATGATCATTACATCACATTTATCTGAATCCAATATAATACGCTCTGATTTGTTTGGAAATGTCTATAATGCTAAGTTTCGCAATGGTAAGCAAGTAAGTGTTAAGGTACTAAGGGATAAGGATGTGAGTCAAGGGATATTCAAATCTGAGGTGAGATCATTGAGCAATGCTTCCCATCGGAACTTACTAAAACTTTATGGGTATTGCTTTGAACACAACACCATAGCACTTGTTTATGAATATATGGAAAATGGGACATTTGATAAAATATTGTATCAAAATCCCCTTAGTATAGAGTGGGATAAGTTTTATGGTATTGCAATTAAGACAGCAAAGGCAATCGCATATTTGCATGATGGTTGTGATGACCAAATCCTTCACCATTGTATTAACCTATTTCTAGATTAATGCACTACTAGGTCAGGTCGTTGGAAGACTTGACCAAAGGGGGATGTTTGAGATCGGGGTGGCTGCACCTCGTTGAGATCGAGATTGCCTACGTACTCTAGCTCGGGGGAGTTGAACTTAGAGATCAAGCCATCGTAGTTCTATTTTTATAGAAGGTAGAAAGGTGTGGATCGTGGATCTTGCAGATTCTCTGCCGTCATAATGAGGATTGATTGTGTAACGCGCGAGGATCATCCTTGTGAATTAATTATGTAACTGACGAGAATATTCTGTGCATTGAATGAGAGCACGTGTGTATAATCAGGTCGCTGCTGGTTGCGTGGTCGGGTCGTTGCGGTCGAGCTACTAGCAGGTAGAGATCGTGGTGACCTGATGGATGGATGACTGTGCCACGTGGCTGCTTTTGATTGGTTGGAGTATGTAGTACCCTTACATAAGCCCCCTCTTTTTAGGTCGGCTGTAGTAGTCGGGCTGAAAAGACTAAGAACTCTGATCGATGCTGATTTGTAGTTTGCTTTTTGAATTTGCGGACGTGGCAGTCATGCAGGCTTGTCTGCAGTAATCATGGCGCTCTTACGGGGAAGTAGAGGATTTTCCTCGAGCAGCTAGCTGTGCAGTTATGGCAACTGACGCACTTCT
This sequence comes from Aquilegia eximia, assembly GCA_023053565.1. Taxonomy (NCBI): domain Eukaryota; kingdom Viridiplantae; phylum Streptophyta; class Magnoliopsida; order Ranunculales; family Ranunculaceae; genus Aquilegia; species Aquilegia eximia. The sequence goes on along the minus strand of JALIGU010000005.1, from coordinate 4,123,841 downwards.
TGCCTGATATGGTCTTTGTGTGGCACGTGGGATGATCCGACGGTGGATGTGAATCGTTTGTTAAGTGGAAAATAACTGCAATAGATGTGGATTCTCTGCTCGATCTCAGCCGTTTACCTGTTTCGAACTGATGGCTGGGATTGTATGTGCTACAGTATTTAAACTGTAGCTCTCTTGAGAAAGGTTTACCTATCTCGCTTTTATTTGAATTGCTGCCGCTTTTCTCTTGCGATCTGAAGAACCTTGAGAGCTCGTGAGGTTAGTTTTCTTCTCTTTCTTTTCTTTCATCTTCTGTTTTCTTTTCTGTTGCTTGGTAGAAATGTCGGACGCGAGTGACTCTCAAAATGATAACTTGAGTGGTGGTGGCGGTGAGGAGTATGAGTCTGAAAGGACTCAATCTGAAACCTTGTCTCCCGTTCATGGTGTGGATTCTGATAGCCCCCAGAGTGGTGGCTCTCATGGGGCGGACTCGTCTGACGAGGAAATGGTGGAAGGAGACGATGGCTCGATGTGTAGAGTAGTGAACCTTAAGTATGTAAATAGGCATATTACGTTTAGGAAGCAGTATGGTCTTAGCTCGATTGAGCATTTGGAGATTAGGTTTTTAGGAGATCGTTTACTTTCTGCTGAGTATCGACCTAAAAATCCCTTCTCGACTGTTTTTACTTTGACCCAATTCCGAGCTGGGGTGAGGCTGCCATTGTCTTGCTTGGTGGTCGACCTGTTGAATGTTATTGGTCGAGCCCCCTGCCAGATGAATGGCAATTTCTGGAGAAATATGAGGGTAATTGACGACCTGAATAAGTTGCATAGGTGGAACGTCACTGTGAAAGATGTGTTGGATCACTTTACTTTCAAACGTTCTTCAAAGGCCGATTTTGCGGGCTATAATATGCAAGTTAGGCCAGAACGTTTGCCTTTGATCTACCCTGTTAGTAGTGAGCCATGGTGGAAAGATCCCATGCTGATTACTGGGTCAATCATTGAGGGGAGTATCCAGTTGCGTCATGTGACTAGGAATGATGCTCGTAAGTTTCTGGTTGTTAGCCTTAGGATGGTAGATGAATTTCTTTCTTCCGGACTTGCTGAGTTTATATTTTATTTGCAGCGATCAGGGACGACCACTTGGTGAGGAAGAACGACTTGAAGTCTGCTCTGAACAGTTTTGGTTTGTGGGCTGATAGTCGGAAGATACGGTTCTTACCCCACCTGAGGGAGCATTTTATTCCGAAGGGTGGTCCGAAAATCGTTGAAGAAGAGCTCGAGAGGAGGAAGTCGCTGAGGAAGGCCCATATGTCTTCTGTACATAAAGCTGATGCTGGGCGTTCTGGTGGTAGCTCGCGTGCTGGGGAGAAGGAACGAGCTGGTGGTAGCTCGAGGCCTGAGGAGAGAGAGCGATCTGGAAGCACTGCTCGGAGGTCGGAGAAGGAACGATCTGGGGTTAGTTCGCGCCGGGGGGAGGTAGTGGCGAGCCCCCCAGTCGTATCCCCTCCGGCCTTACTCCCTAAATTGCCTGCCTTGGCCGGGAAGAAGAGGTCGCTTTCAGGGAACCTGAAGTTGGTGGAGCCTCCAACTATGCCGTCTTCTGCTCCTCCCAAGTTTGTGAAATCTCCTGAGATGTCTGTTGTGTCCAGGAAGACTGCTGTTCGGCCTTCGGAGAAAGGCAAGGGTGTGTCGTCTGAGTTTCGCCCTGGGCCGTTCGACTATTTGGATGGCCGTGGTGAGAGGCATGTCGTATATGATAACGACAGTGCTATTGACGACCCCTGCGTCACCCGACTGTGAATGAGGGCATCGTTCTGGAAGCTGATGCTCGAGCAGTGAAGTCGCAGACTTTGTTGGTGACCTGTTCAAAGATAAACGCGGCGCTGTCTTTGGTGAGTGTTATCATAAGTCTTTTTTGGTTGTGCGTAGCCGTTGCTGACTAAACTCTGTTTGCACTTGCAGCTCAACGCAAGCTTCCAAGAGGTGCGTCTGGTTGCTGAGGTTGGTGCTCGAGCTGAGATTGAGTTGAAGGACCTCAATGAGAAGCTCGAGCAGGCGAAGAACGTTGTTGTTGTTGCTGAGTGCAAGGTTAGGGACAGGGATGCATAGGTCGCAGCTTTGAAGGAGATGGTGGAGCAGTTGAAGGAGGCGGTGGAGCAGTTGAAAGAAGATTCTGCTGCTGCTAAGGCTTCTGCTGCCTACTGGGAGCACGCATGCCAAGAGAATGGCGCAGCGTGGAAGGCCTACTGCGACAACTTGAAGGAAGCTTTGATGGGGTCGCCCGAAGGAGAGGAGACGCGAGGTGGTGCCGATGGAACTTCGGTACCAGCTCAGGACACCTTGACGAGCCCTAATGACCAGGTCGCCAGTGGCCGTACGGAGATTGATGGTTCCGGCGACCAGTCTGTGCAGCAGTGAGTTAGTCCTGGTATCGACCTTCTTGTATTGGGTGACCTTGTGCAAAGTTTGCTTCTTGCACTCCTTGTTCTTGCAGTAAGTCTTCGTTGGCCTTTCTCAAAACAGTCTTCTGAGTTTGTGAGCTTGAGTATACAATCATCTGTTTTGTTTGGAGTTGTAATGAACAGCAGTAATTGATAGTTTTGTTGACGAGCTTGTGATTAAGCCTTTCTGATCAGCTAGTTTCCAGAGAGTCTTGGTAGCTCGTTCAGAAGGCAGGTAGACGAGATGAATGGCTGCAAGTAGGACGAACTGGTAGATGAGGTCGCATGCATGGTTGCTTGATTGTACATGGGTCGTGGGAATGATATGACCAATGTACAAGGTTAAGTTGCAGATGTACGAACTTAACAAAATTGAAATTATTAAAGGGACTAGAGTATTGATAATTTATAGGTCAAGGGATTAGACCTTAAGAGCCATTCATGTTTGAGCTGAGATGAAGGCAAAGATGAGATTATATATTGAAATGTAATGAATAGATGCTTACATTTCATTGATAAAACTTTTTCAAGTGATAAGCATTCCATGGGTTCTTAACGATCTCTCCTTCTGGTGTTTGAAGACGATAAGAACCGTTGCTTTGAACCTTGGTGACAATGTAAGGGCCTTCCCAATTGGCATTGAGTTTGCCAATAATATCTTTCCTTTTGTTGTGGAACATCTTCCTTAGGACTAGTTCTCCTGGTTGAAAAGATCTAGGTCGTACGCCTTTGTTATAAGCTCGCTTAAGTTGTTGTTGATATTGCTCAAGTTTTATAACGGCGTGATTTCGTCGTTCTTCAAGGAGATCGATTCCGAACGACCAGACCTGGTTGTTAAGCTCCGTGTCGACCAGAAAGGATTTGGTCGTTCCAAATGTTAACTCTGTGGGAATAACGGCCTCAACTCCATAGCAAAGGCTGAATGGAGACATCCCTGTGGATGTACGAGGAGTTGTTCTGTAAGCCCACAGGATGTTTTCTAGCTGTTGCGGCCATTGATCGTGTTGATCCTCAAAGCTTTTTCTTTAAGTTGTTCAGGATCTGTCGATTTGCAGCTTCGACTTGGCCGTTGGACTGTGGATATCTAGGTGTTGACCTAGAATGATCAATTTTCCATAGCTCGTAGAAAGCTTTGATGTTTTTGCCCGCGAACTGAGTGCCATTATCCGTGACTATTTGCTTTGGTAGACTGAATCGTGTGATTATGTTTTCCCACATGAACCTTTGAACATCAGCTTGAGTGATGTTGGCGAGTGCAACAGCTTCTACCCATTTTGTGAAGTAGTCAATGGCGACTAGAACAAACTTCTTTTCAGACTTCTTTTCTTTGATGAAAGGGCCCATGATATCTAGCCCCCACATGTGAAATGGCCATGGCGCAGTGATGTTGATTAGATCGTTTGGATGCTGATGCTGGTTATCGGCAAAATGCTGGCATTCTTTACACTTCAACACAAATTTCTTGGCATCTTCTTTCATTCTTGGCCAGAAATATCCTTGGGAGATCGCTTTATGAGCTAATGTTCGACCTCCTGAGTGGTTTCCGCATTCTCCTTCATGGATTTCCTGGAAGATGATCTGGCCATGCTGGGGAATCAAGCACCGTAACAATAGACTGGTTGCAGATTTTCTGAATAGCTTACCCTCATGGATCTTATACATAGTGACTTTATGTAATAATTGATTGGCCTCCCTCTTGTTGGATGGAAGCACACCAGTTTGAAGGTAAGTGATGAAAGGCTCCATCCAAGTTCCTTGGATGTCTGCTGGTGTTGTGTCTAGTAGATCAGAGATTTGATGAACATTTTCCTCTTTGAACAGATATGCGGGCTGTGTATTGATTGCTATGGTGAGAGCCCGCGGTCGGTCTGATTCGATCTTAGATGCTAAGAATGCCAGTGAATCAGCATGTCTGTTGTCATCTCTAGGGATGTTATCGATTGTGAAATAACTGAGCTAGGTGATGAGGTCCCTTGCTTTGCTGGCATATCGGATTAAGTTGACACCATTGATCTGGTAGTTATTGGTAATCTGATTGACTACCAATTGAGAATCATTGTACACCTTGAGGCGGACTGCCTGTAGGTCGATAGCCATTTGTATGCCTTGGATTAGAGCTTCGTACTCGGCCTCGTTGTTGGAGGTCGAGAAGTCGAGACGAGTTGCTCTCTCGAGCTGTGAGCCTTCAGGAGAAATGAGCACAGTGCCTATGCCACTTCCGTTGGAGTTGTGGGAACCATCAACATATAGTTGCCAAGTGTCGGGAGGACTGTCCTGGACTTTCTTTGTTTCTGGCTCTGGTTCCCAATTGATGTCTTCTGCTGGATAGTCTGCTAAGAAATCTGCGATGTCTTGGCCCTTGACGGCCTGTCGAGAGACGAACTCAAATGTGTAATCACCCAGCTCGGCTGCCCATCGAGCCATACGACCTGTTTTGTTCTTCTTTTCTAATATATGGCGTAACGGCTGGTCGGTGATTACTCTGACAGTGTGGGCCTTATTTCGGCCTGTTGTAAGACTTTGCTCGTGAAGTAAATTGGTCTTTCGACCTGATTTTCCTCTTTGAACAGTACTGCACTGATCGCGAAATCGGAAGTTGCGAGGTAGATACCGAGTATATCTCCGTCATTAGGCTTAGTGAGATAAATAGGCCTTGAGGTCGGTGAAGGCCTTCTCGCATTCTTCTGTCCATTCATATGTAGCCCCCTTCTTTAGGATATGGAGCATTGGTCGGCATTTGTCTGATGCTCTGGAGATGAATCTGTTCAGAGCTGACACCATGCCGTTGAGCATCTGGATTTGTTTCTTTGTTTTTGGGCTTGGCATGTCGATCAGGGCTCTGATCTGGTCGGGATTTGCTTCAATACCTCGTCTGGTGACTAGGTAGCCGAGGAATTTTCCTGATGCAACCCCGAACAGACACTTCTCTGGATTGAGACGCATTCTGTATTGTCTTATCTTTGGAATGCCTGGTCGAGATTGTACAAATGATCTTGCTCTTGGTTACTCTTCACTAGCATGTCGTCAATGTAGACTTCCATTGTTCGACCTAGGAGGTCGTCGAACATTCTTGTGACCAGTCTTTGATAGGTCGCCCCTGCATTCCTTAACCCGAATGGCATAACCTTGTAGCATAAAATACCTTGCTCTGTTGTAAAAGAGGTCTTCTCTTGGTCAGGCTCGTACATTGGGATCTGGTTATACCCTGAGTATGCGTCCATGAATGACAGTAGCTCAAAACCGCATGTCTGATCGACTAGCCTATCGATTCGTGGCAGTGGGAATGAATCTTTAGGACAAGCTTTGTTCAAACTTGTGAAGTCGATACAGACTCTTGTTTTCCCATTTTTCTTTAGGACTGGCACGATGTTGGCTAGCCAGTCTGGAGTATCGACTTCTCTGATGAAGCCGACCTGTTTAAGTCTGCTGATCTCTTCATTGACAGCTTCGTGAAATTTGGGAGCAAGCCTTCTTGGTTTCTGCTTGACAGGTCGATAATTGGGATTGACCCGCAGTTTATGGCATGCAATTGATGGGTCTATTCCAGGCATATCGATATACGACCAAGCAAAAACATCTTTATTAGTTGAAAGAAAATTTACAAAGTTCTAGAACTTATCTTCTTCTAACTTTGCCCCTACATAGACATATCTCGGGTCATCTTCTGACCCTAAGTTCACACGTACTCCTGGATCAGTACTTCCGAGATTAAGCTTGGGGGAGCTCGCTAGCTCCTTCTGTAGTTGCTATTTGGTGGCCTCACTCTTTTCTTTGGATGGGCTTTTTGACTTGTTGTCGCCCTGTTGAGCCTCTGTTGAGATTGGGCTCTTTCCTTTGACTTCAGCATCCTTGGCTCCAGAGGTGGATGGCTTTGACGGTGGTACAACTTCGACAATGCCATGGCATTCCTGTGCGGTGTTCTGATTGCCGCGGAGTTCCATTATCCCATGAGGGCCAGGATAGCGGAATACTTGATGATACGTTGACGGCACACCTCTCATAGCATGGATCCACTTTCGACCCAGAATCGCATTGTACTTGCTTGCAATATTGAGGATGCTGAACTTGGTGGTTAAAACGACTTTGTCTTCCTTTCTGCCCAAAGTGATGGGTAAAAGAATTTCACCCTTAGGATCTTCCCTTGAACTATTGAAGCCTAGGATGGGTGTGAAATCGGGGATGAGAACTGAATCGGGCAACCTCATGTCTTTGAAGGTTCTGTACATGAGGATGTTGCATGACGCGCCAGGGTCTATGAATACCCTCTTGATGGTATAGTCTTCTATCCACAGTTCGACGACAAGGGCGTCGTTGTGAGGAGTAACGACCTTGTTGAGATCGTCCTCGGTGAAAGTGATGTCAGACTCTTGGCGGGCAGGGATGTTGGAACGAGCTGCTCGGCCAGTAAGGGAGTAGAAATGGTGAAGATGTTCTACTCGTCTCTTCTTTTCCCGTGAGACAGGGGTGTGGTGGAATTCGTCAATCATGTAAACTACATGACTTTCCGATTCGCTATCACTGTCGATATTGTGCGCGACCTTTTTGTTTAGCTGGTCGCGTAGGTCTCCTGTTGGACCTAAACGTTGGGAGAGGCTACGCCCTCTGCTGCGGACTGGGTTTGCTGAGGCCGTTCTGGCCTTGCTGTGATTTCTTTTTGGGGAACGAGGAGGGGTTCTGGATCCCTTCTTCGTCCGCTTGCTTGTGGAATCCTCCTGTCTGTCGAGGATCCAGTTGTTGAGCCTTTTCTCGTCGGCCCATGTTTGGAGTGCGCGTTTCAGAACGCGACAGTCATCTGTCTGATGACACCGTACCTTGTGGACTTTGCAGTACGGTCGACCGGATGTATCCTCCAACTGTGTGAAGGTGGGAATCCTGCACCAGTGGTTGTGCTTGATTCGCTCAAATATGTAACCGGCTGGTCTTGTAAACCGGTGATATTCTCACTGCTCGGTAGGCAACGACTTACCCTTGAACCTCTTGCCATCTGACCGAGGTCGCTTGGTTGAGCCAGACTCCACATTGCTGACTACGTGATTCTTCTCCCTCCCAGTGAGGGCTTCTTCGAGCTTGATATAACGATCTACCTTTAGGTAGAGCTCGTCCAGGGATGAAGGTCGTTTCATGGCTAGCGACTTGTGGAGGTCGGACCCCTGGGTCAGACCGTGAGTGAATGCGATGGTTGCAAAGGTCTCGTGCTCCTTTGCAAAATCCTGAATTGAGTGTAATTCAGATTTAAAACGAGCAAAGAAAACGCTTAGTGACTCACCATCTCGCTGCTTGACTTTGAAGATGGAATCGATGGTGACTGGGCGCTTTTTGTTGTGGATGTAGAAGATGACAAATTGCTTCTCGAGCTCTGCAAAGGAGCTGATGGATCCTGACTTCAAACGGTGAAACCAGTCAAGAGCAGGTCCGGTGAGACTAGACTGGAACAGCAAACACAAAAGGTGATCTTCCTTGATCAGAGGAAGGGATTTCCGGAATCCCTTAATGTGGTCGGTTGGATCTCCGACTCCTGCATACTGGTCAAACTTGGGGGCATTCAGCTTGTTAGGCAATTCGTGTTCCAGGATCTCCTTGGAGAAAGGAGATTCCTGGAATTGCTGGAGGGACTGGACGGCAAGTTGCTCCGCAGTGTGGCTCCTGGAATGGTGAAGGAGAGCCTGGGAGGCTTTGAACTCCGCCAGTTGCTGGCTGAGTTGTTCGTATTTCTGGTTGGAGTCATCAATAGGAATGACTCCACGACCACCATTTTCGACTTGTGTGGGGCTGTCGGTTTGTGCAGCCTTCAAACGTGCATTTTCTTCCTGCAAAAGAGTGATTTGTGCATGCAGATCCTGGATAGTTAACTCTGGGGTAGTCATTTGAGTGAATGATTTTGATCTTGGGTGGGAGGGTTTGGGATTTTCGATTATATCGAATTCCTTGCAGTCGGCGCCAAATGTATTAACCTATTTCTAGATTAATGCACTACTAGGTCAGGTCGTTGGAAGACTTGACCAAAGAGGGATGTTTGAGATCGGGGTGGCTGCACCACGTTGAGATCGAGATTGCCTACGTACTCTAACTCGGGGGAGTTGAACTTAGAGATCAAGCCATCGTAGTTCTGTTCTTATAGAAGGTAGAAAGGCGTGGATGGTGGATCTTGCAGATTCTCCGCCGTCATAATGAAGATTGATTGTGTAACGCGCGAGGATCATCCTTGTGAATTAATTATGTAACTGACGAGAATATTCTGTGCATTGAATGAGAGCACGTGTGTATAATCAGGTCGCTGCTGGTTGCGTGGTCGGGTCGTTGTGGTCGAGCTACTAGCAAGTAGAGATCGTGGCGACCTGATGGATGGATGACTGTGCCACGTGGCTGCTTTTGATTGGTTGGAGTATGTAGTACCCCTACAACCATAACATAAACGCTGGTAATGTGCTTCTTGGCGAAAACCTTTCTCCGAAGGTTGCAGGGTTTGGAGTGGCAAAGCTCATCAAAGAAGGTAGGACTCATTTAACCTTGACCAATCCCAGAGGAACTCCTGGTTATGCTACCCCGGAGATGTGGATACCATCATTACGAATAACTTGTTCATCTGATGTTTACAGCTTTGGTATGATGTTGTTTGAAATTCTTGGGATGAGAGAAAACTTCAAGAAATGTCAAGTTTGGTTTCCCCAACATGTTTGGAACAAGTTTGAAAGTGATCAACTAGACGATCTTTTAGTGGAGTGTGGTATATATGAAAAGGACAAAATAGAAGCAAAGACATCAGCTCTGGTTGCATTATGGTGTGCTCAATTTAAACCTAAACTAAGACCTTCCATGAGCACTGTGGTGAAGATGCTTGAGTTGGAAATTCCAGTTAAGAATCAAATTCCCAATCCATTTAAGCGTTTCTGATCACCTCAAACCAGTCATCACGGCAGATGAAGAGTATTGGAGGGGTATTGGTGGAAATATGATTTGTGGTTGATCACTTGTGATTTAAACAGTAGTAATATCTTATTTTGAAGTTCAAAGACCATGGGGATATAACATTACCCAATTCATTCTGTAATTTTTGCAGATTGGATTAAACAGATTTTGTTCATTCCTGTTGTTGTTTTTATTTGTTGTATACATTTAAATTGAAAGTGAGGTCCCCTCATTGCCTCACTCATTTTAAGCTGGCTTTGTAAAAATATGCTTATAAGCAAAAGGTTGAAACTTTCAACTGCAGCTAAGTTTTGTTCTCCTATATGCTGAATTTTAGACTCATTCATTTCCAAAACCAAACTATCACCCACCCAATAGATTAATTAGTGGTTCATACACCCTGCAAAATGGTTTATTGACAAAGACTTTTCTGGACAAATTTGGAAACCTAGAATTCTAGATGTCATGTAGTTTTTAAAAATAAAATTTTGCAGCCCTTAATTATTGGTGAGATCTCTGATTCAATTGTGACACAATCCCACAATGCCAAAGGCAATACAGTTGTTCATGCACAGTACCAGATTCCTTCTATTTGGGTTCCCCCTGCAGCAAATTGCCTCAAACTCAATGTGCACATCACTTTCACAACTCCAACTTATAAATGTGGTAATAGATATGTTGTTAGAGACTCAGCAAGTCAGTTTGTCATGGCAGGAATAGGGACAACTTATGTTGGATCGACAGGTGCAGCAGAATGTGTAAGCGGTCTTTCCGCCTAGATCTTGAGATCAGTGAGGCCAGTGAAGAATGGTTTAACTCCTTCGTCATCATCTTTGTTACCTGTAAAACACGCCGGGGTTGTTCCTGACGTTAGCACTCCAACGCTCAAGTCAGATAGTGTAGATGAAGAGAACAAGAAAGAGAAAATGTGTTGAGTGAAGTGATGGATCATACCTTGTGTTTAGGGTTTTGCCCCTTATATACTATTCATACCGTGTATGTAATATAGGCTGTCAAATCTTAGAAGATCTGACGATTGTGATGTAGAGACGTGGACCTCTGGCTTCCAAGTATTCTCTGTCATGACTGATCTCACATGTTTGCCACATGAGCCGTATAGTCTGTCTTGTGTGAGTGATAACCTGCATCGCAAACTATTTTACTAGGTTGATTCGTTAGAACCGAGTAACACGTGGAGTATGGTATAATTATGTACTTATATCGCCCACTTCTCTGGGCTGACAGATTTCTCGTCTGCCAAGAGAAATATAGCCACATGGAATCATCAAAATTTCCATAGAACTCAGTGTTCACGGAGCTCCCAGAGTTGCAAAATAAAATAGTATCGAACTTTAAAGAACTGTCGTACCTGACAGACTTCCTGGATGAGTTCAAGTGGAGATGTCGGTCTTGCCGGAATACTGTGCGAGAATTTTTCATAAACATACAATATAATAATGACATAAATTAAGCTTCAATGTTACCTCTAGAGAAAATATGTAGTTCTCCTTGTATTCCAATATTGGCGTATTAGCCTCTTTTCACGGGCATGGTAAAAAATAATAAACTGGTTGCGCTAGCAAAGTAGGTGCCTACGTACCCAAATAGGGATCAAGTCACTGTAGTTTTGTTTGTCAGGCGTGTCTGCCTTAGTTGGCTGATAGCTAGTTTTTTTTTTTTTTTTTTTTTTTTTTGTAATATATATGAACGTAATATCCATGTATCCGCCCCCTTTTGCTTACTTTGATTTTTCTATAAATAGAGAAAGACAAAAATAAAATTATAAATAAGACATATCGGTGTTACCAGCTTTGTCGGTCCTGTCGTTTGCTTGGATCAATAAGTAGTTCCAATCTATGTCAAACTATGGCGACTATAATAAATGAACAAACCATATAAAATTTGAGTGATCGTTAATCTTCTAGATATAACGGAGCACCACGTTTAAGCTGAAAACTTTTCCATCCTTAGAAAATGTTGAAATAAAAAAGATCTTGTTAAATGATTGAAATTAGATTGTTGTCTGACAAACGCAGACTGACATCCTTGAACTTGTGGTATATCAAAATACTGGAATTGTAATCCGTATTGAACGAGAGAACCGTGTAGTCTGACAAGAGTTTTGCCTTTTTAAAAATATACAATATCATCTAGGTTCCACGTAGTTGCCTTGTCAAGCCGTATAGTGTGCATGTCAGAGTACACAGGGTGATTTTCCCGAAGAAGATGATGAGAAAATTACATATCCTGAAAGACCAATCACAAGGGAATTTTTCCGATAAAAAGAAACACCTCTGTTGTACTCACCCCCAAGTCTGTTACATACGCACAATACAATAATGAATCCAAAATTATAATTGAGAATGAAAATATTTACATTATCGAGTAGTCCTTGAATCAGAAGATCATGCTAATAGTTGTCTGAGAATGAACCTTCACATGAAAACATATGAAACGTGAAACAGTTACTGCCGTAATGGTTGTATGCTCGGAGTATGTTGAACGTGTTGTGTATTGGCTCGCAATGCGCAAGATCGTATCTTATATTAAGTGAGGTCTATAGGATCATATCTTATGTTCGTTTCTAGAAATAATGTATATAGGAATTCTACTCCCATAAGTACTTGGTATTCTAATTGGTAATTGGTATTGTTATCCAATTTGGATCCTTGTATGGCCGGATTAGGAACTCTTGGGTATTATATATACTCAACTAGTTGGCTATTGTAAAAGGGTGGTAAGAAGAAAGAGTGAACCAAAGGTGAAAGAATTACTAGATAGGGAGAGACAAATTTATGAAGCTTTCATAATAGGGTTTCTCAGGTTCTAGTGTAAGAGAGAAAGCTAGAGACAAGGAATTATAGATTTGTAATTACGTTAGTTGTTTCTTTTCTCTGATTAGTGAAATCTTCTTGATTGGTTGCCGGGTGGAGTAGACGGGTTTGCCAAACCACGTTAATATTGGTGTTATTGTGTGTGATTGTGTTTTTTTGATTTTTTTATCTATTATTTGTTATTATCTAGATTATCGGTATTACAACCAATCCTTGGGTTAAAGCTTCTGTTACACAACAAGTGGTATCAAAGCAAGGTTTTAGGTTGTAGGAATTTTCAAGATGGCGCATGCTTTCTGAATTGGTCCATGTTGGAGTAAAGTTAGAGGATGAAGATAAAACACATCGTTGCTCCATGCTCCAATCCTACTTCTGAACTCCATGCCCCAATCCTATGAGCACATTATCACCACGTTGCTCTATGGAAAGGAAACTCTGGAATTGGATGAGTTTGTCGGTGCTCTTTATCTCATGAAATCAGAAATAAAGGCAGAGACGATGAATCTCATGGTGAGGGTTTGGTGATTAATGGGGGATCACAGGAAGAATTTAACAAGAGTAACAAGGCTCACATAGAATGTTGGAAGTGCTGAAAAATATGGCACTTTAAACAGGATTGTGAGGAAAAAAATTGAGCGGTTTTGGCAAATAGCTTCAGGTCAGGGAAAGGCAAGCATATTGCTAATTCTGGCAAACATGCTAATCAAGTGCGGAAAAATAGGGCACTTTAAACAGGATTGTTAGGAAAAAGGTTGAGCGATTTTGGTAAATAGCTTCAAGTCAGGGAAAGGCAAACATATTGCTAATTCTGGCAAACATGCTAATCAAGGGGAGTTTGATGATGAATTACTCTTGGTGACCGCTCAAGAAGAAAATTTACATCGGGAATGGATACTTGGTAGTGGTGCCACAAAACATGTTTGTTCACATAGTTCATGGTTCGATAAGTATGAAAGATGAGAGGGTGACTGGATGTCGATATGTAATGGCTCCAAGAAGTCGATAGTGGGAGTCGGTAATATTCACATCAAAATGCATGACGGGAGGATACATACTGTTGAAGGTGTTCGACATGTGCCGAGTTTGCAAAGAGAACTAATTTCTCTTTTCAAGTTAGATTTTTTGGGTTACAACTTCACTGGCAAAGGTGGAGTTGAAGAGGTTTGCAGAGATTCCAATGTGATTATGAAAGGAGTCGCGAGTAGTAGTGGCTTGTATATACTATTGGGTCAAACAATAGTAAGATCTAGAGTTGGTCCTAAGGCAGGTAAAGTGATGTTTAAATCATAGGGTTCTGTTATAAACAAGGTGGCTGCAGAAGGAAGGAACTCAAGAAAGGGAAAGATGGTCAGCAAGTGGGTTCATGTGGGCAAGTTTGAGGATATCTCAAACTTGTCGGTCAATCATAATTGATTGGGCACCCAAAAGGGGGGAGGCGGCAACGTGGATCAAGAAGGTTTCACGGGTGCGGGTGGAGTCAACAATAATCAAGTTCATTGGCTCGCCAAGGAAGAGATTGTTGTGTATTGGCTCGCAATGCACAAGATCATAGCTTATATTAAGTGAGGTCTATAGGATCATATCTTATGTTTGTTTCTAGAAACAATGTATATAGGAATTCTACTCCCATAAGTACTTGGTATTCTAATTGGTAATAGGTATTGTTATCCAATTTGGATCCTTGTATGGCCGGATTAGGAACTCTTGGGTATTATATATACTCAACTAGTTGGCTATTGTAAAAGGGTGGTAACAAGAAATAGTGAACCAAAGGTGAAAGCATTACCAGATAGGGAGTGACAAATATATGAGGGTTTTCATAATAGTGTTTCTCAGGTTCTAGTGTAAGAGAGAAAGAGATAATGAATTATAGATTTGTAATTAGGTTGTTTCATTTCTCTGATTAGTGAAATCTTCTTGATCGGTTGTCGTGTGGAGTAAGGGACTTTGCCAAACCACGTTAATATTGGTGTTATTGTGTGTGATTGTGTTTTTTCGATTACTTTCTCTGTTATTTGCTATTATCTAGATTATCGGTATTACAACAAATCTTTGGGTTAAAGCTTCTGGTGCACAACAGAACGTGGCAGAGAGATCAGATAAATGACTATCGGCTACAACGGATTTTATCAACATATCCAGTAATGTTATCAAAGATAACAGAATAAACCGGGTGTGTGGAGTGATTAGAATAATCTCTACCCCTTTTGATGTCCACGGTGGATATCCAACTATGCATCTGAAAATGATATAACCAAAGTAGTTAGGATACTCGGAGAGACTAAGTGGACTCATACTTAACCGAGTAGCCAGAGTACTCGGAGAGATTATTGTTGATGACTATGTGTAGTCATTCTGTATCGTACGACCTTGTGAGGCGCTAACATGAAATGAGTCATGATCTGATATGATTGTTGACATCTTTGGCAATTTATAATTTTGAAACTTTTGTTGTTGCATGGTTTCTCGGTCCGTGGGGAGGAGCAAACTTGTAGCTATTGTAGGAGCTTTTATTTTCAAATCACTCATATGGAGCTCTGATTGTGTTGTGAAGCATTTGCAGTGGAGAATTCACTCAATCCCGTTACAGAAGTAAGTCTAGCCCTACTTCGATGTTTTGTCGGCTTGACGTGACTGACCTCGCGGTCTTACTTTCATCTTGGAAGGCTTTCCGCAATGCTGATGTTGCAGCCATCACGGTGTACGAGTAAGGGGGTAAGAGCTGCTAGGCGGGGCTAGCGTCGTGCCAAGACTTCTCTCTTACCAGCCATAGTTGGCCCCAAGTATTCAACTAGCTTCCTAATCAGGGCATCCCGGCAAGACCGTTAGCATGGCTCTTGGCGGGGTTGCAGCTATGAAACATAAGTGCATAGAATGATACAAAACATGTATGCCAGAGTGCGACAACTCCAGGATAATTATATTTATTATAATTAACATTTCTATGCTGGAGTGCGAGAACTCCAAGATAATTATATTTATTATGATTAACATTTGTATGCTAGAGTGCGAAAACTCCAAGATAATCATCTTCATTATAATTCCAAAATAACACATGTAATTCCAATAAGCAATATAACATAAGTTTTTGCCAATGAAGACAATTCTGTGTGAACCGTGAAGAAATAATATGAGCTCTAACATTTTTTAGGCCAAAAATGCCGAAACTGAGTGAACCATAGATAAATAATATAAGTTCTACGAGAAATGACACAGTCGTGTGAACCACAGAGAAATTACATGAGTTCTGGCAAAGATGACACAGTCGTATGAACTGTAGAGAAATAATGTGAACTCCAACATTAATGATGCCAAAGATGAGGCAACTGGGTGATCCGTAAAGAAATAATATGAGTTCTGCCAAAGTTGACATAGTCATGTGAATTGTAGAGAAATAATATGAGTTCTAACATTAATAACACCAAAGATGAGGCAGTTGAGTGATCCGCAGAGAAATAATAAGAGTGTAACATAAGCCTCTTGACTGGCTGAGTAGTCCGTCTAGAAAAGATCTGTAACATGAATTCCGCTGTATGAATGATCATCAAGAATGGCATGGCCGAGAAAGATTGGCAAAAAGATCCAATAAGTAATTAAACATAAGCTCTGGATGTTAAGAGTGACATGGCCGAGTAAACCGTATAGAATTTCCAATCATAACAAGTTCCAGTAAATCCAATGATGACATGGTTGAGTGAACCTTAGAGAAAATAAATATAAGCTCCCATATAATAGATGCCAAGAATGTCGCGGCCGAGTGAACCGTCTAGAAAAGATCCAATCATAATAAGCTCCAATGATGCCAAGAATGACCTTACTGAGTGAACCTAAGAGAAATTAAATATAAACTCCCATACAATAGACGCCAAGAATGTCACGACCGAGTGAACTGTCCACTCTAGAGAATATATACTTGTATAAGAACATTAGAAGAATTTGTATAAGTAGAATACGAGACGATGAAGCAGTTAGAGTTGATAATTAAATTTTGTCATAGAAACGACATTTTTAGCTAAGTTGAACTTGCTCTCTTTCAAAAAACATGTAACCAATATATCCATGTACATGATAGAATGAATACATACCACAAAAAATGGATGTCAAGAATGACATAGCCAAGTAAACTGTAAAGTAAGAGTAAAAGATTTTTAAAGCAGAGAGTATACTTGGCGTAAAACTAAAGTAACATAATCTTTACCAAGAATGACTTGACCGAATGACCTTCCAAAGATACTCGTGTATGAGCATTTAAACTTGGTGACCTTTCTCAAGAAAGACAAGCAATATATTTATGTACATAATACGATGAAAACATATTTAACTTCACAAGACTTAAGCATGTAAATGCATTATTGGACACAAATATCCAAGTGAACCGTGAAAACTTAGCATGTAAATGCATTATTAGACAGAGATGTCAAAGTATAACATGCAAATACATTATTGGACAGAGATGTCCGAGTAATCCGTGAAAACATAGCATGCAAATGCATTATTAGACAGGGATGTCCGAATAAACCGTGAAACTTAGTATGTAAATGCAGGAAATCGTGAAAACTTAATATGTAAATCCAGGACAAAAATGTCCGAGTAAACCGTGAAGACTTAGTATGTAAATGCAGGATAGAAATGTCCGAGTAAACCGTGAAGACTTAGTATGTAAATGCATTATTGGACATAATTGTCCGAGTAAACAACAAAAAAATATAAATATATTATTAGATAGAGATGTCTGAGTAAATCGTGATGTGTGAGTAACTGTAACATCATTGAAAAGATAAAATCACCATCAACAGTTGTAACAGGTTACCTTACTCGCCAGAACTGCTAGTTGAAGAAGAAATCTTCAAAAGAAAAGAAATCCCCATAAAAGACGATGAAACATAGATATAAGAACTCACGTCTTCACTTATCTCACTAACCTCGAACTGTTCAAATGACCTAGATCTAGAATAGATCAATCTGTTAGTGGTCGCTCTCCTTCTAGCTCCATTATGTAAGCGGTCTTTCCGCCTACATCTTGAGATCAATGAGGCCAGTGAAGAATGGTTTAACTCCTTCATCATCATCTCTGTTACTTGTAAAACACGCTGGGGTTGATCCCGGCGTTAGCACTCCAACGCTCAAGTCAGATAGTGTAGATGAAGAGAAGAAGAAAGAGAAAATGTGTTGAGTGAAGTGATGGATCATACCTTGTGTTTAGGGTTTTGTCCTTTATATACTATTCATATCGTGTATGTAATATAGGCCGTGAAATATTAGAAGATCTGACGGTTGTGATGTAGAGACGTGGACCTCTGCTTCCAAGTATTCTCTGTCATGACTGATCTCACGTGCTTGCCATGTGAGTCGTACAGTCTGTCTTGTCTGAGTGATAACCTGCATCGCAAGCTATTTTACTAAGTTGATTCGTTAGAACCAAGTAACACTTGGAGTTTGGTATAATTATGTACTTACAGAATGCAAAGGAATTTTGGCAGCCATTAAATGGTGCGTCGAACAACAATTCTCCAGGCTAGAAGTGGAGACTGATAATGAAGGAATAGCAGACTACGCAAAGGGAATGGGAGCTCACTGGGTCCACTGTTGTACTCTATCCCACCTCCTTGGTTGATACACCAGTTGGTTTTGGATAATCTATCTTGTAATTTGGTTGTTGCCTAACTATATAATGGCCACTTAAAAAAAAAAGAAAAAAAAACTAAAGTTGGACCTTTTTAGAATCAAGAATCTAGAAAAGCCAATGTAGTACAGTTATGCGTTTGATTGCAGAGTGGGAAAAAAGGGGAGTGGGAATTACTGTGTTTGATAGTAAGGTGGTGTTTGATAACGCCCTTTTCCTGCGGCAAATCACTATTTTCCCGCATTTTTGTGTTTACCCACGTTTGATAACGCAACTGGATGATTCGGCAACGTTTGCCGCTAAGCCCTCACGTGACCCTGTTTGCCCGCTTATATGCGGGAAAGTTTTGCTTGGGTACCCCCCAAGCAAAATTTGCTTTGCCACTCCAACCACGTTTTTTTGCCGGGTATAATAGGTAAAAAAACACAGCAAAACCTAATCTCATAACCAAAAAAGCTCAGAACTTCAATGGCGGCAGATCTGGTGGCGAAACTCGTGTGGTGAAGGCTGTTTGAAGGTATGCATCATGGACTCTCACTATAAATCGAACTTTTTGTTTAAAAGTACAGATCTGTTTGATCTGTTCGATTTAAGTTTGATTAAAGTTCGATTAAAGTACAGATCTGTTCGATCTGTTCGAACTTTTAAAAGTTTGATTAAAGTTTAAAAGTTCGATTAAAGTACAGATCTGTTTGATTAAAGTTTCAGATCTGTTTGATTAAAGTTTGATTAAAGTACAGATCTGTTCGATCTATTCGAACTTTTTTGTTTAAAAGTTTGATTAAAGTTTAAAAGTTCGATTAAAGTTTAAAAAGTTTGATTAAAGTACAGATCTGTTCGATCTGTTCAAACTTTTTGTTTAAAAGTTTGACTTAAAAGTACAGATCTGTTCGATTTAAAAGTTTTGATTTAAAAGTTTGATTTAAAAGTTTTAAATCAAAAACTTTGATTTAAAAGTTTTAAATCAAAAACTTTGATTTAAAAAAGTTTAAACTACAGATCTGTTTCAAAAAAGTTTAAACTACAGATCTGTTCGGTTAAAAGTTTGAAACTTTTAAAAGTTTTTTGAAACTTTTTTAAAAGTTTTTTGAAAGTTTTTTGAAAAAGTTTTTTGAAAGTTTTGTTTAAAAGTTTTTTGAAACAGATCTGAAACAAATCGATTTGTTTAAAAGTTTTTTGAAACTTTTTTGAAACAAATCGAACAAATTGAAACAGATCTGAAACAGATCTGAAACTTTTTTGAAACAGATCTGAACAAATTGAACAAATTGAAACATATCTGAAACTTTTTTGGTATTGAATATATATTTCGCATATTTGAACCGACATTTTTTCTGGTATTGTTGTTACTGATTGGTTGGTTGATAAGCTGTTGCTGCTGCTACTGCTAGTGTTTCAGTAGTAGAGCTGAATTGAATATATATTTCGCATATTTCAACCGACATTTTTTTGATCTGAATTGAATATATATTTCGCATATTTGAACCGCATATTTCGCATATTTGAACCGACATATTTCGATCGATCTAGGCAAAAATATTGGTGACTTTGATCGATAATATATAAGCCACATTATGAAGCTCATTGTTAGCTCAAAATGACGATATATAAACATAAAGGCTTGGCAAAGTTGAACCTAGTGATTGCATTTCTCCGACTTTAGTGTTTCAACAATCTTAAGACATATTGTTGTACTTTGTGACTTCAGGCAACCCCAGTTTACATCACTGTAGTAGTTCTTTGTCGAGAAATGGATAATATTCCTAAACAAGAACGGTCAATGAAGCAACTCCTTTGGAGTACTGCAACCCGTTTGTACGGGGAATCAATTGTCAAGCTATTATTGATAGCCTCTGACAGTGGCAGTAATGAGGGTCTGTGCACTTACGTGTAAATCGACCTCTATTACTTAAAACCTTGTTAGTAATATTATTTATTAATCGATGTACTTTGTGACTTCAGGCAACCCCAGTTTACATCACTGTAGTAGTTCTTTGTCGAGAAATGGATAATATTCCTAAACAAGAACGGTCAATGAAGCAACTCCTTTGGAGTATTGCAACCCGTTTGTACGGGGAATCAATTGTCAAGCTATTATTGATAGCTTCTGACAGTGGCAGTAATGAGGGTCTGTGCACTTACGTGTAAATCGACCTCTACTGCTTAAAACCTTGTTAGTAATATTATTTATTAATCGATGTACTTTGTGATACCAAGCAAAATAATATTATTAACTTTGTATTCAAGGCTTAAAACCTTGTTAGTAATATTATTAAACCTCTATTGCTGAACTTTGTATTCAAGGCTACGGTTAATTTGTTGTCATATGTATCATTCATCATTGATCCATAGATCCTGCAATAAGGGTATAGTATCTCAGCTCTAATTACATGATGTTCCAAAATCCTTGTATACCAAGCAAAATAATTATGGCCAATCATAAACTAGTCATTTGCATGTGTAGATACATTTGAATTTGATGAAGTTATAGGGTAGCTAGAGCACATTGATGCATATTTCATCATAAGTAACACATTTATTTAGTTTTATTTATAAATGCTACACATTTATGTATTTCAACAACTATGTACAAAGAAATCTCTGTCTACTTCATTTTTACAATGTAATGCCTATATTCTATGTTGATAATATCTGATGAATGTTTATGTGTGGTTTTGTCACACTGAATTTTCTTTTGCAGACCAGTATCTTTTGCAGACCAGTATCGTTTAAACATCAGCTCAAGAAGGTATGATTTGATTTGAGGTTTTTCGTTTTTTTTTTTTTTTTTTGTAAAAATTGTATGCAGTAGTGATGTATGATATTATTTCGCAGCTTCGCTCTCTCTTGTCCTTCGATTTCTCCCTTTCGCTCGTGTTTGTCTTTCTCTACTCATTTGCTTTTCAAGGTTGGTTATTTCTTTTACCATGTATTCGTTTCTATTATAACGCATGTTTAGTTGGGATTAGAAAGCATGTTTTTGTCGGCATTAGGTATCTATATATGCAGTAGGTATCTACCATGTATCAGTTGGGATTCCAATGGCATGTTTGAATAATTAATAAGTGATGTTTATGAATAGAGGTTTTGTTTTTATTATATAATCATGTTTTCAAGTTTCAATATAGATTGTTTTTGTCATCTATAGATTGTCATTTGTTTACATACAAATAATAGTACATACTAGTATCCTGATTAGTTTGTACACACAGCGTAAGATTTTATGTTAATTCCTACACACATACAGATTAATGATTGTATTAGTTGTTTCTATAATTAAACACATAGTACAGACTAGTAACTTGATTAGTTGTGAGAACTATATATTATACGAAATAGGTTGATGTAATGGTAACTCATAATGTTAAGCTGATATATATATAAACTCATTATGTTGAAAACATCTAATTACCACTTTTCAGAGAATGGGTAAATATTCCTATTATGTTGTGCGCCGTGGGTTCTGTCCGGGTATCTACAGAACTTGGGAGGAGTGCAAGTCACAGACAGACGGCTTTAGCAACGCTGACTGGCGTGGTGCTTATACCATTGCTGAAGCAAGGCATATGCTTCAGCAACATCTTACAAATGGTTTCTGTCAATCTTCTCGCCTTATGTGTGATCCCAATCATCTTATGTCCCAGTCTTACATTCCTGCGCCAGAACCGTCTGAACATTCTGGTCAATCTTACCAATCCGCCGCTCAATCTCAAGCACCTCTATCTCCACTAGTCAGTCATCGGCCCTTAAATAATGTTGTTGTGGTGGACGACTTTTGGTGGTTGGTCAAGAAGTTGGTGTTGGTTATGTTGGTTGTTGTTATTGCATTGTTAATTAAATTGTTATTTGTCTTGTGAGATTTATGTAAAAAGTGAAATTGATGATGTAAATTATTAACCAATTTTTATAATAATTTTTTATTTAAAAAGCACTCTTACGCATTCATACACCACTAAAAATTAAAATTATTAACCAATTAAACTTACCACATGTTCTGTAGAATGCCTACCGAGGATGAACGTATCGTTGCAGCTACTATTGTAATTGTAGCTGTCGATTGGTTAATGCACTATATTGGAACGAGACGTGAACGTGTTCCTAGAGGTCCTAGGGCTCCCTATACCTATAATAGAGATTCGTCGCGTGGGCGAACCTTAGCCCGGTTCTACACCGATAACGACAACGATTGCCATGACCAATTGAGGATGAGGCGTTTTGCATTCCATCGGTTATGTGCTAGGTTGAAGACTATGGGTTTAACCGACTCTCGGTACGTGTCAGTTGAAGAACAAGTTGCAATGTTCTTGCTCATAGTCGGCCACGACAATCGGTGTAGAAGAACACGTCACGAGTTTAGGCGTTCTGGACAAACCGTGAGCCATTACTTCCACTTGGTTTTGAATGCTTGTCTACAATTGTATAGGCAAGTGGTTGTCAATGCCACGGCTGAGAACTCACCCCTCAATGACGGTCCTGGGGATGTATTTTGGCATCAGTATTTCAAGGTACGAAAAATTCTTTCGTATTTGATCATCTTCTTATAGGTACGAAAAACTCTTTCGTATTTTTTTGACCAAGTAAATTGTTAATTAGGACGCTGTAGGCGCAATCGATGGTACCCACTTCCCCACCTTAGTGTCCCTTGATGATCAACCGAGGTATCGTAATCGGAAAGGAGTGATATCCCAGAATGTTCTAATTGGATGTACGTTCGACATGAGATTCACTTACGTTCTAGCTGGGTGGGAAGGGTCGGCGCATGATGGGCGGTTGTTGAGATGTGCGGTTACTCGTCAAGGTAGGAGATTAACCTTGCCCCCTGGTAAGTATTACCTTGCGGATGCTGGCTTTGCATTAAGTCCCGGCTTCCTCACACCTTATCGTGGGGTTCGATACCATCTCAAAGAACAAGGACATCGGGCTGTTGAAACTGATGAAGAACTGTACAACTGTCGGCATTCCAGGCTACGTAATGTTGTGGAGAGGATCATAGGAGTGTTGAAGAAACGCTTTGCTTATTTGAGGAAAGCACCATTCCATGATGTGAAGACACACACAAAGATAATATTGGCGTGTTGTGCAATTCACAACTTCCTCAAAGATATCGATCCAGCTGATGTAGTGGAACCTGATTTAGAGGAACTAGAAGAACCCGTTCCCCCCGAGGCAGATAAATCGCAAGGCGGTGGAATACTCATATCCGCATCACGGTCTTGGAGTAAGTGGCGTGATGACTTGAAGAAGGAAATGTGGACTAATTATCAGAATTACAATGAGCTGGAATAGCGTTGAGGTTTCGTTGATTTTATTAGGGTTGTGAGTGTGGTAGTGTTGTGCTTGAGTATTTGATGAGTTGTTTGAAATAATTTGTTTGGGTTGTTTGAAATAAGTTCGAATAATGGAAGAGGTAATTTGCCAATAATTGTAATAAGTTGGAATAATTTGTGGTTTGGACTATTTGATAGTGTTATGAGCGAGATTATGTTTGGATGTTCCATTTGGACTATTTGATAAGTTGTTTGGAATAATACGCTTGTGTATGGTTCATATCTGTGTATAACTGTGAGTGTGGGATGATTAGGTACAACTATGTCGAACGGACAGTTCAAGAAGCCTAGAAAGACCAGGAAGGGCAATGGTAACGATTCAGGGGACCCTTACTTCCCAACTGACAAGCCAGTTAAGTGCCACATAAGGTGGACCCACAACATGGAAGAGGTGATGTTGAACACTTTGTATGAAGAAGTGTTGAGAAACGGTAAGAGAGCTGACAATGGCTTAAGAACCGAATCATTGAAAGCAGCTGCAGATGGTGTCAATTCAGCCCTCCGTATGAATGTTAGTTCTGAACATGTACGGACTCGCCTGAAGACACTTAGGAAGGACTACAAGATTGTAAAGGAACTTCTGGATTTGTCTGGTTTCGGATTTACTTTTGACACCGAAAACAAGACTGTTATTGCTGCAGATGAGGATGTTTGGGAACGGTACTTTCTGGTAAGGCACATTTGTTGATGAGTTTGGTAATTGTTGGGTCGTAAACTTGACAAAATGATTAACACAAGTGTGCTTTGTAGGCTCATCCTAAATCACGTAATGTTCGTGGGAAGCATTTTCCATACTTTGAACAATTGAGCCTCATCATCGGCAACGAAACTGCAACTGGTGAAGGAGCATGCGCAGGTGATGAAGTTGATGATGAACAAGTTGAGGGGTCACCTGCAGGCAGTGGTAAGATACAACCCTTTTGTGTTTATTAAAATCGTTGTGTGAAATAATCTGGGGCTGATTCGTAGATTGTGAATGTATACAATCACAGATGGATTGGGGGCTGATTCGTACTCTTACATGGATGATGGTGCTGGTGTTGGAATGTTCGACACAAGTGCAACAACTGCATCAAATAATGAGAGCTCAAGCAACTGCAGTGATTCTGCCCCTCGCATGCACCCAATTCCACCCCCAGTGCAACCTGTTTAGTCCAAGCGCAAGAAGTCGCGTTTCGGACCCCAAGAACAACCAAGCAACTCTGAGTATGCACAGGGCATCATGGATGCTGTTAGGACCTTGGCAGTGGCATTTGCTGGTCCGAACATCGATGAATTGTGTGATGCACTCAAGGTTGTAAGCAAGGGGGACAGAGTCCTATATCTGAAGGGTCTCGACTTTCTAGGTGTCGAGGACAAGCAAGCGAAGATATTTCTTGGGATGGACGCTGATCTGAGGGCTGATTGGTTGGTTGATAAGCTTAACTATGTTAAGCCTTTCAATGGGGATGAGTGGGCTGGGGAGTAGTTGTTTTCATCTGTCTTGATGTGTGTCTTGATGTGTGATGTAAACTGATATGACTTTTTTTCTAAACTTTGTCTAAACTTTGTATAAACTTTGTAACAGATATGACTTTTTTTCTTATCTATCTATGGTTTTAACTTTTGTTTATCTGAATGGCTTGAATGGTTTAGTCCTGAAATTTTCTGTCACACTTATTACTTTGTGTTGTCGAGTTGTGTCGAGTTCAGAATATATATATATATATATATATATATATATATATATATATATATATATATATATATATATATGTTGTAGTTGTATGTGTGTGATGTAAACTGACTGCGATAGATTGTTTCAGTCAGTGGGAATGGTTTAGTCCTAAAATATTCTTGTCACATTTTATTACTTTGTGTTGTCGAGTTGTGTCGGGTTCCAAAAATATATATATGTTGTAGTTGTATGTGTCTAATGTAAACTGACTGCGATGAATTATTTCAGTCAGTGGGAATGGTGCGAATTATTCACACCCCAAAAAATCCCTGTTTAGGACGACGTTTGTTCGCGTGGACTCCAGATACGGACCACACGATGTGCACTGCTATGCTGGCAGACGAGACACCAGGTCCACTTATGGTCCGTCTTAGGTCGGGAATGGTAAAGGCTTCTGATGTTTTAAATCAACACACTAGGCTGGATTTGTGTGCTGAAAACATCTTGGCTCGTTTGCGTTATTTGAAACGTTTGGCGTACCTTATCAATGAGTTGTGTGAAGAGCATCCAGGATTTCATTGGGACAATGAAAGAAGTACGTTGATTGCAACGGACGATGACTGGATTGCCCTTGAGGAAGAGATACCTGAGTATTACACACATATTAGAAACATGTATGTTCCAGCGTACCCGGTGTACTTGGAACTATCAGCAAAGTATCGATTGTAGGCAAAGAGTGTTTGCGTGAGGTTTAAAAAGTGTTTTATAAAAAACTGGATGTCGGTGGTAACTGTCTTCATTTGACATCTATGAGTAGGTGGTAATTGTTTTATGAAAAACATGTACTGTATAATGTTTTGGTAATATTATAATTTTTATCATATTTTGTAAAGTCAATGCATCATTGTATTAGAACGTTATCTGACATTGTGTTAGGATTAGAATCAAACTCAGATAATGGTGTGGTGGACTCCTAAGGAAGACGTGAACTTGTGTTTCGCGTGGGTATCGATACACACTTGTCCTCCGGTTAATCATGCCGGTACAAGTTATTGGACAGATATTTCGGCTCGTTTCCACGAGATGGAGGGAGTTGTTGAAAGAAAGGAACTAGGCCACTTAGCTAGTCGATTTCAAGACATTTGGGAGTGCACAGAACTATTGGTTAGTTTAATAGACTTCATCCGCCTAAAATGAACTATTATCACTAACGAAGATGAAAGGATCCGAGAAGCGTGCAATTTATACAAAATTAACCAATACGGGCGGTTTGAATTCCTCCATTGTTTGCCAATAATCGAACCATTCATGCATTGTGACAACCTTGGGTGCGATGGTTTGATGAAAATGCACAAGGGAATGGGAAACAATGACAAACAATGGGTATGCTTTGCAAAATGCGCTAATCAAGCATGCCCAGGAATTATATTCTTGTATCCATTTCATGTATCGCCACCATCTGGAGGAGACCTTGAGATGATTTGTGGAAAATGTCTTCAAAACCCTTGTCATGGTGATTGCGCAAACTATTGGAAGCACATTTCTT
This sequence comes from Aquilegia eximia, assembly GCA_023053565.1. NCBI lineage: Eukaryota > Viridiplantae > Streptophyta > Magnoliopsida > Ranunculales > Ranunculaceae > Aquilegia > Aquilegia eximia. The sequence continues at coordinate 4,097,522 of JALIGU010000005.1, read as the reverse complement.
TACCACCACCTGATGATGGTGTTTGTTTGCACTGCTTAGGCAACCCATGTACGTGGGATTGTGCCAATTATTGTGATTGTTGTAGTCGTAACTAGACATTTTATGTTATATGTAAGACACATTTTCATTTATTATGTTATATGTAACACACATTTTAAAATAGTATTGTAACTTTCGTTTTGATATGAATTCAGTAATGGTCGTGAAGTGCTTTGTATTCCTTATCATGTAATGGTCGTAAAGTGCTTTGTATTAATTATCTTGTGTATGGAACATATTGTATAACTTACGCCGTTGCGGATTAACATTGTCGTGTAACAAATGGTTGCTTATATTTTGTATGGAACATTGCTAGTCTAATTGCAACAAATTGTTGCTCATCATGTGTAGCATTCTTTACGTATGTTGAGTAATACATTTGTAAACTTATGGGTATTGCAATATGTGTTACAGAGAACCAAACAATGGCGCCCAACTTGAGGCCCATCATGAGAGATAACCCTTTCTGGGTCAAGCAAGTTACAAAGGGACGTGTAACCAAGAGATGCGTAATGGTAAGCAAATTCCTAATTATGTATGGACATAGATAAAATGATGGGCTTTGGGCTGTTAGTTGGGCCTCACAGTGATGGCTAGTAATGTTGATATATATGGCAAGAAATGTGCACATATATATGGGCTGCTACATGTGCAGAAAACTGTTTGATATATACTGTTGATATATGGAATAATTGTTCGACAAAACTGTTTGATATGTGGCTAGTAATGTTGATATATATTGTTGATATATGGCAGAAATCTTATATATACTGTTGATATATGGAATTGTTTGACAGAACTGTTTGGATTCATGGCAGAAATTTTATATAACCATGCCTAGTAATGTTGATATATATTGTTGGTATATGGCAGAAAATCCCAACTGCGAACAAGTATTTGTTCGACAACTGCAACCGGGTTGCACTCATCTTGCCTGGTGAACAATCTTTCGCTGTTAACATTGCCAATGATCAACACGGTTCATTGTACTTCCGGTACAATGGGTGGAAGTGTTTCGTCGATGCAGTGGGACTCCACGAAGGCGACACAATTTTGTTTGAGTGTTGGGGGCTTTGTCACACCCACGGCCTGGGGAGAATCAGATGCCAGATTTATCATACCGATGGGCGACGACCTAGGCTTTTCTTCGGCCGTATACCGGCACCGGCGACAAGGACTTGGCCTACTGGGTTTGGGAGACCCCAATCAGGTCCAGCTAGAGACCAGACCGAACCAGAAGAGGAAGAACAAGAAGGGGAAGGTTCGGGTACTCTAGCTTCGCCATATGTCGTCTAGTTGGGTGTTCACCAGGTTGCTTGATTGTTTGTTTTGCTTTATTTTGTTTTGTCTGATTATGGGGGGCCGTGTTGATGACATTTTTAACAATTTTTTTATTATTATGTTTACATAAACCTATAACTATGTTTTATTAATGTATATAATTTCGTTAATTATATTATGTGTGTTATTGTTGAGTAATTTTTTTTGTTTTTTTTTTATTGCGAAATGTTATTGAGTTACTAGGGTGACTCTACCATACTTTTGGGTGATATGTGATCACTTTTGCACAGCCCAATCAAGTTTGGACTTGTTCTTTTGGACCAGCCCAATGGGCCTTCAACTTTGCCACTATGTTTTGCCAAAATCGAAAGTTTTATCAAAACCAATCTAACCGGCAAATATAGTTACATGGTTTGCCAAATGTGGTTTCAAATGCATTCTAACCGGCAAATTGCGATTTATCTGCTTTTTGCAAAATTGTTATCAAACGATGGCAAAATAATGTTGCGGATAAATCGTTTGCCAAGAACCGGCAAACCTGACATTTGCCGCTTCTTTGCCGGATTTGCCAAAAAAACTTTCAAACTGGGAATTCGTTATCAAACACAGCCTAAGAGTGGGAATTACTCTGTGTTTGATAGTAAGAGTGGGAATTAGAAGTATAACCTCTATAAATTAATATTTTTGGGACCACTAAAATTTATTATTATAATTAATAAATTATTAATTTAACAAAATATTTATATTTTTTTTAGTTTTAAAAGTAAGATACTGACTTATTTAAATACATAACTAAGGATTTACAGCAAATGATACAAAAAAAAAAAAACAAAAAACAAAAAATGATAAAGTACACATGATTAATAATATAGGTAATGAACTTAGTTTTATACAAGGGGGATTTAGAGATACCCCCCAAAATAATAGGAACTCTTTGAGATACCCCCCAGATTTAAAAATCATTAGAGATACCCCCCAGATTTCTATTTGGAGCTGGTCAACCAAGCCATTGACCAGTGTTTTTTTGATATTGACAAAAATACCCCTCTCTTAATTTAACTAATATCCTAGTCATCCAACTATATCACCAAATATGCCACATCATCTAAACTCTAGATCTAATCCTAACCGTTCATTAACATATAACCCTTTTAAATCTAATCCTATGGTTAGAACTTCTTCTTCTCCAACCCTTTTCAAATTAAACCCCTCAAATTCTCAAACCCCATTAAGATTTCCTCTCTCTCTCTCTCTCTCTCTCTCTCTCTCTCTCTCTCTCTCTCTCTCTCTCTCTCTCTCATAAACACGAATTTATGCTATTTGGATAATGGTGGGGTTGATTTCGTCGTCGAAGATCACGGCGGTGGTGGTGGTGTTGAGTTGAGATTTTTTTGTTAATGGGTGTGGTGGGGGTATTGTAAAAGAACCCAATTAAAGACAAAGAACTCAAAGAAGAAGAGAATGGGAAAGTTGGTGTTGGTGGTGTAATAGATGGTGGTGGTAATAGATGGTGGTGGTAGAAATTTCAAAAAATTCGAATTTGGTGATGGTGGTGTAATAGATGGTGGTGGTAGAAATTATGTGAAATTTGGTAGTGGTGGTGGTGTAATAGATTTAAACAATGGGAATTATGTGAAATTTGGTGGTGGTGGTAGTGGTGTAATAAATGTAGTGGTGGTGGTGGTGGTGGTGTAATAGATGTAGTGGTGGTGGTGTGGTTAAGTTTTGTTATGTGTGAATTAAATTTGGGTTTGTTAAGAGTTTTGGTGGTGGTGGTGGTGGTGTAATAGATGGTGGTGGTGGTGGTGTATTAGATTTAAAGAATGAAAAAATTTGGTGGTGGTGGTGGTGGTGTAGTTAAGTTTTGTTGGGTATGGATAAATTTGGTGTTAATAATTTTACTGACTAGGATTAAGTTTAAGTTTAAAATGAAGGAAGGGTATTTTCGTCCAACATACATAAAGACTGGTCAAATACAAATGAATGGCTTGGTTGACCGGCTTAAAATGAAAATCTGGGGGTATCTCTAATGATTTTTAAATCTGGGGGTATCTCAAAGAGTTCCTATTATTTTGGGGGTATCTCTAAATCCCCCTTTATACAATTATATTTAACTTTTAATCAATCAAACACAACTGTATTTGAAAAATGAAATGAGGTCTCACTTTTGGATTTTTGATTGAGAGAAAGAATGGCAAACAATCATCTTCATCACTGTGATGGATTGTTACCCAAATGATCACAAATTGAGGATCCTCTGCTTTCCGATCAATTACCCAATTGAGGTTTTGCTTTGAAGATAATCTATAATTTCCCTTTTCTTCATTCTTGAGCAATTAGGTTTTGTTCACAACATTTAGATCCAATTCACTTGTTCTACTGAAGTCTCTCACTCAGGTATGGTCACTTGCCCATATAAGTAACAAGTTTCTTTTTCTTTTATTATCATTGCAATTAATTTGATTTATTATGGAGTCATGGATTATTAAGGAGCATTTTATTTTTCAAACTATATATATATATATAAAAAATAAAATCAACAAAAAATAGGGGAAACCCGAGCCCAAACTCAAATAAAACATTGCTGATTAAAACTCAGATAAATAAACATACATCTTGGACTGTATTAATCCATTTATTTAAATTCATTTTGTGTGAAATATATTGACAGAGATATATATTTTCTACACAGGCATGATCAAGTCATCATTGTCAGACTATCATCCATCTTTTACTTGGTTGCACAGCTACTTGTACCGATATGAAGATTACAAGCTCAGACTTAGTTGACAAGTGTTTGAGTGGACCAAAGTCATATTCAAATGGCGATCTTATGACGTTTACATTAAATTTCTCTGAATCTAATAAAATAGGCTCAGGGGGATATGGTGTTGTGTACAAAGGTCAGTTTCCTAATGGTGATCTTGTAGCTGTTAAGGTTCTGGAAGAGAATGATGTCGTGGAAGAAACATTCATGGCTGAGGTCAACACAATGGTCCAGGCCTGTCATCGTAACCTAGTTAAACTCTATGGGTATTGCTGTGAGCGTGACATGAAGGCACTTGTGTATGAGTATATGGAGAATGGATCTTTAGACAGAATTTTATATGAGAACCACCACAGTAATATAAACTGGGACAAGCTATATGGTATTGCAATTGAGACAGCAAGGGGGCTTAATTATCTGCATGATGGTTTGGATGAGCAGATAATTCACTATGACATCAAAGCTGCTAATGTGCTTCTTGACAAAAACTATTCAGCCAAGATTACAGATTTTGGATTAGCAAAGCTTATGAACAGGGATGTAAGTCGTGTCGACTTGACAAGAATCAGAGGGACTGCAGGTTATAATGCCCCAGAGACGTGGATGCCAGGATCACAAGTAAGTTGTAAATGTGATGTTTACAGCTTTGGAATGATGTTGTTCGAAATTTTGGGGAAGAGAAGGAACGGTGTGGAAGAAAATTGGTTTCCTAGACATGTTTGGAAGCAATTTGAAAATGGAAAACTAGAACAACTTATAAGAGACTGTGGCATTACAGAGAAGGATAAAGAAAAAGCAAAGATATTATGTGAGGTTGCATTATGCTGTGCTCATCATAGACCTGAACAAAGACCTTCAATGATGGAGGTGGTGTTGATGCTTAAGGAAAACTTACCAGTTGGGAAGCCTTCATACCCGTTTCTACCTGGGCAGTTTTACGATTCTTCGATCATACCATCAGTAGAGGTGATTCCACCAGTTCATTCAGCGGTGTCTCCAACAAGGAATGGAAGGTAATACAAGTAGCTATATTACTTATTTTTTTAAATTAAAGCTTATAATACTCATGTCGATTATGGTTTAATTGGCTTAAGCTTTGTCCATGTTATTGAATAATATGAGAAGTCCCACTGCTACAATAATGTTAATGCTAGATTAACACATAACGAACAATCAACTCAATTTAATGATATGTGGATCAGGATTAGTTGGAACATTAAATTTGTTTCATATATTAAGGAAAACCATTATTTTGCTTAGTGTAACCAAATCAACCTTTCTATTTACAGAGACCATAAGGGAATTAAACTACCTACTACAACAGTGGTGGGTACGGCTGCTCTGGGATACTCCAAGATGGTTTTGCAATGGGTAGTGAACGAGGAAATAGTTACAATTGGTATCCATGGGATGGGTGGTGTTGGTAAAACAACAATCTTGAAGAATATTTACAATAAACTCTTAGCAGACCGAAATTGTTTTGATAAAATTATTTGGGTAACTGTATCCAAGGATGCCAATGATAGCAAACTACAACACGACATTGCAGAGTCAATTGATTTAAAATTATCAAAGGGAGATGATATGCTCAAAAATTCAAGATTATTGCTCCAAGCATTGGAAAAGATGAAGAGGTTCGTGCTTGTCTTGGACGACATGTGGCAGGCAATTTCTCTTGTTGAAATAGGTATTCCTCAACCCACCCGAGAAGATGGATGCAAACTGTTGTTAACTACAAGGTCATTAGATGTGTGCAAAAGAATGGGATGTCATGAAGATCATATAATTACAGTGAAACCTCTTCCCGAAGATGAAGCGTGGGAGTTATTCATGAATAAAGTTGATGTTGTGCTCACTCCAGAAGTAAGAGCAATTGCCGAGTTGGTTGCAAAGGAATGTTCTGGTTTGCCACTCGCAATTATCACAGTAGGTGGAGCAATGAGAGGACAATGTGACATTGTTCAGTGGAGAGTTGCTCTGAATGACTTGCAGGACTTTAGCAACCGAATCACAGATATTGAAGACACTGTCTTTAAACACTTGAAATTCAGTTATGACCGATTAGCCAATGAAAAGCTGAAAAATTGTTTTTTATACTGTGCATTGTATCCTGAAGATTACAAAATTCCGACCATTGAGTTGGTTGATTTTTGGATCATGGATGGTCTGGTTAAGGAAAGAAATAGGCGCAATGAGCTTTTACAAGGTCAGTTCATACTAACAAAACTAAAAGATCATTGCTTGCTAGAAAATGGTTATTCTGATGATGACGAAAGGGTGAAAATGCACGATTTGATCAGGGACATGGCCCTCCGTATCACAGACAATACCTTCATGGTCCAAGATGGTGTTAAGTGTTTACCAAATGAAATAGAATGGGGGGAAGTTCTTGAGAGGGCTTCTTTTATGGATAATTTAGTGGAACAGGTTTCAATCAGTCCGAGATGCCCTAAACTCTCCACGTTGTTTTTTAGTGGAAGTTATTACTTGATGAATATAGGAAATGATTTCTTTGTCAACATGCAATGCCTCAGGGTTCTTGACTTGCGAAATTCTGGAATAATAAGTTTGCCAGATTCAATCTCTGACTTGGTGAATCTTCGCGCTTTACGCTTGAGTTGGTGTCAAATATTGATGAGAGTGCCTTCGCTAGCTAAACTTGTACGATTAAGAACGTTGGAACTTGATCATACTAGCATTGAAGAACTGCCTGAAGGGATTGAAATGCTGGTTAACCTCAGATGCCGTAATCTCAATTCCATAATGTTGAGAAAAGGGATTCCAATGGGATTAATATCAAAGTTTTCAGAGCTCCAAAATTTAGACCTTGGAGGCATCCATGCAGATAAAGTGTACGTTTCTGGGAGTGGGACATCTTTTGCCGAGGAATTGTTAAGCTTGAAAGAGTTGGAAAATCTTTACATTAGTTTCCATTGCTTCTCTGACTACGCTAGATATGGTGGATCAGCCAAATTTAATCATCGGTTGAAACATTTTGTGTTGAAAATCGGAGAGTCACGAAGTCTTCGTCATTTATTTGGTAATGTGATGTCATTTACAATTGACTCCTCTGAGATTGGCCGTATTACCCAAAATGCCGTACCAATCCTCGAAAACACTGAATTCCTTGAAATTTCTGGTTTCAAGGATTTGACAAGCTTTTGTAACAGGGGAAGACTAATCCAGCTGACAGAGTTTTGTATCGATGAGTGTAAGGAGATAGATTGTATATGGTCGTTTTTAGAAGGTGATGAAGTAGAATCTTCTTCTACTGGTACAACTACTGCATCTTCTGCACTACAATGCTTGGAACGGATTTATATCTCTGGATGCCCCAAATTATACACAGTTTTTAAGGGGATTCGAAATATTGGCGTTCTTTCTTGCTTAAAGAAATTGGAAATCTGGTTTTGTGATGGTCTGAAGAATGTGTTCTCGTCATCTAGGCTGCTACAGCACCTCCAAAACCTTGAAGAGATTGAAATCCAATTTTGTGAGGATGAATTAGAGGAGTTGATAGGTGAAGAAGAAGAAGAAAACAGAAGAAATGCTGAAACACCCATAACAATCCCTAGGTTAAAGCGTTTGACGTTTGGGAATCTACCGATATTGAAGAGCATTTGGAGGGGCGTGATGATCTGTAATTCTCTTGAAAGTGTTTATGTGCATAATTGTTCTGAATTAGAGAGGCTCCCTCAATTTACGGGAAAAGAGCAATCTATACTACCACCAGCATCTCTCATAGAAATCATTGGAAGCAGAGAATGGTGGGATTCACTGGAGTGGGATCCTGCTTATCCCAAATATAACCTTCAACCCTTCTTCAAAGAGAAACCAGACTATGTATCAGGTATGTAGAATGAATGAATTATTTCATTAGCATTGCCGATAATCTCTCTAAAATGGAATTATTACTCTTAGGTTTTGTCAATAGCTTCCATCTTCTTTGAGTTGTTTTCTCATTTATTTTTTTGCACATAAACATCAATTTTTTTTCTGGTTGCTGGTATCTGATTTGTTGGTTTTCTGTTTTTATTAATCATTCTCATGATCCTTTTCTTATATTTGTACGGAAATTTTAACCACAGCAATGTGACTATTTGTCTAAACCCAAGTTTTATACTAAAAATATTTATCTGTCTAACATATTTTTAGTAAAATGAAAATTGAACATCACTGAGTCACTGCCGAAGGATTGACAAGTTCAGATTTTAAGGGATATATCATAAAACAATTTGAATAAGTAAAGTCGTATGTTTTGATCCACCGTTCCATATTTGCGCTGTTTACCCCAACTCTCATACACAATGCCTGCTTCAAATAACAGTGTGCAATACATTTGTGGTACTTCAGGGGATACAGAAGATGGTATTGTGGCTGCGAGTTCCCAGTCAGATGGAGAAGAGAGTTCCCAGTCAGACTTACATGTAACTCACAAGCGAAGGAGGCTATATTATCAGTCAGAGTCAGATGGATTAGAGAGTTCCCAGTCAGACATAAATGTAAATCACAAGCGAAGGAAACTATATTATCAGTCAGGCCTAAATGTGTATAATGGAATTATTCATTATAATGCTGAGGTAAATTCATTCTTTTTATATTGTATTGAAATGATAATTTTTTTTTCCTTAACATAGTAGCATGGTGATTCACTGTGGACTAAATTCTAGGAAGTTCAATCCATAGAAGATGAAGCTGCCAATGGGTCGTTCAGTTTGATAAGTGTGTTATGCAAATGGATCTTGTGTTCTTGTTTTTCTGCTCCAAGCATTTAGACCTTGTCAAGCAGCAGCATCCGCAAGGGCATACATTTGGCTTATTTCCATTGCTTGTCTGACTATGCTAGCTATGTTGGGTCGGCCAAATTCAATGGGTTGAAAAGGTTGTCTGCTGAAAATTGGAGAGTCAAAACATTTTGATCCTTTTTTTTCAGGGAATGTATTTGCAAGTTTCTCATCTGAGATTGACAATCTTACCCAAATTGCCATATCAATCCTTGAAAACACTGAATTCCTTTGAAATTTCAGGTTTCAATGATTTGAAACCATCTACAATCTATCCCCTTCAAGAGGTGTAAAGAAGAATCTTGTCGTACAGGTACTTTTGCCGTATCCTCTTCGCTACGATTCTTTGAACAGATTTATATCTCTGAATGTCCCAAATTACACAATTTTTAATGGGATTCGAGAAATTGGTGTTCTTTCTTGCTTGAAGAAATTGCAAATTCTGGTTTTGTGATAATCTGAAGAATGTGTTCTCGTAATCTAGGTTGCTGCAGCACCTCCAAAACCTTGGAGAGATTGAAGTCCGATTTTGCGAAGATGAATGGGAGGAGTTGATAGGAGAAGATGAAGGAAAAAACAGAAGAAACACTGAAACACCCATCACAATTCCTAGGTTAAAGTGTTTGACGTTTGGGACTCTACCAAAATTGAAGAGCATTTGGAGGGTCGTGTTGATTTGTGTATCTCTTGAAAGAGTTAAGGTGCATAATTTTTCCGATATAAAGAGGCTCCCTCTATTTAAGGGAAAAGAGCAATCAATACCACCACTAGCATCTCTCGAAGAAATCATTGGAAGCAGAAAATGGTGGGATTCACTGGAGTGGATCCTGCCTATCCCAAAAATATCCTTCAATGAAGATGCTGGTATGTAGAATGAATGAATTATTTCGTTAGAATTGCCGATAATCTTTATAAAATGAAATTATTACTCTTAATTTTGGTCGAAAGCTTCCATCCTTTTCTTTCAGTTGTTTTCCTCATTTATTTCATTGCACATAAACATCAAAAATTTTCTTTTTACTGTTTTCTGTTCTTGAGTGCATGTTGCTGGTATCTGATTTGATGGTTTTGGGTTTTTATTAATCATTCTCATGATTCTTTTCTAATGTTTTTATTAATCATTCTCATGTACGTACATACATAAAAATGATCCACCCTTCCATATTTGCTCTGTTTACTCCAACTCTCATACACAATGCTTGCATCAAATAACAGTGTGCAATACAATGACTACTTGTACAATGATTGTCTTCCCAAATTCCTAATTTAATATGATGTTGTATTTTTCAAGGACATTTATGGTCAAGATAAGATGTATTACAATTTGCAACGGCAATATGACTAGGCAAAAATTTATTTTTTCATCCAGGGTATCTTTCTCTGAAAGATGTAAATGTACATAATGGTTTTAGATGTGATTATTTTAAGGTAACACCCAACTTGTAATATTTTTTCCCGTAGTAGTTTAGAAGGGGGACCCAATATGAGTAGTGTAGGCACTTCAATTCATACAAGATGGAGTGTCCAATGGTTTTTTCTGATCGTTATATATTTTCTGCCAATCGATCTTGTGGTCTTGTTCTACTGGCTTATAGTTATCGCTATATTAGCAATTTGAATAATATTATCATTCTTAAAAGACTTACATGATGACAATGGTATTGAAAATATAAACTAGCTCCTTTTGCTAGGTGTTCACTCTATATTTTTGACTCAAAGGGAGTATCAGTCATTCATTAAAGGTCAATTTGTGAACTTTTCAGCCGTGCAGTACTATTCTGTTACTTTATCCTTTATTTATGCTCTTAAGTCTTACCACCTAAATGGATATCTTGACAGATGATTCCAATAGTCGGGAAGGCGATACATATGCAAAGACTGTTATGAGGAACATGTTGACACTGAGGAAGCCATAGGTTTTGATTTGTGTGGAGACTGTTATCATACTCGCTCCAACCATCCGTATTATGTCATTCAGCATCACACACAAGGGCGTGCATTTGAGCTTATTACAATACTTGGAGCCATTTCAGTTCCCGTACATTCTGACGAGACTTCAGGGGATGCAGAAGATGGTGGCTGCGGTTTCCCAGTCAGATGGATTAGAGAGTTTCCAGTCAGACGTAAATGTAAGCTATATGACCAGTCAGGTCTAATTGTATATAATGGAATTACTCCAAACATTGCCATTGTTTCTTGCTTCAAGAGATCGGAAATCAATTATTGTCTAGTCTCAAGAATGTCTTCTCGTCACCTAGGTTGCTGCAGCTGCTCCACAACCTTGAAATGATTATTTTCAGTTGTTGTGCTCAATTAGAGGAGTTGATAGGAGAAGAAGAAAACAGAATTGCTGAAACACCCATCACTCTCCGGAAGTTAATAGATTTGTGGTTGGAAGATGTACCGGAATTGAAGAGCATATGGCTTGTGTGATGATTTGTGACTCTCTCCAAGAGACTCATGTAAGCAAATGTATCCAATTAAAGCGGCTCCCTCAACTTGAGGGAGAAGAAGAATCAGCACCACCACCTGCTCCCAAAAAAATCGAAGGAAGAAGAGAATCGTGGGATTCACCGGAGTGGGATCCTGCCTATTCCCAAAATATCCTTCAACCCTTCTTCATAAAACCCAAAATCTTCGTAGAGATTTATGAATCAGAAGAAGGTATGTAGAATGAATACATTTTTTTTTCAGTTGTTTTTTTTCATTCAGTTCATTACGCATAAACATCAATTTTTTATTATTGTTATTTTTTTTTTCCAGTTGTCTGTTCTTGAGTGCATGTTGTCTGATTTATTATTTTTCAATTTTTATTAACAAGTGCCTTAGCCGGTGCTACGCACTGGTTAATTTTAATTTATCCGTGTCTGATTACCATTCGAGTTTTAAGTTATTAATTTTATTAAATATTACAAATTACATTAATTTATTAAATCTTGTGAAATAATTATTTCTTAAGATTCTCATTATATTTTGTTAATTTAATTATTTTTTTAATAAAAATTCAGCCCATAAATTAAATATGTTAAATTACAATAAAACCATTATTTAAAGGGTATTATATAAATTTACCAAAAAACCATGACTGAAAGGGTATTTTAGTCAGAATTAGGTGACAAAATTCTAAAGCTCAATTCTCATTAACCAAGATTTACCCCTATTGTAATATGTAAGTCTTTTATTAATAGTCCCACATTGGGACTAGAGTCTACTGACTGTAACTCTGTTCATTATAAATATGAGTCTTAGTCTCACACTGAGAACTAAGTTATTACGACCTAATATTATATTCTACTTGGTATCAGACGCCAAACCCACCAAACCCTAACCCTCACCACCATCAACAAATCCTAACCCTAATTCCCTGTGCTGCAACAAACCCTAACCCTAATTCTCTGCGCTTCTACTGCTGCTGTCACTTTCCTGCGCTTCTATGTAGCCATTCCCTGCATCTGTTCTGAGCACGGCTTTCGTCCATCCCTTTCTAGGGTCTTTGTCTTCAGCGGCTCCACCGCTCCTATGAAGGCTTAAATCAGCCTTTGTTATTGTCTTTTCCTTTGTCCTGGAGCAGCTCCTCTCTTTCTTCCTTGATTAAAGGTATCATCTCTTTGTCCAGAAATCTCTTGTTCATTAGGTGCTGCTCTATTGTCTCCTCTTTTTTGTCGTTATGCCAGAATCTCCTACGGATACATCTTCAATGGATAAATCACCATCCAATTCCAGTGTCTCAAAATCTGAATCTGGTAGTGGGAATGAGAATCTGTTGAACTTCCCTGCTTCTCATCGGGTTACTAGTGTTCTACTGAATGGCCAGAATTTTTCGTCTTGGTCTAGGTCTATCCGCTTGTTCTTGGGAGCTAAGGGTAAGATTGATTGGTTATTCCCTAACAAAGTGTTGCGTCCATCAGAGGCCGATTCTACTTATGGGAAATGGTTTATGGATAATTGTATGATTTTGGGATGGATTTTAAACTCGATGGAACCAGAAATCTATGAGTTATTCACATTTCATGAAACTGTTGATAGTTTGTGGGCTGCTTTGACAGAGATGTATTCTACCTCGCATAATGAGGTACGCATATATGAGTTGTACAGGGAGCTTGGTCAGGCCTGTCAAGGTTCTTTGTCTGTAACAGCCTACTATGGATATTTGGAGAAGAGATGGGAGGAGCTTGCAATCTACACCTCTTTGACTGACATTACAGGAATGACTTCAGCCATTGCTATAGCCATTCAAAAGCGAGAGGATAAACAGAAAGTCCACCAGTTTCTTATCGGTTTGGAATCGGACTTTGAGGCTATCCGTACCCAAATTCTCAACACTTCACCTCTCCCTTCCCTCGGAGAAGCTTATGCATCAATTGAGAAACATGAGCGTCGTGTGAAGTTGAACTCCAAAGTCACCATTGCTTCTAATGCTTCACCATCTTCAGATCAGATGGCATTTGCTGCCAATTCTCGCTCTCATGTCCGGTCAGGAGGCCCCCGCTCTAATGCTCCACCTGGGGGCAATCGGGGTCCTAATCGACCATTTTGTGAATACTGCAAGGCTGATGGTCATTATCAATCTACTTGCTATCAACTTCACCCAGAACTTCGCCCGAAAAAGGTTTCTGCCAAGTCAGGAGGTGGCAAGCCTCGTACGGCAGCCTTTTCAGAGGTTCCCATCAGCTCTTGGTCAGGGGGAGTCTCGGATGATCGTAATGCCACTATTGAGCGGGCATTGAACTCGAAGATGGATCAGTTCATGCACGTCTTCAGAGAAGAGAAATCAGCTGAAGGTGTCGCTGCCACATCAGCTACTACAGGTACACCCACTGCTTTTCATGTTACGACTACTAGTAGTCCATCTACTTGGATTCTTGACTCCGGTGCCAATGATCACATGACCGGTGAGTCTAATCTTCTCTCCAATTCTCATACCCCAATTAATAAACATGTAGTTATTGCTGATGGCTCTCTCTCCCAAGTTCAAAGTAAAGGCACAGTTAATTTGTCACCTCACATTGTCTTGGAGTCAGTTCTTTACATTCCGAGCTTTACTCTTAATCTATTGTCTGTTCATCGTCTAGCTAAGAATCTTAATTGTGCCGTTGTTTTTCTCGCTAATTCTTGTTATCTTCAGGACCTTCGTACGAGGCGGATTTTTGGCAGGGGGTATGAGCGTGATGGCCTGTACTACTTTGGAGATCCTCCGCCAGTTCCACCTATTTCAAGTCTACATGCTAGTGTCTTGCCTGAGTCAGGCCGTTATGTTTTTTCTTTAAAGTCTTTGAACACTTGGCATGCCCGGTTAGGACATGTTAATTTTCAATACCTTTGTCTTTTGTTTCCCGAATTAATCACAACATGCAAGAATTCGAAGTTTCATTGTGATATTTGTTCTTTATCTAAACATGTTAGAAATACTTACATTCCTCGCATGCATAGATCTCCATGTGCTTTTGATTTAATTCATTCTGATGTTTGGGGACCGTCTCCTATAACTGCATGGTCTGGGCATAGATATTATGTGACATTTGTTGATGACTATACTAGATGTACATGGGTGTATTTGCTTCGTAAAAAGTCTGAGGTCCTCCCCTTGTTTTCCCAGTTTCTGCAACTTGCTAAAACACAATTTAACGTCGTTGTTAAGGGAATTCGATCTGATAATGCTAAGGAGTATGTGTCTAATGAGTTTGTCTCTCGCCTTAATCAGCAAGGTATTCTTCAACAATTAACTTGTCCTTACACACCTGAACAAAATGGTGTTGCCGAGAGAAAAAATAGGACTCTAATGGGCATTGTTCGATGCTTGTTACGTGGTATGCATGTACCTCAGTCGTATTGGCATTTTGCTGTACTTACGGCTGCCTATCTTCTTAATCGTACTCCCAGTAGGATCCTTGGTGGTAAGGCTCCTTTCCAGCTTGTTTATCCAGGTCACACTTTGTTTCCTATTATTCCCAGGGTTTTTGGGTGCGTATGTTATGTCCACAACAAGAGTCCTTCTCGTACTAAACTTGATGATAAGTCCATTCGATGTGTTTTCTTAGGGTATTCTCCTCTCTCCAAAGGCTATCGATGTTATGATCCCTCTCGTCGTCATATTTATCACACTATGGATGTTACCTATGTTGAGCATGTTCCTTTCTTTGGTAACACTTTATCTGTGCAGGAACCTATAACAACATCGGAGGAGGAATCTTCAGCAATATATCCTATGCTTGTCCTTGATTCTTCTCCTCCGGTGGAACCTATGCCAAAACCTCTACAGGAACCTATGCCAAAACCTCTACAAGTTTACACTCGTCGGCCACATGCTCACCACAATACCTTGTCATCCGCCTCAGGTAACATCTCTCCTTCTGTTACCCATGTTCCTGATCCTCCTGTTATCGTTCCTATTGATACGTCTTCTCCTATTGTTGAACCTCGTTACCCTTCACGGGCGCGGTGTCCTCCTGAAAAATATGGATTTCCCTGTTCTACTAATCATCCTATTGCCAAGTTTGTTTCTTACCAGGGCTTGTCAACCTCTTTCCATGCCTATGTATCTTGTACATCTGCCATTCAAATTCCTCGTTCTTTGTCTGAAGCTATGGCAAATCCTCATTGGGTAGCAGCCATGCAAACTGAAATGGATGCACTTGAACGAAGTCAAACTTGGGAGATGGTTCCTTTACCTGCTAATGGAAAGACAGTTGGGTGTCGATGGGTGTTTAATGTGAAGTTTTTGGCTGATGGAACCGTTGAAAGGTATAAGGCTCGCCTTGTTGCTAAGGGTTTTACACAAGTACCTGGGCGTGATTTTGGTGCTACTTTTGCACCAGTTGCTAAACTGTCTTCAGTTCGTCTTCTCATCTCCTTGGCTGCTTCCTTCCATTGGCCTCTTCACCAGTTGGATGTGAAAAATGCTTTTCTTAATGGTGACCTTGATAAGACTATTTATATGGACCCTCCACCAGGCTTTCATGGTGTGGGGGAGTATGTTGGTAAGGTGTGTCGTCTTCGGAAGTCATTATATGGGCTTAAACAATCACCACGAGCTTGGTTTCTTCGGTTTAGTGAGGTAGTTCTCCGGTATGGCTTTACTCGTTGCCATTCAGATCATACAGTGTTTGTCAGATGCATTTCAGGAAGACGTACCTATCTTCTCGTCTATGTTGATGATATGATCATCACAGGTGATGATATTGCGGGTATCTCACAGATTAAGGAAGATCTTAGGAAAGCTTTTGAGGTAAAGGACTTAGGGCCTTTGCGATATTTTCTTGGGATTGAGGTGGCCCGTTCTTCCAAGGGAATTTCTTTGTCTCAAAGAAAATATGTCCTAGATCTGTTGAGTGATACAGGGAAGTTGGGATGTCGACCGGTCTTTACACCTATGATTCCTAATAGTAGGTTGGTTGCAAACACAGGGCCTCTGTTATCAGATCCGTCAGTCTACCAACGCCTTGTCGGTCGTCTAATCTACTTGACTAACACCCGACCAGATATTTCCTATGCTGTAAGTCGAGTTAGTCAGTTCATGCATGCACCGTGTCAGTCACACCTGGATGCAGCTAACCACATCCTCCATTATCTCAAGTCATGTCCTGGACTAGGATTATTCTATGCTGCTGAACCACAAGACTCTCTTGCGTGTTTTACAGATTCTGATTATGGTATGTCACTTGATGGTCGTTCTACTACTGGTTTTTGTGCTTTTCGTGGGAATCATCTCATCTCATGGAAAAGCAAGAAGCAAAATGTCGTCTCTCGCTCATCTGCTGAAGCTGAGTATCGTGCACTGGCACTTGGAACATGTGAGGTTATGTGGCTACGTTCCTTTTTGAGCGAGCTGGGCTTTGCTGAGAGAGGGTCGTCAATTCTACATTGTGACAACCAATCTGCAATTTATCTAGCTTCTGACTCTATCCTACATGAGAGGACAAAACACGTAGAGATTGATGTACATTTTCTACGGGAGAAGGTTCGTTTAGGGATTGTGACTCCTACTTTTGTTCGGACAAAGGCACAAGTTGCTGATAGTTTAACCAAGCCAGTTGGTCCCGCTGATCTTCAGTCTTCGATTATCAAGCTGGGTTTGATGAATATCTTCGCCCCAACTTGAGGGGGAGTATTGTAATATGTTAAGTCTTTTATTAATAGTCCCACATTGGGACTAGAGTCTACTGACTGTAACTCTGTTCATTATAAATATGAGTCTTAGTCTCACACTGAGAACTAAGTTATTACGACCTAATATTATATTCTACTACCCCTGAGTTTTATTTAGGTTTATAATAGTAGTATAGATTATTCTCTTTATCCTTTTCTTATATTTTTTGAGTTTAAGCGAAATATTTTAACCATTTTCGAGCATCATTTTTTAATGCCCCTAAAATCCATTCCTAACTGGCCAGGCCTAAACCGGACAACAGAGTCATGGACTGTAGGGTCATTCTACTGTCACGTAACATCCAACCTCTAGACCACAAAAGAACATAATAAAATAAAACTAAGGGCGAATTTGTCTAAACCCCAGGAAAGATGGGCTTAATTTGCACAAACCCCAGACTTTTTTTTTATTTGAGTTTACCCTAGACCGTCAACTTTTCTGTTATGAAACCGTTTGCTGACTAAGATATCTTCTAATATACCAATCCTACCCTTAGTGATCAACGGTTCGGATCCAACCTGTTCTTCTTCCTTTATTTTGTTTTTGGAAATTTTCCCACCATAACGAAGTCTTTCTTCAGCCAAGAATTCTTTCTCTGTTTCAATTTGAAATACCCAAACCCATCCCCCATTACCAGGAATACCAGCTTATCTTTTGATTCACCCCATTAGTATGTTTTTGTTAGATTTCATGAAATACTTCAATAGATTCATTTGAATTTGGGTGACTGCGCATTCCAAAAATTAAGTAATTTCTGAACATGGGGCTTGTATCTTTTGTTTATTTGAAAGAGATATATTGCCAGATGTGGAAATGAAATGAAAACAAGAGATCCCGAAAAAAAAATATCATTGTAGTGGTGCCGACAATACAATGGTAGCAATGGTGGGTGTTGTGTTCTGAGTTCTGAATCTGAATAAGAAAGGAAAATAAATAGGTAAGCTTGGTATCACTCACCCAATCTATCAAAATTTAACATTTACCAAACCCAATCCTCCCCCTTTGCGCATTCCAACACCCACCCCTATACTCAATTTTTTCTTCTTCCCTATAGTAGTCCGATTGTGAGATCAATGGATTGTTTTAAATCTTGTTTGGTGAAAGTTTAGTTTAGAGGTGTTCCAACACATACCTAAAGAATTTGTTATTCTAATTAAGTTTTGAGTCAATCAATTATTTGAATTTTTCATGGAAGGTGATGACAATGGAGAAGAAGAAAATAAAATATGCCCATTATTTCGATTAGAAAATCATTCAAAAGATCTTGAATTGAAGAAGAGTGAAATGGGGATAATGGTGTTGAAAATGAAGTGATTTCGTTTCGCTCCCGACATCTTTGACAAAATAACAAAAAAGAGAGAAGAGAAGTAACTAAGCCAAGGGGATAGAAATTAGAATTTGGTGTATGCAGTTGAATTTGATGTTGAGAGAGGATTTGGGATTAAAAGGTTTTGTTGAACTTGGGAATTTACTATAAATTGTAGTCGGTGATGTTTTGTTTTTTTTAATAATATCAGAAAGAAGAAATTCAGAAACTAGAAAAACTGAACAGTGAAAGTGTAAAAATGAAGAAGAAGGAAGGCAGCATGGTCATTTTACTATTCTATGTCACACACCTACCGATTTGCTAACAGAGTTGTTAGTGGACTGGGGTCATCTCAAATAAAAAACAAATCCTGGGGTATGTGCAAATTCCCTTCTGCTTTTCTGGGGTTTAGACAAATTCGCCCTAAAGCTAACAAAACAACAAATGATAACTGAAGACTAAACTGAATACAAACTATCTATCTATATTATACTCTGCATTGAGTCGGTGTTGGGTTGATTTTTGGTGGATTTTATTTTGGGTGTAAGTTTATTTCTACGACCCAAATCCACCTTAAGTCCCTGATTAACCTTTTAGAAATTCAATCGAACTTAATTCTCTCTAATCTGAATCTGAAGAACCCGAATTCTAAAATTCATCAATAGAACTTCTCCTCTCTTTACCAATTGAATTAACTAAGCAATGGAACTTCTTCTCTCTTTACCAATCCAATGGAACTTCATCAATTCTAACGAACATCTAAACTGTAAATTTGGTTCTCCATCAGCCATCTTTCTCCCGGCCAATCGTGGTTTTGGCAAATGTCCCTTTCGTCACTCTTGAATTCAAATCATCCAAAAGGTGTGTAATTTTCAATTATGTAATTGTTTTAATTATAGAAATGTCCTCTCATCACATAATTAGCTTTATTTTATTTTATAGACTGGTGTGTTTCTATTATCATTTGTTCAACATGTGTTTAATGGACAAACTCTGCTACTCTGACAAGAGATAATATATTGCTCAACACCATGTCATGTCATTTCCTTCTGAAAGAGTGGATTTTTTATCTTGGTTGATGTCAATCACCAGAAGATAACCTACTGAAACCCCTTTTAGAGCAAAAGCCATTAGTGAACTGTGGGGCATTGGGTGATGCCAATCACCACAAGATAAACTATCATCCTCTTCTGTATCATTATTTAACACAAACAATTATCATTCTATGGAAAAAGACAACCTTGCCCTCTTATCAGCACAAGATAATTAGGAGAGGATAGCCATATCAAATAGGAATGGATTTTATCATGATAAACGATTATCCTCCTTTAGTTTTATATAAAAGAGTAGCTACTACAACCCCAATCATCAAACCTACTCAAACTTATATATCATACACTAAGCCTCAGATTTATAGATCAAACACCAAGCCTCAGATTTATAGATCAAACACCAAGCCTCAGATTTATAGATCAAACACCAAGCCTCAAACTTAAAACAAATTTATTGTACTTGATTGAGCTAGCTATATGTTACATAGACAATGAGATATTTGAATTGATTGACAAAACAACCACAATTATCATCAAGTGTCACTGTATGGGATTTTAGCATTAGCAGGTTTAAAGTTACTGGTATTGAATTCCACTGTAAATGGCACATACAGAAGCAAACACATGTAGCTGACATATTTGGTATTGATCCATCAAATATAAATTATGTGGGTATGCGAATATAAATTCACTTTAAGGAGTTTGACACTATTGTTTATCACTGCTTGCAGGTTAAGATTTTAAAGGACAGTGAGGTGCGTTTGAAGATAATTGGACTCGAGTCGAGGCTACAGAAATAGTAGGCTCTCTCTCTCTCTCACAATCAAGTTTTAATTGATATAGAAATGAGTACACATACATGTTAACCGGTTTCATAGTTACCATTAATAAAATTGAAACTTATATTATCTAGGAAAAAAATGGTTCTATAGTCATCACTTTTTATAAGACTTTATTTAGAATTTCATGGTTTCCACCTTGGAAATATAGTTTTAGAAGGCATATGAAATTGGGAAATTGACAAGTCATATTCTTAAGCTTTATGTTTTGCATGGTGTTGCCTCTTAACTATACAAGTGAGAGCCCAATATACCGACAATTTTATACACAGTCACACAGTAATGTTTCCCAATATGTTTTTTGTCAGAATATGGATGTTTGTTGCACTGTTGTCTCCATGATTCATGTTTTGACTCCATCAAAATTTAGGCATAGGTTGGTGCAAACACGGGTGAAAGAATATTATTAAGATGGAGAGGATATTAATCTGTTTACTTACCAAAGTAGTTTAACCAAGTACTGCTGATGCAGTTTAGCTATCTTCAATATTTAAATTCAAATTATTTGTGTTAGTTTAAGTGTCTTATCTATATAACAATAATATATGTTCACTTTTATTTATGATAACTCATTCGATTTGGCTGCTTGCATTTTTTATGTAATTAGTTATGTAAAAAAACTGGGGTATATCAGTTTGATACATTTTATGTTTTACCTATATCTGCATGGGTAACAACAATGGATTTAAGGGGAAGGTTACATTTTTAAACTTTTGACAGTAGTGCAATGGACAATATAAAAATGTTTTTTTCTAGATGCTTCTCTCATAGTTTGACATAGGGTAATTTGTCAGGAAACTAAAGTAGCTCTTGTAATTAGAGGGGTACCTATGAGGCTATGAATATAACATTTATTAAATCTATGATGACACCTCAATGAATGAGAATGCCTGGATTCTATCTCCTCGGGTATGTTAGCTTTGTTCATTCTTGCTCCTTCCCAATTATCTCATTTATATATAACACATGGTGTTTGCATATATAATACAATGATTTAACTTCAATGTGAGGACTGTCTATCTCAATTCCAACTTTCTTTTCTCTCCCGATTGATTTAGTATCAAGACAAACAGATTGCAAAGAGGTGGTGAGTAAAGGCAATTTTTAATTTGATTCTGAAAATCCACTATATGGTTTGACTGATTTGCTATTGAGGTGTGGGTTGTCGATCACTGATCATTTGCATTACCAATAGGCTAAATGAAGTGTCTGACAATGCTTTGGGATATTTTAAATGTGAACACCCTAATTTGGTCAATTTGAATGTCGTGGTCACTCTGTTTTATTTCCTTACTCTTTAAAAGCTATATATTGGATTTAACCTTAAAGTTGTAAACTGTCATTAACCCTTTAACCCTCATAGAAACAACAGCAAGGGATGTATAATCTTGTTAAAGTTTTAATACTACTATCGTTTATCGTTGTATAGTGAATTGCGTATGGCTTTTGAATTTAATAAAACCTCATAGTTTAAGTACCAGATCTAGCACTGTTTGTTTATCAAGGTTGTAATTTAACTGTATCGATCGTCTTTTCCAAGATAGTTATGGCAATGTGGTGGCATTGACTCATAGATGTTGACCAGTATAGCATATGAATTTTAAGCAAGACAATTAATGATAATCTTTTCTGCATCCTTTATTTCCACTGCTTTGACACTATTCAATTATGCAGAAGGTTTGTGCACCTTGATGTCCCAAAGTAAGAGAATCTATCCCAGTTAATATTCATTTTCCAAGATTGATCTTGAACTTTCTTTCAGGTACTTTCTCTTCTTGTACTTCTTTGCATATTATATATACAGTATTTGTGCATACTGTTAGTGAGTTTTTTTACTTTTGATTTAGGGTTTAGGGTTCATTTCATTCTGTATTTATTAAATGAATTTCATACGGACAATGGAATCTTTCAAAAATATTCGTTTAGAAGTGTTTGGTCTTAGGTTAAGATCGAAGTTGTTCACATGTATATCTTTAAGATTAACTGGTTAAGATCTTAGTGGGATATGGCGCTTTTGATGAACAAGGTTAAGTTGATCCTTAAAAGTGTTAGAGATGTTGAATTTGAAAATTTAGAAGTAAATATATTTCAAGACAAGTAAGCAAAATAAATATTTGCATTTTAGATGTTGTAATTCTCTCAAATTTAGAGTAGCTGCAAGAGTTGATCTTCGATGCTAAAACAATGCCAGAGGAGATTGTAAAGTTTTCTCCTTTGATCTTCTTGATTTGGGGTAGGTGAGGTACAAGTGACCTGCTTTAATGTTGTAGTTGATTGTTTTTATGTTTCTAATGAGATTGGTAAAGTGTATGGAACCAGATCAGAAAATTTGTAACCATCTTAACAATGACTGGAGATATTCTTAGAGGCGATCTTCGAGTGGAGGTTTGTCCTGGATGATAGCTCAATACCAAAGCAACAGTTCTCCTTTAGTTGCATTATTGATACATAGAATAATTTTGTACATAGTATTATTGGAGTTGTAACTTCTGTAAATCAATCAGTACCTATCGTAAGAAAGAATGGTATGTAGACTCAGAGAAGAGTTCTGAACATAAAGGATCAATCAGGTTGCAGTGTGGAGTTAACTCTTTTGGGGGAGTTCTGTAACAAAGAAGGTCACAGTAAAGGTTGATTCTGGCTTTTACTAGGTTTTAGCTGTTTAAGACATGAGAGGTAAACGACTTCAATGGAAAATCAATAGGAATAATATCTTCATTCCAACTATTAATAAATTGAGAATTCCCACAGGCTTATAGCTTGAGACAGTGGTTCGATAATGGTGGGGAAGCTTCAGAATCCATTTCCAGGGACATACCTAAGGGGCAAAGAAATGAAACTTGTAAAATAGTGTCTTAGATTAAAGAAGAAAGTCTTGGAAGGGATGATATCATAAACCTGCTTGGGTCAGTGTGAAGGCATACGTATTGTTCATTGAAATATTTGTTACATGCACGGCTTGGCCATAGATGATTGGAGATAGACAATGCTCTAAGAAAGTGATAAAGTCGAGAGATAAAAGATGGCAGTGTGAGACGTGCATTTAGGAGTGGGACTATATATATGGTATTCAAGCTCAAGTGGAAGACCATACATGACTTACTTGGGTGACGGCTTTCGAGGAAACAAAGGAGGAAATTTTTGGATGTTCAGCAAGACAATATTCCTTGAAACATGCCGAGCAAGAGGATGGTCGGTTCAAAGAAATCATTTGCCAGTTTTTTTAAACAATACCCACTCAAGCTTAAAATTAATGAAAAAATGTATGGTGATCATCATAAGGGAAAGATCACTGTTTTCAAGTCAGAGAAAGCGGACCCTTCTTCAGAAAACAAATATTTACTCGATCTGATTTTAAATCTCTCTCAGCGAAGGCAACGAGTATATGAACCCTTCATAGAAAACAGTTCTTTTGCTAAATAAAAGTAAACAAAAATGTTGATAATCTGATGTGCAGTACCAGTGTGCATAAAACAATAATGTGTTAATTCACAAGATTGCACAATGACATATAGATGCATATATTGATAAGATTACCTTTATGCTTAAAAGGTCCACTAATGGCACTACCATTTTAATGTATAGCTAATAAAGGTGAACTCAAGTATATCATATATTATTTCTTTAGATGCATATGAATTAAGGTAACCCATTGAAGCCATCACTGAAAATGACAATTTGAATTAGAAATCTTTGTTTTAGTCGATAATCAGAAGTTCCACCTAATTGACTTTTGATAACATCAATTTTCATAATGTTCACACTTAAGAATATATCATAATATTTCCAAGCTGAATTTCCATTTTGTGGGTTTTTATGCTGATCTCATGCAACTTTCTTTGTGGTTGCCTTTAACAAAATTCTATTCTTTGAGAATGTCTGTCACTTAATTTTATAGATCTATGATTATGGCAGGGGACACTTGGAACCTCCAACCCAGGCATGGTTTAGCGGGTGGAAGATTTATGTTTTGATGAATATAACTCCAGTTTTGGCAGTAATTAGTTGTCTCAGACGACTGAGACAAAACTTGGTTTGCAATGAAACAAGATTAACTACTTTACGGATGATGCTAATATTTGCGAGGAATCTTATGATGAAAATATAATACAATTTGTGGGATTTACTGGTGCCACATTAATGCTCATAACACATTGAACAAATTGAAATGGTTAGTCTTTAGATGCAACCTTATTTCTTTTTTTATCCTTTAGTTGTGATTGATTTTTTTTTTTTTTATTATTATATTATTGTCCAACCAATTTTGTTTTTAACGTAGCGAAAGCAAGTAAATTTAACTAAAATTGTAGAAAAAGATAATTTTGAGAAAATCTCTGAAAATCTGTATAATTGATAAAAATCCCCTACACAAAGTAGAGACTATTTATAGTCTTTTCTAACTTGACTCAAAATTAGAAATCATAACTAGAATTCTAAATAGACTAGGACTACTCAGATAGCTTATCTAAACAACTAAGAAATTCAACATCTAAAACTTAACTACACTATTGGACGTCCACACTGACATCATTAATTTCTGATGCAATTCTGACGCTCAGATTTTCTGTTGCTGTTGATCAGATTTAATTCTTAGATAAATCTGATGCTAATGATCCTGCATCAATTTTGGAGATTCTTTATCAAATGCTTCCATTACCATTTGTTTCACACAGTTGAATAGAGGGTTGGAATATTCCCCTGAAATAACATATCAACCCATTAAATTATGGAATTTGTTATGCATAGGTAGAGTAGGTGAATGATCACCTTACTAAAGGGTATGGTGTGAATAGTACGAATGACTCTTAATTGGTTTTCCTTACTGTAACCTACTGTAATACCAATGACTTTGTTTCATCCCTTCTCCCATAACAGGTTATTCCTAAGTGAATTAAAGATATTCCGAGCATAACCTATTTCTTTCCTCTCTTCCAGCAGCAGCTCCTTCTTAACTATGATGATATATGACAAAAGTCAGAAAACATGATAACCGCCTTACTTGAACAGGACCTGGACAGTTTTTCCTCAGACTTACATTTCATTATTTATTCGTTATTATATAATCTATAGTAATATAGTAATATTTACTTTTGTTTGGTGTTCATTGTTCACATTTATATAGATCTTTATTATTGTTTACTACATTTATGACTTGTGAGCTTGATATGGTGAACTTTATCAGTTTCCCACCTACAATTTGGATTATATATATATATTATTATCTATTGTGTTCTTTACTACTTAGTAAACGTTATATCATTAACCATTTTTATACTTACTACAACTTGTTTTCATTATTCATTTTTTTTTCTTTTTCAAGTTTGTTATTCAATAAGTCAAGCCTACATAGACAATGAAAAATTGACAATACATAGAGCTTTGTCAATGCTTATATTTTTTTTTTTATTATGTTACTAGCCAGTTAACTTTACTTGCAGAGTCATAGTTACTAGATATCCTTTACTTAAAGATATTAGATAGTACTAACATTACTATCCAATGTTTCATGCTACTACTGCCATTTCTCTTATACTAACATTTTGGTAAAACTTCAAAAATTATACAACTATGAAAATTGTTGTGTATTAAACACTTATAACTACTACTACTACTAAGAAGAATATGATAGAAATGAGGAAAGAAAGAACTTCTGCTCGGTGTATCTTTCATTCACTTGGGCGTACCCTTTTATAAGAGAAGGGATGCAACAAAGTCGTTGGTATTACAATAAGTTACAGTAAGGGAAGACCAATATTATGAAAGTCCTTAAATTGAAGGTCATTCATATTATTCACACCATACCTTATATAAGTTAATCATTCATTTATTCTAAATTTTTTATAACACTCCCCCTTGAATGATCATTTTGTGAGAGTTGCCTTATTAGAAACCTCAATCGTTAAAACCCAGTGTGATAAAACATAACGAAGGAAAATAATGCAATCTATTATTCTGGTGGCAATGGATCGGATTGTACTCCTTTATTAAAATCTTATTTAGGAAAACGCAATGGGATAAAACCTAAGTGAAGGAAAAATAGTACAATATGCATTATCCATTATTGTGATGCTCCCCCTTACAGTACATATGCATCATCCATTATTGTGATTAGGGGGAACATCACAATAATAGATGATGAATATTTATACTTTTTTTCCTTCACTTAGGATTTGTCCCACTGGGTTTTCCTAAGTAAGGTTTTAATGAGGCAGTACAATCCCATTCATCGCCACCAAAAAAATAAAAAATTGAACTTTTTCTTTCGTCAGGTTTTATCCCACTGGCTTTTACTAGTGGAGGTATTTAATGAGGCAATTCTCATACGACGATCATTCAAAGGGAAGTGTTATGAATAGGCTAGAATAAGTGAATGACCCCCTTACTATAAGATATAGAATTAATAGTATGAATGACCCTTAATTTAAGAAACTTCACAATATTGGTCTTCCCGACGATAACCTACTGTAATACCAATGATTTTCTTGCATCCCTTCTCTTATAAAAGAATATGCCTAAGTGAATAAAATATACGCTAATCAGAAGCTCTTTCTCTCCTTTCTTCTATTATATTCTTCGTAGTAGTATTATAAGTGTTTGATATACAACATAGTTTGATTTTAAAGTCTAGAGTTTTATATTCCTAAGTGAATGAATGTAAAGCTCTAAAGGTTACCAAAACTTGGACCATCAGAAACTACGATACCCTGAAGGGTTGCTCAAAGGATGCGATCAAAATATTCTGCTGCTTCCTGAACAAAACTTGGTCGACAATTGCGAAGATAAGTTTAGGTAATCCCATACATGCTCGTAGTAGTGCCAGCTCACAGTGTGGGTCTTTTAATTCTGTCAGTAGGCTCATTAGCTTGGCTGTTTTCTCAACTCGTTGTCGAATAAGGCCTACAATGAATGATGCATCAGTACTAATTGCCCCTCCAAACAACTTGACTCCACGTTGAGGACATGATATACCTGGTGAAAACAGACCAGTACTAGAGTGACGAGGATCAACTGATGGCCAAAACACCTCTGTCTTATTCTTATTAAAAATGAGCCCCAATAACGGTCCAACTGCCTGAATGATATGTATGGTTGCGGCCACCTGATCAGTGTCACCAATCAGGGTCCCATCATCCAAATACCACTCCTGCAGCTTTTAATTGACACTCAGATTGGATGCGCAGTACTAGTGGATGCAAGACTAAGTCAAAAAGAAGAGGCCCTAACGGATCCCCCTGCTGAATCCCGATTGCTGACGAAATATAGGTGGTCTCCAAATATAATCTCGCAGACTGGCTATATAGATATTCAACCCAACGTGCAATGCTAGGATAATGAATTCGTACCTCTTTTAGCATAGTCGTGCGATCAACAATATTGAATGCATTTTAGAATTCCACCAGCAACATTGCTATCTTGATTTGCATGAACAAACCGGCTACACGCATGCAACACTGCCTCTGCCCCCACCAAACACACCAACCCCAAACTGAAAGTCGTTGAGGTATGAGATCATGTCTTGGGCAACTTCTTTCATAGCAATCTTGGACACTAGACGTCGCCATACCATGCCTACTGCTATTGGGAGGACCCCATTACCAGGTTTGACAAGAAGAGTAAGGGGTGCACTTGCAATAAATTCTACTAATACAGGTGGGCATCGACCTCTTTGAGTTGGCTAAGAGACTTTTAACCATGCATTTTCTCGGATATCCAATAATATGCTTATGATCAGGTTGACCTTGATCATAAGCATATTATTATTCTCAATAATATGCATTTTTTTTATGGTGCTGAGGATCCAGAGGTGTTATTCATATACTTCGGGGATCTTCTGAAAGTTGAAGAAGGAACATTCATTTTTGCTTAGAGCATTCCCAATGGTAAAACACTTTTAGTGGTGCCACATAGGATGGTTTTAAGGAATTTTGGTGTTTCCAATGGTTTTAGCAAAAAAAAGGTTTTAGTGTTTCCAATGGTGGATTATTGAAAGCGCACTCATTGTGGGGTATGGATCCATACCGCACTCATTGTGGTGGATGGATCTTCCTTTAGATGAGTCCATACCGCACTAATTATGGTGAATGGATTCCTACGTGTCACTTTTAACTCCTTGGCAAATTCGCCAAGGAGTTAAAAGTGTTTTGCTTGAAAAGTGTGTTAGAAGCTACCATTGGCAAGTGTTTACACTAAAAGTTTACTAAAAGTGTGCTCCATTGGGAATACTCTTACTAAAATTTCTTGATAGGTGGATTTTTAGCTTTGTAGTTGGTGCCTTGCCTCAATGTTACCAAGACCTCGTACTAGCCATTAGAGCATTCTCAATGGTAAAAGGGTTTTAAGGGTGCCACATAGGAGAGAGAGGGAAGGTTTTAACATAAAATTAATGTTAAAAGTGATTAGTGGTTTTAGAGTTTCCAATGGTTGGTTTTAAAATAAGTATTAAAACTTAATATTTTATTTTTCCAAAAAAAAACAGTGTACATTATGGGTAAATTTAATGTTTAACTAGCTAAAAAATCCTACGTGGCACTTTTACTAAAAGTGTTTTACTTGAAAAATGTGTTAAATGCTACCATTGGCAAGAGTTTTTTACTAAAAATGTCTAAAAGTATTGTAAAAGCTACCATTGGGAATGCTCTTACAAACTTAACCCTTCCCTATGTTTACATTAATATCACTAGTGCATTGGCTGATACACATAATAATCTTTTGTTTTCTCATTTGATTTACGAATAAAAAACCACCATTGGACCTCTGCTATATCCTTGGAAGCAGTAAGTCGTGGGATTCCAAGAAACTTGTGCAGCACAATGAATTATCACCCCAAATTTGATCAAAAGCTTCCATCATCCAGGAAACTTGTGCAGCACAATGAATACAATAAACTCAATTAATGTCCAAAAGTAGAGGAATTGATAAGAGGAGGAGTAGAAGATGGGACGAATGAAGGGAGCAGGAAGAACGTCACTGGAGTCCTCCAAGTTGTGCTTTGGAATGATAACATGGTTTGGTGTTTCTTGCAGTTAAGTGAGATTCAAAAAATTTGTGCAGCTCAAATTTTGTGTTTTTTAATCTTTGTGTTGTAAACATTATTATTGTGGATGTCCAATCTAAGCCCAAGCCCAAGTCCACATTATAATTACTTTATAACATGGTTCAAGATGCATTTAATGGTACTTACTTACTCACTATATACGTGGCTCATACGTATGTTAAAGTCGGTTTAACTTTAAGATATTCCTTTGCTGAATATATACATAAGTGAATGTGAGGTACTATGTACAACGATAATACAGAGAAATGAAAATGAACAAGAGCTACTTATCAGCTACTTATCTCCGTCCATATCTCTCTATTATACCTACTTGTTTATAAATATTAGCCTGGTCTATCTATTAAGCTACCTGAAGTAGCTTTAATTTTTACTACGTTATCAGCATGACTTTGCTCTATTGCTCAACAACTACAAGAAGTGTATACATCAATAAGGTGTTATTACAACAAGGTGTTACCAGTGTAAGTATTTGGGTAAGTTTGTTGATTTTCGTATTATAATCATGTCTAACATTACCAAGTTGGAATTTACTGCTTTAGATATTACTGGTGAAAATTATCTGTCTTGGGTACTTGATATCGAATTACATCTTGTTTCCATGGGTCTGGAAGACTCCATAAAAGAAGGAAATCAGTTGTCCCAGCAGGACCGTGCTAAAGCACTAATTTTTCCTTCGCCACAATATCCATGAGGAATTGAAAACTGAATACCTCACTGTCAAAGACCCGCAGATTCTTTGGCAGAATTTCAAAGAAAGGTATGACCACCATAGAACTATTTCCCTCCCAAGGGCTCGACATGAGTGGTCACACTTGAGGTTTCAGGATTTCAAAACTGTTTCTGAATACAACTCGAAGTTGTTGAAAATCGCGTCCACCCTGAAGTTATGTGGGCATCCTGTTACTGAGGAAGAAATGATAGATAAAACACTATCTACATTTCATCCTATAAATATGGTCCTACACGAACAGTATCGGCAATGTCGACTTAAGAAGTACTCGGAGTTAAATGAAATTCTTACTTCTGCCGAGCAAAGTAAGCAGCTCCTGATGAGCAATGCTAACAAAGGGCCACCTGGCTCTGCCCCTGTGCCTGAAGCACATGCGTCATCATATCGTGGTAGTAAAAGGTGGAATGGGCCCAAAAGAGGCAAAGGCCCCAGAAGTGGCCGATACCACAAGAGTGGTGGTCCTCATCACAACAATTCCAACCACAAAGGGTCCAGAAGTACCCCATACCACCAGAAGTGGGATGACACTGAGCCTAAAAAGGATAAAGGGAAAGGTGCCAGTAGCACTCGTTACCATAAGACTGGTGATGACACTTGTCATCGTTGTGGTATGGAAGGACATTGGTCGCGTACCTGTCGTACGGCCAAACACTTGGTTGAGCTTTATCAAGCATCAAAGAATGACAAAGGGAAGAAAGTGGAAACAAGCTTTGTCGATCAGTCTGAGCCAGAAGACTCTACTCTATTTAATGTTGATGATTTCATTGTGGAACCAGAGTATAATCTTGACTTCTTTGATGGAGGTTTCCCCACCAATTAAGTCTATATCTATCGTTTTATATCATGTATCTGTTTATATGTACTTTTGTTTTGTACTACTTGGTATTGTGTCTGTTAATAAATAATAAGTGTGTGTTATCTTAACTCGTACTCACTTTAATTTTCTTGTACTATGAAGGGATATGGATCCCGCTTATAGCATGCATAATCGTCTTGCGGATGGTAGAGTTGTATGCCTCGTAGACAGTGCCACGACACACACAATTTTACGAGACCGTATGTATTTTTCACAAATGAAATTTGTAAAGGCTAATGTGGACACTATTTCTGGTACATCAAGTCTTGTTGAAGGCTCTGGCAGAGCCCATATCATGCTCCCTGGTGGTACCATATTCAACATTGTGGACGCTTTATATTCCACAAAGTCCAGAAGAAATTTACTTAGTGTTAAAGATATACGTCTTAATGGTTACCACATCGAGACTATGAATGATCATGATATTGAGTATTTGTGTATAACATCTGAAGTTTCAGGACAGAAGCAGGTTGTAGAGAAACTTAAGGCTATCTCTTCAGGGTTGTACTACACAACCATCAAGCCCCTTGAATCTTATGCAGCAATGGGCCAGAAGTTCCATGACCATAAGACATTTATATTATGGCATGACCGTTTGGGTCACCCTGGGGCTAGTATGATGCGAAGAATTATTGAAAATTCACATGGGCATAGTTTGTAGAACCAGAAGATTCTTGCATCTAATGACTTTGTTTGTACTGCTTGTTCTCAAGGTAAGTTTGTCACAAGACCATCTCCGACTAAGGTCAGTACTGAGTCTCCTACATTCCTACAACGGATTCAAGGAGATATTTGTGGACCCATACACCCACATTGTGGACCATTTAGATATTTCCTTGTGTTAATTGATGCATCTGCACGATGGTCTCACGTGTCTCTGTTGTCTACACGAAATATGGCATTTGCACGACTTCTTGCTCAAATCATTAGATTACAGACACATTTTCCTGATTACCCTATTAAATCCATCCGCCTTGATGGTGCTGGTGAATTCACATCACAGACCTTTGATGACTATTGCATGTCTATAGGGATTGACATCGAGCATCCCGTTGCTCATGTACATACACAAAATGGATTAGCAGAGTCCTTTATCAAACATATTCAGATGATTGCACGCACCATGCTTATGAAATCAAAATTACCTGTTTCTGCATGGGGACATGCTATATTGCATGCCGCCACACTGGTTCGACTTAGACCAAATGCATATAATCAATATTCTCCTTTACAACTTGCTTTTGGTCATCAACCAGATATTTCTCATCTACGAACATTTGGTTGTGCGGTGCAAGTTCCAATTGCGCCACCTCAACGCACAAAAATGGGACCGCAACGTAGATTAGGAATTTATGTTTGTTTTGATTCTCCGTCTATTACTAGATATCTTGAACCTTTGACAGGTGATGTTTTTACCGCAAGATTTGCGGATTGCCACTTTAATGAGACAGTCTTCCCGCCATTAGGGGGAGGAAATTCGTCTGTTCCTGGAGAATGGCGTGAATTGTGGCTTCCCGCAGAAGCACCTAAATTGACTTGGTATACACCAACTTTGTCTCATCTTGATCCACGTACTCCTTTGTGTGAAACTGAAGTACAAAGGATCATTTACCTTCAGAAAATTGCTTGGCAATTGCCTGATGGTTTTACAAACGCAGCAAAAGTGACAAGGTCACATGTACCAGCTGCTAATGCGCCTGCGCGAATTGAAGTCCCAAAAGGACGATCTGTCCCTGAAGGACGACACGTCTCTGAAAGACAACCCGCGAATGTGGCAGCAAATGAATCGTCTAAAGTACGCTAGAAGCGTGGACGACCTGTTGGGTCAAAAGACTCAAATCCCCGGAAGAGGAAAAGCCAAACAAAACCTCCAGTAAATAGCGCTCCTGGAGAGGCTATAAGGCAAGGAAAACACACTCTCTCTAAACAAAAACCTCTTGAAGAGGAATGTGTCCCTGAAGTGACACAAGCCCCTGAAGTGGCCGTCCCTGAAGTGACACAAGCCCCAGATGTGGCCCAGGTACCTGAAAATGATGAAATTTCTGTAAATTATGCATGCACAAGAGAGTTGTGGAATAGAAACAAAATTGTCATCGATGACGTATTCTCCTTTGCCGTAGCTGCTGAAATTGCAGCAGATGATGATGGTCTTGAACCACATACTGTTGAGGAATGTCAACAACGACATGATTGGTTAAAATGGAAGGATGCAATTCAAGCAGAATTAGATTCTCTTGCAAAACGAAATGTGTTTGGACCTGTAGTCCAAACCCCCAAGAATGTTAACCCTGTAGGTTACAAATGGGTATTTGCAAGGAAACGCAATGAGAAAAACTAGATTGTAAGATATAAAGCTCGTCTCGTGGCACAAGGTTTCTCGCAGAAACCTGGGATTGATTATGAAGAGACCTATTCTCCCGTGATGGATGCAATTACATTTCGATTTTTAATCAGTCTGGCAGTCTCTGAAAGACTCGACATGCATCTCATGGACGTGGTTACTGCGTATCTTTACGGAATGTTGGATACTGATATTTATATGAAAGTCCCTGAAGGATTAAAATTGCCTGAAGCAAAACCACGTAATATGTACTCTATTAAGCTTAAGAGATCATTATATGGATTGAAACAGTCCGGGCGTATGTGGTACAATCGCCTTAGTGAGTACCTACTGAAGGAAGGGTACAAGAATGATCCCATTTGCCCATGTATATTCATTAAGAAAGCAAATTTAGGGTTTGCCATCATTGCGGTTTATGTCGATGACATAAATATAATTGGATCTCCTGAAGAGATTACCAGAGCATCAAACTCTTTAAATAATGAGTTCGAGATGAAAGATCTCGGTAAAACAAAGTATTGTCTCGGCCTGCAGATCGAACATACGACGCATGGAATATTTGTCCATCAGTCAACGTATACTGAAAAAGTTTTAAAGCGTTTTAACATGGACAAATGTCGCCCAAGTCGCACTCCAATGGTCGTAAGGTCACTTGATGTGAAATTAGACCCATTTCGTCCTAAAGAGGACAATGAATCTTTAGTTGGTCCTGAAGTACCATACTTGAGTGTTGTGGGTGCTCTTTTATATTTAGCCCAATGTACTAGACCTGACATTTCATTTGCAGTGAATTTGTTAGCCAGGTTTAGCTCAGCTCCAACCCGACGACATTGGACTGGCTTAAAGGAGATTATGCGTTACCTTCGAGGAACGACTGATATTGGTTTATACTATTCCAGAGAACCGCCAAATGGCTCCCAACTAAAAGGGTATGCAGATGCTGGATATAGATCTGACCCACACAAAGAAAGATCGCAAACCGGGTATGTATTTACTTATGGTGGTACAGCAATTTCTTGGCGATCTTCTAAGCAAACATTGGTTGCTACATCTTCCAACCACTCGGAGATACTTGCACTCCATGAAGCAACTCGTGAGTGTGTATGGTTGAGGCTCTTGATACACCATATCCAATCAACATGCGGACTCCCCTCAGTTACAGAGACACCAACGGTGATTTATGAAGACAATGTTGCATGTATTGATCAAATCAGGGAAGGCTACATCAGAAGTGATAGAACAAAACATATTTCTCCAAAATTCTTCTTCTCTCATGAACTCCAGCAGAGTAACGAGATCAATGTCCAGAAGATATAGTCTGATGAGAATCTCGCTGATTTGTTCACTAAGTCACTAGCTCCACCAGCTTTTGAGAAACTGGCATATGGTATTGGGATGCGTCGAAAGTCAAGCTTAGTTTGTTTTTCATAAGGGGGAGCTATCTTCAAGGGGAGCCGCCAGGACATGAAGCGCACTGTACTCTTTTTCCTTAGCTATGGTTTTTCCCACTGGGTTTTCCTAGCAAGGTTTTAACGAGGCAGTATATAGCGCGTCCAATACCAGTCAAGATATCAACTATTGTACTCTTTTTCCTTCTCTATGGTTTTTCCCATTGGGTTTTCCTGGCAAGGTTTTAATGAGGCAATAATCTTGATATGGTGAACATTGTACATCCAAGGGGGAGTGTTGTAAACATTATTATTGTGGATGTCCACTCTAAGCCCAAGCCCAAGTCCACATTATAATTACTTTACAACATGGTTCAAGATGCATTTAATGGTACTTGCTTACTCACTATATACGTGGCTCATACCTATGTTAAAGTCGGTTTGACTTTAAGATATTCCTTTGCTGAATATATACATAAGTGAATGTGAGGTACTATGTACAACGATAATACAGAGAAATGAAAATGAACAAGAGCTACTTATCAGCTACTTATCTCCGTCCATATCTCTCTATTATACCTACTTGTTTATAAATATTAGCCTGGTCTATCAATTAAGCTACCTGAAGTAGCTTTAATTTTTACTACTTTGTAGTTTCTTTACTTAATTGTTTCAATGTCTGATTTAGTGGAATCTGATTTATTAGTTGTAAGCAGAAAGTTTTAAAGAATAATTATACCAATGTGTGATTATCTGTCTAAAAGAAAAGAAAAACCTTAATGCCAGGGGATTAACAATTTTGTTTGAGTTTATATGGATAATGATTATTAAACGCCGGGTGTGCTTTGGAATGATAACGGGGTTGTACGGCTAATTTGCTTGTTAACAGAAGTTCCTGTGCATTTTGTGTGCTTTTGTACTCACTCTTATCAAATAAATCCCCATTCCATAGTTGTGCTGTTTACTGCAACTCTCATTCCTAATGGTTGTGTCACCTTAAGCAGTTAAGCCAAGATATCTCCACGTATGGGATTTAAAACAAAAGTATATCACACATAATAATACTACTATCGCTGCCATGCCATTGTCTTTTAAACTGCTCGGGAATAACTGACACCACATCCCATCATATTGACTTCCTTCCCAAGCCGCCATCTTTTGCTTAAAGTTGTTCAAGTGCTGCACAGGATCAGTTGTTCCATCATATTCATTGAACTTTGGAGATTGAAACTTACTCGGAAACCCGTGACGGTAGCATATCTCCGCCAGCAGTCTTTTGCCTAACCTTTACAAATCTTGAGTTACTTCTATGTTTTTTTCTTTACTCTGCGCCTTCATATCTTCCTGAACCTTGTATATCATATCGAAGAGCCTGGTGTAAGGATCGTTTGCCGGAATCTCATCGTCATTGGCACCCTCTTTCTGTTGCACTTCACGGATTCTTACACCCGATTCTCCTGATCCCTCTACTTCATCGTTTCTCTGTGCTGGCAGTCGAGGCCTGACACCTCCTTCTCCACCTCCTTGTATTATCCCTTCTGTTGGTCTTCTCATATTCTCATTCGTAACAGGTTCATTTATTCCTTCTTGAAGATTCCGGCGTTCCACCTCTTCTCTTCTTCCCAGTTGTTCTCTCAACCTTTGGTTCTCTTCCCTTAACCTCCTTGTTTCATCCTCAACCTCTTGAGTTTGCTCCAGCTGGTTGGCCTGAGGAACTGCACCTGCTACGGCCCCAGGATAAGTAGATGACCTAGCCTGCGTCACCATTCCTTCTCTTCTTCTTCTTTCTGCTATTCACTAAACCCTAGATCTGATCTTAAAAAGTAGCTGCCCTTCTTCTAGCGCCAAATGTAAGCTCTAGATATTGAGATTAGTCACAGATCAGGGTTTATGCACTCCTTCTGTCGTTTCTTCTCTTGATACCTGCAAAGACCACCGGTTATAGTCCGGTGGGTAAAGCTCCAACGATCAAGTCAGTGATGGAGGCCAAGTTTTGAAATGAGTGTAATCAAAGAGTGAATAGTTAGCTTAGGGTTTGCTAGCAGTTTTCCTTATATAGTACTCTGCACCGCCTTCCCCTAGCCCTAGGATCACTTCCTAAATCTAAGGCTACCATTTGTTCCTGCGTGGTCTTTTCTCCTCCACACATTGTTACAATAATGCTTGACAGCTGAACGTCTCGTGCTTGGTCCGTGATGTTCCAGATTGTTCCTAAGCTTTATCACCTACTTCTCAGTTATCTCTTGTTCCTATGCTCTTATATTCTATTACCTCCACGTTGGACTTACAAGCTAAGGCACTTACATCGCCCCTCCTTTGTTCGTCATCTAGGCCTCATATCTAGGTGACGGCTCAAAGGTTCAACTTATACGGCAACTACTATGGGAATTTTTGGCGGGAAAAACTTGATTTTTCCACTTCGAACTTTGATTCATACGTTGCTCGTGCTAATCTCTTTATCTTCCAACTGATCATCAATTACACGTGTCGAACATTAACTCAGACCCACGTGCTTCCTTTTCTTCCCCCTAGGCGCAATGATGGTAGTAACTGTTGCCTTTTCGTTTCCCTACGCCTTGTCTTGTCATATCTTTTTCTTTTCCCAATTTTACCCCTTAATTGATTCCCTTATAAATAGAAAACTTAGAGAAACCTCCTCATTTCTTACTCTTGTTTCTTCAACTTACTTGCGAAATTTCCTCTTCTTCTTCTTACGTCGGCGTTGCTGGGAATCATCCTTTACACCTCCTTCCCTTCCGTCTACGTTTTCAGGTTAGTTCCTTCCCTTCTCTTCTTTGATTTTATCTACTTCCTTGCCCTGTTTTGTTTACGTATTCTTCTCTTCATCAAGTTTGTTCATATGCTGCATCCCTTAATTTATTTAGTTTTCCCTTTCTGTGGATTTTGAATCCCCTGTGTTTGTCCAAAGTTCAACCTTAGCTTCGATTTAGATCTCTTCTCTCTGACTTTTTCTTTTATTTTAGGACCCCCCCTGAGCGCCCCCCATTTTTCTTCTTGTAAATTTGTTGAATAGCACATCCTATCTAGGCAAGCCAATCAGGAGAAAAATAACTCAAGCAGAACTGGGGAAGACGCCCCTAGAGGTGACGGTGTTCAACTCCGTCAAGACGCTGATTCCCCTTCCCCTACTTATTACCTGGATCTACAAAACCCTACTGCTTACGAGTTTAGACCTAATCTCGATCTTTTCCGTCAGCAGTACGACATACATGCTGACGTGAATCTTTTTCACTATCGAAAGGCTTTGCGGTTTGCACATCATGATTTTTCCCGGCAAGACGCAATCATGGTGACGTCACATCAAATTGCCTTCGGTTGCCGGTTCCCGTTTTCGGAGCTTGTCCGTGATGTTCTTAACTTTTATAAACTTACCCCTGGTCAATGCATAGGAAATTTCTGGCGCATTTTGAGAGTTATGGATCAATTAAACAGTGAGGGTACCTCTGTTGTTACCCTCAATGACGTGCGTCAGTGTTATTATGTTAGAGTTAGCGAAGAGAAGTGCTGCCAACCGTACTACTACTTTGTCAAGCGCACTGGTAGGAAATCCATTGTTCAGAAGTTGCTTGAAAGTGATAAGGAATGGCCTGATTTCCCCCTGGTTGTTAGTGGCAATTTTGCGGGCAAAGGTCCAAACATTAAAAAGCCTTTGAAATACTGGCGGTTTAACACTGGAGGTTTCTTTTTCCGCTTTCAGCATGTTTTGATCTATTTCCTTGAAACTCATTACTTTATTCTCACTTTTCCTTTTCTTATTTCCTTTACAGAAATCGTTGGGGACGGTAAAGCTATAAAGCCTCGTGTAGATGCCCCTTGGGAACTTCTAGTAGATTCAGGGCCTGACGGGTATTCCGCCATCCAGGAGCTTACTTGTTCGAGAAAGAACGACACCCCACTAACCAAGAAGCTAGACCTCGGAGACCACGTTCTTCCTGTCTGCTGCCATAAGGATTATCTGAAAGATAAAAAAAGGCAAGCCTTCTTCCAACATCCCAATTCCTGCTCCTACTACTTCAAAATCCAAAGGCAAGGCTCCCGTTATCGAGACTGCCAGTGAAGGTGAAGATGACAGGGATAATATCCCACTTCAGGATATTTTGGTTTTGAAGCGTTCTCAGAATACTTCATTTCCCTCTCTTGTTGTACCCTCATCACCAAATCTGAGATCTGCCTCTCCAGTGAAGAAGAAGCAAAAAAGAGTAACTTCTACGCTCTCTCCTTTCTTATCTGCATTGCGCCTTCAAAAGCTTGTCAGACCTTCTAGATGTGATATTTCTCCTACTTCTCCTACTGAGATATCTGATTTTCAGGCGATCTAAGCCGAACCAGAGTCCCTGGTAGAGTCTCCTAAACGACCACTGGCGCGTTCCAAGCAGATTGCACGAAAGGCCAAAAGAGTGAAAATCGTCAAAAGGAGAGCTGATCGAGTTTTCGAGCCTTCAGATAGTTCTTCTGACTCCATGGAGCTCCCCAACCAACCTGATTTCAGTGGGGTGAAGGTATCTGTTAATATTGAGGATCTCGGTATTGATGCTGACGCTCTTGATTTTGGCGATGTCGTCATGGAAGACTTAGCTCATCCAGGTTCAGCTTCTTATTCTCCACACACTTCTTCTGAGAGATTCGCACTTGTCGATTGTAACGTACCTCCTACTATCGCTGCCATGCCACTCCCCTTCTTATTGATCATGAAATTTTCGATGTTGCTACATTAATTGTACCTGTTCGCGAAGCGCCTAGATATGTTCCTCAGTCTTCTTCTAATTCTCCACACACTTCTTCTGACAGATTCGCACTTGTCGATCCTAACGTACCTCCTACTATCGTTGATCATGCCACCTCCCCTTCCTATTGATCATGAAATTTTCGATGTTGCTACATTAATTGTACCTATTCGCGAAGCGCCTAGATATGTTCCTCAGTCTTCTTCTAATTGTAGTTCTTCTACCTCTGAGTCAGGTGATGAAGTTGATGCTGAATGCCCACCTTCTTCCGTCTCGGGTGCCTGCCCAGCTCCTACTCCTACCTCACTTGCCGTTTCTGGTGAACCTGGGGTCATTGGGCTGATAGATTCTTCCGCTGTCCTTGTTCAGGAAGGCCTCCCCGAGCCACGCAAAGACGTTATCCCGCCAGAAATGGAGAACGTCACCCCTATTTCTGAGAAAGCTGGCTCTTCCCGTGGCTCTGCTTGTTTTGTTTCTCCTCATTTTCCTCCAACACAGTCATCCGCCTTTGCCAATTGCCAGACCTTTAGCTCAACTGACTCCGCCATCAGCGATGGTGTTATCGCATTCTCTGCTTTGCAGAGTTCTATCCTGCCTGCTGATCAAGCTAGGATTGATCAAATGTCCTTTGGTGACTGCAACCGGGAACTCTATAAGGCTCTTTCCTTTGTAAGTCCTGAGCTTTTATCGTTATCTACCGAGTTTAGTATATTTTTCTCTCTGACTTTTCGTTTATTTTCAGGTTAACGGTCTCACCGTTAAGTCCAGCAGTTTCGTGTCCGACTTGGTAGAAGAGCGTAAAAAGCTTTTCCAGGAGAGGCACAACCTTACTCTTGACAAGAATCGCTTGGTCAATGAAAAATGGGCTCTCCAAGCTGAGATAGAGCAGCTGAGATCTCAGTGCAAAGAAGCTGCCGCTAACCGTGAGGCTGAAATTAAGCAAATTCAGTCAAGACTGGACGGAGAGTTTAGAGAACACATCGCTGCGTTGGAATCTTCTCATCAAAAGGAGATT
Organism: Aquilegia eximia; assembly: GCA_023053565.1. Classification (NCBI taxonomy): domain Eukaryota; kingdom Viridiplantae; phylum Streptophyta; class Magnoliopsida; order Ranunculales; family Ranunculaceae; genus Aquilegia; species Aquilegia eximia. The sequence continues at coordinate 4,057,178 of JALIGU010000005.1, read as the reverse complement.
TCTGAATGGCGTGAGAAAGTTGATGAGAAAATTCTCCGCCTGCATGAGATGACGACCAAGCATGAAAATGACTATGATCAATGGCGTCTTGACATTGCAGAGCAGGCAGCGGTTCTTAAACAGGAGACAGAAGATGTCGTTGCCCGAGTTTCAACGTAGTACAAGGCCAAGTATGATGAGCTTGTGGCGAAGTCCGCTGAGCAACTTGCTGCTCAAGTGAAGGCTCAGGTGAAGGAGAACTTAGTTTCATTTTTTGCTTCAAAGAAAATGAAACCCTCTCCTTCCTTGCTTGCTTCCCCTACTCCGTCATCTCATGAAGGCCGATCCCCTGACCCCCAAACCTGAGGGCTTTTGTTGTTTTGTGCTAAACATTGTTATTGTAAACTTTGATACCTTGTATCTTGTTTTCGGCTTTCTTATTTATAAACTTTTGACTTTTTAATCATTGCTTGCACTACTCATTTCTTGCTTCTGTTAACATATATCTCCCTTAGAACTATCTTAGTTCATTCTCTGAGCTATACCCGTCATGGGGGCATACCTATGTAATCTAGTTACATAGCGTGTCCCCTTTGCTGGTGAAGGTTTCTCGTGTGTCAACATTAGGTCCTACTTCCTCAGTTTTCGTCGTCACGGTTAACTCGAAGTGAGACCCCATTGACCCACTAGCACTGCTGCTCTTCTCTCTTAGAGGCACCTCACTGCATTGTCTATCTCAACCTCAGTGAGGAGAAAACAATATATAGAGACTGCCAACGTATAGTTAACGGTCTGCCAAGCCAAGTCTACACTTATATTGTTTCCCACCAATCTAAATTGGATTTTAATCTTAATTTTCTCGACTGATCTTTAGCCTGATCTCAGTCAAGGTATCTTTTCTCATTATCTTATATGATAGCTGCACACGGTAAACTATAGGGACTAGAAATTACAATCATCTATTTCATTAAAAAATTTCAAAATTCACAACTTACAATGATGCGAGTTTGAGATCAAACATCCTTACAAAATTTTGAAAATTAATACTTCTTTGCTTTCCTAAGCATAATATTTCTTCAAATTGCTGATACTCCAAGGCTTGTCTACAGGGGTGCCATTCTGGTATGTCAAGTAGTATGCTCCATTAACTTCAACCTTGTCTACCAGAAAAGGTCCCTCCCAATTTGGCTCTAGCTTGGCTGGTGGCGGATTCTGCTTCCTGAGTACGAGATCTCCTGGAATGAGACTTCTCGGTTTGACTTTCTTGTTGTAAGCTCTCTCCACCTGCCTATGGTAGTTTTCAAGTTTCATCTTTGCGCGTTCTCGAACTTCATCTGCCAAGATCAACTCCCTCTCTATTACTTCATTGTTCTTCCCAATACCGACAACTACATTCCTGACGGTATGCACTAGCATTTCTTGCGGAATCACTGCTTCCATGCCATACGTGAGAGAGAAGGGTGTTGCAGCTGTTGATCTTCTTGGTGTTGTTCGATAGGCCCAAAGTACTTCCCATAAGTTCTCGTACCATTTCTCTTTCTTATCCTCCAGTTTTTTCTTTAAAACTTCAAGTATGGCTTTGTTCGATGCTTCTGCTTGGCTGTTTCCCTGTGGGTGGAACGGGGTTGCAAACAGCTGCTTGATGTTGTAACCTTCGAGGAATTGTTTCAACTTATCCTCTTTGAACTGTGCACCGTTGTCCGCCACAATTGCCTTTGGAAGTCCAAACCTGCAAATAATGTTCGACTAGATGAAATCTCTGACTTCAATCTCCCTTATCCTCTTTAACGGTTCTGCTTCTATCAACTTGGTGAAATAATCTGTGGCTACTATGTGATATTCTCTGCCCTGCGATTTTTCCAGCTTGCCCACTATGTCAATTCCCCACATCGAGAAGGGCCACGGGTTACTTATGAAATGAAGATTTTCTGCTAGGGTATGGATCAGCCCTCCATGAATTTGACAACCATGGTACTTCTTGGTGTAGTCACAACAATCTTTGTACATACTTGGCCAGTAATGCCCATGTATCATAATTCTATGCGCCATAGCCCTTCCTGGGGAATAATTTCCACAACTGCCACTATGGCTTTCCGTCATGACCCCTTCCTTTTGAGATGGATGAACACATCTTAGTAACGGTCCAGCTGGAGATCTTCTATATAGGTCTTCCCCTACTAAAGCACATCTCTTGGACTGTTCCAAAACTGATCTTGCTTTCGTCTTTTCGTCTGGAAGTATCCCATTCTTCAAGTAGTCAGTTATCAGATCCATCCAGCTCGCCCCCATGTTCTGTATGAGGTTCACAGTTTTCTCCTCCATCTCTATCATTGGCTGAGATCTTTGTGTGAAGGTAATTGTTTTAGTTGAATCTTCTTCTATTGCCGTAGCTAGGTACGCCAAGGCATCTGCGTGACGGTTTTCTCCTCTAAACAAGTGCAAAATTTCCACTTTTGAAAATCTATCAACACTCCGCTTCAAGGCTTCCAGGTATGCCGCCATCTTTCCTGTTAAGGCTCTGTACACTCCACTGAATTGCTCCACCACTAACTTTGAATCAGTGAACACTGTCACCTCTTCCGCCCCTAGCTTTCTCAAGACTTCCAACCCCTTAAGCACAACTTCATACTCTGTTTCATTGTTAGTTGCTGGAAAAACTAAACTTTCCGCTATCTCAATTTTCGTTTCCTCAGGTGTAATGATCACCACTCCTATTGCTGATCTTCCTTTGTTCACTATCCCATCTGTGAAAATTCTCCAACCTTTAACCTGTTGCCAGTTGATCGTTTCTGGAACTGTGACCTCAAGTTGCTCGTCTACCATCATATCCACATGCCAAGTTTCATCTTCTATGGGGAAATCTGCCAAGAAATCTGCAAGTACTTGGGACTTTTCCGCCTTCTTCTGTTCATACTAAATTTGATACTTACTCAGCGATACTGCCCATTTTTCCATCCTCCCCGAACGTTCCAACTTTGGCGTTACTTGATTCAGTGGTAGATTTGTAACCACCGTGAGGTGATAGGCTTCAAAATAAGGCCTCAACCTTTGTGCTGCAAAAAGTAGAGCTAGCGCATACTTCTCCACCCTGGAATATCTTATTTTTGGCGAAGTCATCTTCTTGCGGAGGAAGTAGACCGGACTCTCATTCATTGCTTCTCTCCTTGTTAGTACTGCACTGACTGCTATATCCGATACTGCCAAGTAAATGAAAAGCGTCTCCCCAGGTGTCGATTTTGAAAGTATCGGTGGTCTGCTTAGATATTCCTTTAGTGTTTGGAAGACCCCTTCACATTCATCATTCCATTCAAAAGATAAATGTTTCCTCAAGAGTTGAAAAATTGGTTTGCATTTATCTGTGGATCTTGAGATAAACCTTCGTAATGTCGTAATTCTCCCCGCCAGCACCTGTACTTCTTTTTGAGTCCTTGGTGACGACATTTCTGTAAGAGCTCTAATCTGGTCTTGATTGACTTCTATCCATCTCTTGGTGACTATGTAGCCGAGGAACTTTCCTGACGTCACTCCAAAGGTACACTTTTCTGGGTTGAGCTTCATGTTGAATTGACGTAATATCTGGAAAGTCTCTCTTAGGTCTTCCAGATGATCTGATGGCTCCTTTGACTTCGCCAACATGTCGTCAATGTACACTTCAACCGTCTTCCTCAACTGGTTCTCAAACATTGTCTCAACCAACCTTTGGTATGTGGCTCCTGCATTTTTCAAACCAAATGGCATTTTGGTATAACATAATGTCCTCTTACCAGCGTAGAAGGCGGTTTTCTCCTGATCCGGCCCGTAAAGTGGGATTTGATTGTAACCTGAATAGCCATCCATGAAAAATAGCAATCCATATCCCGCTGTTCTGTCAACAAGCTCATCCACCCTCGGCATGATGTATCTATCCTTGGGGCAAGCTTTGTTCAAGCTGGTGAAGTCAATACAAATACAAACTTTTCCATTCTTCTTTGGTACCGCCACTATGTTCGCCACCCACTTCGGATATTGAACTTCTCTTACTATACCGGCTTTCTCCATCTTTTCTACTTCTGCTTGTACTGCTTCTACTAGTGCTGGCTTTATTATTCTAACCTTTTATGCTACTGGCTTAAATTTTGGATCCACATTCAGCTCATGGCATGCTATGTCCGGGTCTATTCCTATCATGTCATGCACTGACCAAGCAAATACATCTACGTTATCTTTTAAGAACTGAGATCATGTCTCACCTTAGGGTTTAAATTAGCTCCCATGTAAGTGATCCGTTGACCTTCTGCCTCAGTGAGGTTGATGGGTTCTGTCTGTTCCTCAGTTTTAGAAATTTCTCCGGGGAACCCGTCATCCTCCTTCTGTCGTTGCTGTGCTGAAGTAGAGGCCATGTCGGCACCTGTTGTGCCTTGCCTCATAGTCTTAACCGTTGCTATCTTCAGATTTTTTGCAATTGCTTGATTACTTCTTATCTCATATTGGCCATCTTCGGTTGGAAAGTGGATTTTCTGATAGTAGCTTGATGGAATAGCCTTCATTAAGTGGATCCATTCTCGTCCCAAGATCGCGTTGTACTCTGTAGGCGCTTCAATGACTACAAATCTCGACATGACAGTTCTGGTATGAGCCGTGACTGGTAACGTAATTTCTCCCAATGGCGGAACTGCTCCCCCATTGAAACCATAAATGTCTCCAGGCGAGTTTGTCAAACAGTTCCTTCCTAGCTTCATTTGATCCAGCCCCCTAGTGAACAAAACATCCACGTCACTTCCGCAATCTACAAGATAAGTACCTTGGTTACATTCCAATTTCCAATGAGTATTGAAATGACTAGTGGGTCATTGTGTGGTGTCACTACCCCCTTTAGGTCCTCCTCCGAGAACCCAATTGGTTCATCTTGATGCACTGGCCTCCCATTCCTCATCACAGGTACCGCTCCTGTTACGGATGGCTCTTCTCTTATTTGCATCACCTTTCGCACCCTTTTCTTTACTTGGTTAATGGACTCTCTAGCCCCTTCAAAGATCATGTTAGTTGTTCCTCTGACTAGTGCTTCTGGTTTTGCCGCTTCCCTGTTATTATCTACAATAAACTCCCTCAAGTGACCACTTTCAATCCACTTCCAGATTAATGACTTAAATTCATAGCAATCTTCTGTAGGATGATTATAAGTCTGATGATAATCACAAAATAGCTTACCTCTCACTGTTCTACACCTTACCGATGGCTCTTGGAAGTATTTTCTCCCCCTTATCCTCTTCAACATTTGATCCAGCGGCATGGTGAGCTGCGGCAACGGTTTTGGTGGTGTTAGCTTTCTTGGGGGAGAATCTCTGTCTTCTCGTCTATCTCTTTTGTCAGATCCTCTTGCCCTGTCCCTGTTTCTTCTTGTGTCGGATTCTCAAGGTGGGTTGTCATTCCGTGAACCAGTATCTGCTTTCTTTCCTTTCTCTGTTATGGCATTGACAGTTACTGTTGACACCTTTGGTGCCCTCCGAGAAGCTATATTTTCCAATCTGATGTGATTTTCTCTCTTCTGAAAAAGTTCATCCAAGGTTCCCATCCGTGAAGATACTATAGAATCATACGCTGGTGACTTCTTGCTTATCCCTTTTTGAAACGCTACCACAGCTGTTCTCTCATCCACACCGCCATCTGTTCTCAAAATCTCATTTTTGAAATTAGTAATAAATTTTCTGAGGGACTCACCTGATGCCTGCTCTAAATCAAACAACGACGACGCTATATCTGCCGTATGTCTCTTCTGATGAATATAATGCTTGACAAACATTTCGCTTAGCTGGGCAAAACTTGATACCCTTTCCGGAGATAAACTTAGATACAAATATGTGGCATTGTCTTTCAAACTGCTCGGGAATAACTGACACCACATCCCATCATATTGACTTCCTTCCCAAGCCGCCATCTTTTTGCTTAAAGTTGTTCAAGTGCTGCACAGGATCAGTTGTTCCATCATATTCATTGAACTTTGGAGATTGAAACTTACTCGGAAACCCTTGACGGTAGCATATCTCCGCCAACGGTCTTTTGCCTAGCCTTTCCAAATCTTGAGTTACTTCTATGTTTTTTCCTTTACTCTGCGCCTTCATATCTTCCTGAACCTTGTATATCATATCGAAGAGCCTGGTGTAAGGATCGCTTGCCGGAATCTCATCGTCATTGGCTCCCTCTTTCTGTTACACTTCACGGATTCTTACACCCGATTCTCCTGATCCATCCATTTCATTGTTTCTCTGTGCTGGCAGTCGAGGCCTGACACCTCCTTCTCCACCTCCTTGTATTATCCTTCTGTTGGTCTTCTCATATTCTCATTCCTAACAGCTTCATTTTCTCCTTCTTGAAGATTCTGGCGTTCCACCTCTTCTCTTCTTCTCAGTTGTTCTCTCAACCTTTGGTTCTCTTCCCTTAACCTCCTTGTTTCATCCTCAACCTCTTGAGTTTGCTCCAGCTGGTTGGCCTGAGGAACTCCACCTGCTATGGCCCCAGGATAAGTAAATGACCTAGCCTGCGTCACCATTCCTTCTCTTCTTCTTCTTTCTGCTATTCACTAAACCCTAGATCTGATCTTAAAAAGTAGTTGCCTTTCTTCTAGCGCCAAATGTAAGCTCTAGATATTGAGCTTAGTCACAGATCAGGGTTTATGCACTCCTTCTGTCGTTTCTTCTCTTGATACCTGCAAAGACCACCGGTTATAGTCCGGTGGGTAAAGCTCTAACGATCAAGTCAGTGATGGAGGCCAAGTTTTGAAATGAGTGTAATCAAAGAGTGAATAGTTACCTTAGGGTTTGCTAGCAGTTTTCCTTATATAGTACTCCGCACCGCCTTCCCCTAGCCCTAGGATCACTTCCTAGATCTAAGGCTACCATTTGTTCCTGCGTGGTCTTTTGTCCTCCACACATTGTTACAATAATGCTTGACACCTGAACATCTCGTGCTTGGTCCGTGATGTTCCAGATTGTTCCTAAGCTTTATCACCTACTTCTCAGTTATCTCTTGTTCCTATGCTCCTATATTCTATTACCTCTACGTTGGACTTACGAGCTAAGGCACTTACATCGCCCCTCCTTTGTCCGTCATCTAGGCCTCATATCTAGGTGACGGCTCAAAGGTTCAACTTATACGGCAACTACTATGGGAATTTTTGGCGGGAAAAACTTGATTTTTCCACTTCGAACTCTGATTCATACGTTGCTCGTGCTAATCTCTTTATCTTCCAACTGATCATCAATTACACGTGTCGAACATTAACTTAGACCCACGTGCTTCCTTTTCTTCCCCTTAGGCACAATGATGGTAGTTACTGTTGTCTTTTCGTTTCCCTACGCCTTGTCTTGTCATATCTTTTTCTTTTCCCAATTTTACCCCTTAATTGATTCCCTTATAAATAGAAAACTTAGAGAAACCTCCTCATTTCTTACTCTTGTTTCTTCAACTTACTTGCGAAATTTCCTCTTCTCTTCTTACGTCGGCGTTGCTGGGAATCATCCTTTACACCTCCTTCCCTTCCGTCTACGTTTTCAGGTTAGTTCCTTCCCTTCTCTTCTTTGATTTTATCTACTTCTTTGCCCTGTTTTGTTTACGTATTCTTCTCTTTATCAAGTTTGTTCATATGCTGCATCCCTTAATTTATTCAGTTTTCCCTTTCTGTGGATTTTGAATCCCATGTGTTTGTCCAAAGTTCAACCTTAGCTTCGATTTAGATCTCTTCTCTCTGACTTTTTCTTTTATTTTAGGACCCCCCCTGGACGCCCCCCATTTTTCTTCTTGTAAATTTGTTGAATAGCACATCCATGGCATCTAGGCAAGCCAATCAGGAAAAAATAACTCAAGCAGAACTGGGGAAGACGCCCCTAGAGGTGACGTTGTTCAACTCCGTCAAGACGCTGATTCCCCTTACCCTACTTATTACCTGGATCTACCAAGACGAAAAAGAACTTTTGACATGCCACCTAATGCCTTAAACTTAAGTGATGATCAAGAGGATCAAGGCAGTCAAGTGGAGAAGGAATATGCCCCCTCACAAGTTGACTTGGAGACATGGTATATTGATCCAGAAGTTGACTCATGGTATGCAGATGCTGAAGGTGGTACAGGGGAATCCAGAAGTGGACATGTAATGAATGAGATTGCTGACAACAACAATGTTAACTTGAATGATCCTATGAATGTTATGATTGAAAATGAATTACATGTTGTGAATGGTTGTGTTGGTGGTGATGTATATGGTAATGTGAATGAAGAATCAGAAGATGATGTCGATGACTATGTTCCAGATGAAAGGTTTGGCATTATAGTAAATGATGAAGTGGGGGACATAGACAAGAATTCAGAAGATGAATCAGACTACAGTCCAAATGAGTCTGATAATGATAGCTCAAGTGAGGAGGACAGTGATTTAGAAGATGAAAAAGAGGAAGAAAATGATGAAGACATGCAGTTTGTGAGGGCTTGCTCCAATGTGTTTGAAGATGAGGATAACGAGAGTTCATGAGTCAGATGTGATGAAGAATTTACCAAGCTTGTGTGAGGGAATGTCATGGCCTAATATGAAAAAAGCTAGGATGTATTTCTGTAGCTTAGCTATAGGTAGACATTTTGCTTACAGAAAGATACACAATGATACAAAAAGGTTGAGGTTCAAATGTCAAGACTTAGACTGCAAATGGATGGTTGCAGCTAGAAGGATTAAGGACAAACATACTGTGGTGTTGAAGAAATTCAGAGATGAACACACTTGTAAGTCACTTGAGGATAATAGAAACAAGCATGCAAAAGCTCCTTGGGCTGTAGAGAGTCTTGAACAATGTTTGAGAGATCACCCAAACTTCACTCCAAGGGACATCATCAATTGGGTCTTTAGAGAGCATGGAGCACAGATTTCGTATTGGACAACATGGTCTGCTAGATGCAAAGTTTTTGAGAAGTTGAATGGTTCATTTGAAGAAGGCTACAGGTTGGTACCAGAGATTTGCAAGCAAGTATTAAAGGGCAATCCAGACTCAATTTGTAGGTATTATGTTGATGGTGATAATAAATTTGTAGGTCTATTTATTGCATTTAGAGCATGTTTGGATGGATGGAACAATGGCTGCAGACCCATTGTGGGGCTTGATGGTGCTCATTTGAAAGGAAAATATGGAGGTGATTGTCTTAGTGCTTGTGGTATTGATGAAAATAATGGATTATTTCTATTAGCAGTTTACATCACTCAAGGTGAGACCATAGTACAAAATATCGTTATCGACTAATGTATCGATCTCCAAAAAATAGATATATCGGGATATATTGGAATCTATCGGTGGATATTTTACATGGAATGTATCGACTAATATATCAATTTGTTATACAAAATATATATAAAATCAAATTTGGAAGTATATTTTCATAGTATTTACCTAAAAAACATCATATCTACTAAAAATAGAATAAACAAATTATTTCCAAAAAAAAAAATTTGAAAAAAAATAATATTTCCAGAAAATATCGGAAAATATCAGTAAATATCGGAAAATATCGAATATATCGGAATATATCGAAAAATATCGACCGATATTTTACAGATACTTTAAGGCGAAAATTTCAGGAATATATCGTATCGCTTTCTTTGAAAACCGATAAATATCGCGATATATCGTGATATATCGCGATATTTTGTACTATGGGTGAGACTAAGGAAAATTGGTTTCAGTTTTTGACATTGCTCGAGAAATATTTGAAGAAAACTAAGAGACAACTAACATTCATGTCGGATAGGCAGAAAGGTATTGTCCAAGCTGTTCATTGGGTGTTTCCTAATGCCTATCATAGATTTTGTTTTAGGCATATGTCAAGGAATTTTAAGAATGCGGGGCATAGGGGTGAACATTTGGAAACTCTGAGTTGGGCTGCAGCTAAAGCATTTAAAGAATCTGAGTTTGATAGGATCATGACATTGCTGGAGAAGGATGATAAGGAAGCAAAAGAATGGTTAGAAAAAGAGTCAGTCTTGAGTTGGGCAAGAGCTCATTTTGACAACACTAGTAAATGTGAATACAACAACAATAATTTTAGCGAATCCTTCAACAAGTGGATATTAAAACTAAGGGATATACCACTTGTGCAATTTATAGACAAGTTTAACATGATGATGCTGAAGCAAATGTATGACAGAAGAAGAGTTGCTGCAGAATTACCAAATGGTACATTAGTTCCTAGAGTTGATCACCTGATCAAGAAGCTGGAAAAGAAGTACTTCAAATTCACAATTCAAGGGGTTTCAGCAGATATCTTCTGTGCAGTAAATAGACATGACAAGAAATTTAATGTGGACTTAAAGAAGCATGAATGCACTTGCATAGAATGGCAAATGTCTAGAGTCCCGTGTGTGCATGCAGTGGCTGTCCTTAGAGAAAGGAGGGAGGATTATGCAAAGTAAGTAAAAACTAAGTTTTTTTTTTAATTGATTCAAATGGTTACATTCATATATTAACTTTTAACTTGTTATTTGATATTGTAGGTTCTGTAGTCCATACTTCTTAGTGTATGCCTATAAAGCTGCTTATGCTGGTTATATCTACCCAATTGACAATCTTGAGGATTGGGGAAGTGTAAGTTTATTAAAGTAGAATTGTTGTGTGGCATTAGGTTCTCAAAGACTTGTTTTAATTTTAATTTAAACTGTTTATACTGCAGCCTGAGGCCTTAGTTCTTCCTCCAGCTTATAAGCCTGCTCCAAGTAGACCTAGAAAACTAAGGATTAGGGATGAGGATGAACCTGCCAAAACAAAGAGAAAGTGTAAAGGATGTGGTGTTGAAGGTCACAATAGAAGGACTTGTCCGCAAAGGAATAATCCAAAAACATCAAAGAAGAGGGAAGGTGATGTTTTGTTTAAATGTGTATTAATTGAGTGTTTTTCCTAATGTCGTTAATTGTTGCCTAATTTTGCCATCTTAAATGTATTTTACAGCTAAAAAAGCTAGGACTGAATCGTATGTGCAAGGCAGTCTGCAACAACATAGTTCACAACCTAGTGCATCAACTGTCAGAGGGGGAAAAGGAAAAGGAAAGGGTAAAGGGACTGGCAGAGGCAATGGTTCAGGTAGAGGGAATGTTCCAGAAGCTGTTATAGGGTCAACTGGCAGAGGCAATGGTGCAAGAGAAACTGTTGAAGGAAGAGGAGGAGTGAGAATAAGAGGAGGAGGACTTTGTAAGTCAAGGTTTAGCCTTGGACAGTCCTCCACCCAGTAAGGATTGCTCAGACTTGTTTATTGGTAATTATAAACTAAGTTGAACTTATTATATCCATATTTTGATGCCTGCACTTATGCAGTGGATTTTGTTGTGTGAAAACACATTTTTTTTTTGTTTTTTTTATGGATTTTGGACATGCACTTATGCAGTGGATTTTGTTGAGTGAAAAACACTTTTTTGGATTTTGGACATGTAATGTTATGCTCGATGTTTTTCTTCACACAATATGAGATATTTTGCAATTGTTACTTTTGGAATGTATTATTTTTTTTTTTTTTTAAAAAAAAAAAAATGCATTTAGGGTATTCATTAGTGGGAAAAAAATGGAAGTTAGTATTTGGTCCCTACTGTTAATAGTATTATTAGAGTTTGGAGCCAGTTTCCGCCATTAAAGGACTACAAAACTAGGAACTGAACTTACCACGAAAGTGCAACCACCTATTGTTGTTGTAAAAGCTTTGTTTTTGCAGGTTGTTTATGAAGAAAAGGCAAACTATGATGGTGGCTTTATTATAGTGAAGTAGTTAAGAAGATGTGTAACGACTATATCTCAACGGCTCTTTTATCAATCTTTAGATATTTGACACGTGGCAAGCTAATTTTATTTGAAAAATCAAGGTTGTTTAGTTATGCACGTGTTTCTCACGTGTGAAGGTATTTCAGCCTTTTTAAAAAAAAAATCGGTTCAGCTTGGTTTTATTATTCCCAGTTCGACAAAGTGTCTCCGAACCCTAATAAAGAAACAAAAAAGATCCTTTATCTAACTATCAATTAAAAGTGGCTCCATATACTAAATCACCCTATATTCTATTACCTCCACGTTGGACTTACGAGCTAAGGCACTTACAGGTAATGCACATGGAAAGAAAACTGGAAAAGAAAAAAGAAAAGACAATATCATCACTGAAGGATCTTGAGAACAAAAATGTACAATGCAAGTGAAACTTTAAATCTCACTATGAAGAAGCACTAATGTGAAGTGCTACCAATGGGGCATATATTCCATGATTAATGCTGATTAAGGAATCATGCTTTTGGCTTTCCTTTCTCAGCAATAACCCCATTCTTCACTACTGCTATAGTGCTATCAAGGCTGCGTTCTTGATCCTGTGGTATATGCACATTGGTTCCAGCTCTACCAATGCTACCACAACATTTGTTCGATTTTCCATGACTCCATCCAATGCATCTTGAACCGCTCTTTTAGATTCTGCATCAACTGTGTTCGTTGTCTTATCTAGTAATAGTATCTTTGGCGTTTTCACCATTGCACATGCAATCGCTATACATACGTTGCTTCTGCCCACTGGACAATTGAATTCTTTTCTCTCCAACTACTGTATCATAAACCTTCAATATTTGGAAGGAAAAAAAAATTATACACCACCATTAGAGTATCTCTAATGGCTCTACTAAAACCTAAATTATAGGAATTCCTAAAAAAACCAAACCCTAACGCGTCTGCTAAAAGTATAGCAGCCGGCCATCCACGTAGGATGTGGTGGGCCGGTCTGCTAAAACTTCGTCCAAAATCGAACTAGAGATAGGATTTAGGAAATGGCAAAAATAACATCTTCCATGCTGGTTGAACCAGCGTGTAACTTTTTTTTTTTTTTTTTTTTTTAATTCCAAGCCAGTTTAACCAGCGTGGAACCCTAAATTCCAACGGCTACACCCGAACGGCCATATTTTTCGAACGGCTAAATTTCCCCAAACTTCCTAACGGCTAGAAATTACATCTATATATACATGTTCTTCGTTTCAATATCTACTTCATTTCTAATTCTTCATTCTTCATCTTCTTCATTTGTGACACTTTTCTTTATATAATTATGGGAGATGGTTCTGTCAAACACTTTTCGTTCAGCATTGAAGATCCGAAAGATGAAAAACGTGAAGAAATGGAGAAAGAAATCATCGAAGAAGAAAAACCATTAACACCCGAAGAACAAAAGCGTATCGATGATGAATTTAATCGACTTATTGACGAGTATGAAGATGAAATTCATGTGCTTCCCGAAAATTGTAACCATGATTCGTTTGAGTTTGATTATGCATTGGGTAAAATGTTTTGTTCAACTTGTGGTGAAGAGTATCAAAGTTAACAAACACTCAAAACAACCATAATATCAAGCAATATCAAGCACTCAAAACACTCAAGGTGCACTCCCCTGACTACTCTCCCCACTTCGGCCTCGTCCACTTCGGCCCCGTCCACCTCTTCCCCATCCACCACGTCTAGTGTGCCCTTGCAACTCCTACAATCAAATATAAATACAATTAAAACTTAATAACTAAAATTAATAAATTTTAGGGTTTAACTGTAATAGTAATTAATAATTACTTACCAAGGCCTCTAATGTGCTTGTCAGCTCAGCAACCCTAGAAGCACTTATTGCGAGTTCTTCTTCAGCCCTTGTTGTGGCAGTCCTTTGCTCTTGCAACCAACCATAATATCTCCTAGAAGAATCAAATGTTGCATGCCGCATCCCTTAACCAAGCATTACAGCATCTGCTAAGCGTGATCGGAGAGCAGCCTGTATTCACAAGAATTCCCTTAGTTATAAATATAAAAGATTTAACTAACAAATATAAAATTATAAATACAATTGTAAATAAAAAAAATAAACATACCTCGTCTAAGGTATCAAAATCAGGTACATGCTGTGTAACTAAGTCACGGTCGAGAAAAGGAACCGGTATAGTCCAGGTCATACCTTGTGATCCCATCAACCTGAGGCTATGTTCACCAGCTTGTTCTCCATATTGTATTTGTCTCAAAGGGTAATCTTGCTGAGTAGAAGTAGGGTCTGCTGGGAAAGGAATCTGATACTCTGGTCGTATGCCTTGCCATGACACATAATCTACGTTACCCTCACGAGAGACGGGGGAAATAGCTAATGTGCCCCGAGAAACAGTGTTTCAATATAACTGGTACTCCATAGCCGTAACAAACTGACAAAAAGCTGAACTAACTGGCCAGTTAAAGGATGATCTACGAACCAGGATTTGCTCCAAAGGAAGACTCACTGGAGCCATATCAGGTGGTGGAGGATGAGGAATAGCTATCATACCAGTCGTCTGTCGTAAACATCTATCCCCTAAAAACCAAACACTAATCTCTGGAGAAACTAAAACCACTCTCGTCTGAGATATGATTCTAGAGGTGTCAATATGTGGGACACTGTTTGAGGGTAACCCAGCCCAAGGCATCCACCTAATACTATCCCAAGTTTTCTGTTCGATCGAGGCCCTTGCTTGTTTAAAGTTATTCGTTACAAGTCCCATCATTTCAGCTCGGTTTTCAAGGGCCCAAATAAGAATACGAGGGAACACTTGTGGTCTACAGTGTAACAAAATCGGATTACACGTGCCCAGATACTCATACCACCAAAACTACATAATAAAAATTTCGTAATTAAAAAAATTATATACAAAAACAAAAAAAATCATTCATGCTTTTATGCTTTAGATTAATTAAAAATTAAAAATAATATAAAAACCATAACTAACCTGTAGAATCCAAATGAACCCACCGATGTTGTGTAATTTCCTGCCACTCATAAAAAAATAATCCATCTGATAATACATGTGTGCCATCACTGCACCGCCCCAATCGTAGTCTCCAATCTTGTTTGTATCAAGCAACGCTCCACACCAACCCAACTTCACACAACTGTGTCCAGTAGAAAACAAAACCCCGGACACAAAGTATAACAGAAAAGCTAACACATACTCATCCTCTTCAACTGAATTGGGCTCTAACACCCAATCAGCAGTACGCATCATATATATATTCTCAAAAAAACCATACTGTAAACCTGTTTGTTTGTCCTCATCCTTCCAAGCCTCCTCATATTCACTTAGAGTTGGGAATAATATAGTAGCCTCACACTCATTATTATCATAAGATGAAATATATGGCACAATCTCTCCCACCCCGACACGCAAACCCGTAAGCATAGTAAAATCATGAGGAGTAAAAGCAAGCTCACCGAGAGGCAAATGAAATGTATGTGTCGTCGGCCACCATCGCTCAAGCAACGCGAATATAAGTTGACGATCAGTTCGAAATGGTGTCCAAGAAACGAGAGGCCCAAATGGCGTCGCTTATATTCGGTCTCGTACATGAGCGAAATCATTTCCTCTCTCCACCATATATGACCACCAAGTCATTACGTTATTCATTTTGCATCTATATGTCAAATTTTTCATCCTCTACATTAAACGAGCAATTTACCAACTACAAACTAATAAAAAATTAATTAAAAAACTAATAAAATTAATTAAAAAATAATTAAATATTAATTAAAAGTTAAATATATTAAAAATCAAATCAAACACTTACATCGACGGAATACTGGTTATCACTAATATGCGATCCCGTACATGGAGCGAGCTCTCTTGGTGTATAATCTCGAACTTCGCAAAAATGTGGAAAATCAATTTCGGCAACTTCCATTTCCATATTGTCTAAAGATTGATCTTCCATAGTACTACTAGTTCCTTGATACACCTTTTGAATGATTTTACCACACAATCTTCTTTTTGGAGCCATAATTTGTGATTTAGAAAAAAATTAAATTTTTGAGTTAAAATTGATAAAAAAAAGGGGCTAAATATGAAAAATAACAAAAGATATTAAAAGGGCCAGGTAAATATTGAGTAGGAAGAAGTTGAAGCAGCAAAATCAAGCAGAATTTATTTGAAAATGGCAGAAGAAGAAGAAGAATGGCGGCGGAAATTGGAGAAGATGGTGGTTTCTGTTTACTGGTCGCGAAAAAAAAAAACAAACCTTCAATGTTCCACGCTGGTGGAACCAGCGTGGAACATAATTACAAATCCTGCCCATAGCCCAGCCCACGACCAAGCCCAAATCTTCCACGTTGTTTCAACCAGCGTGGAACAGAATGATTCGGAAAAAAATATCCACGCTGGTTCAACCAGCGTGGAAGATAAAATTTAGAATAAAAAAAAGGTTTTGCGTTAGGGTTACCCCTGATATAGGTATAGGAGACGTGAAAAAAAAGTGATGGGAAAGTAGGTGGCACCTACGTGTATGCTAAATCGTCCCATGTTTCGGCAATATTTGGGACACCCATTAGAGATGCTCTTAGATTCATTGGTTCCAGCTCTACCAATGCTCAAAGTAGACAGCTCAGCCTCAAGGTGGTCTTTGAGAAAGATGGCGTTTTGGTTGATCTTCAGAATGCACTAGCTAGGAGAGTCCAAGGAATAAAGGAAAAGAAGTTGAAGTCTCTACTGCAAAAATAAAAACTAACAAAAACTCTGGGTGCTAGAAGAAAAATGCCTACAATGATGAAGGGAGGGATTTTATTATAGATTGATCACGGCGAGATTGCAGTGATTGCAGTGTATTTAACCATGTAATGGACAAAGTTGTTTTCTGTATTTCGGCATCACGACGAGATTGCAGTGTATTTAATCATGTAATGGACAAACTTGTTTTCTGTATTTCGGCAGTTTTTGTTTATGGACAAGTCTGAAATTTTTTTTGTTCAGTTTTTGTCTACTTTTGATCATGGTTATTATTCTATTGTTGTTTACTTTCAGTGGTTTGTTATGTTTTAAAATTGCAAAATGTTGTAATACAAAGGGCACCAGAAATGAGGGCTGAGGCGATAAAAATGAACTTCAAACACACTTCATTATCTTATAAAGGTTCAAATACATAAATACAGTATTACTCAAAAATACAAATAAAATAAAAACAGATAAATTAGCTATTTTTGTCCACAAACTTTCACCAAATTTTCAATTAAGTCCACAAAGTTTTATCCGGTCAATTTGGTCTTTAAAGTTTCATTTTGTTTGCAATTTGGTTATAAGTTAAGTCTCCGTTTTGCATCACTTAACAGAGAGGGTGATTTGGCAGCTAAAATCCTACTTGTTCAGTTAAATCTAACTTTAAAATCCTACGAGCTTCTCATATGCTGACCTGTCACATAAACCAATAAAAAAAAGAATTTAAAATTTAAATTTAATGTAGAATTTTTACTACCAAATCACCCTCTGTTAAGTGATCTGAAATAAAGACTTAACCTGAGACCAAATTACAAACTGAATGAAACTTTGCGGACTAAATTGACCAGATTGAACTTTGTGGACTTAAGTGAAAATTTGGTAAAAGTTTGTGGACAACAAATGCAGTCAATACTAACATCCAATTCTAATTTTTCTTTGCTATCTTCTTCTCCATTTCTTCTAATCTTCCATTTTTTTTAAGAGCAAACTTTGATTTCTCTAAGTTCGCATTCTTATTCTCCAAACTGTGATTTGGGTTTTTAGTTTTTGGACCACCTAAATAATATGTATTTAAGATGTAGGACGCTTTTAATCCATATTTAGAGTATGGGACGCCATCCGTCAGTTGACTGCGTTGACCATAAATGAATGTGTTGGTTTTTTCAAAAACCCATTTCTACCCCTCCACGTGCTGAGCACGAGATATAAAACAACATTAAAAATATAAGGGGTTTTTAGTTTTTGGACAACCTAAATAATACGTATTTAGGATGTAAGACGCATTTAATCCATATTTAGAGTATAGAACGCCCTCCGTCAGTTGACTGCGTTGAAACCCATTCATGAATCCCATATTTATTAACATTAAACTATACAGAACATAAAGGATATTATTTGAATTGAAATCTTCAAATCCTCAGAACATCTTGAATCCCTTACCCTTGAGCCTTTGCCCAACGTGAGAACTGATAGAGCTGCACCGTCTCATTCGTGGCATGGGATGCTAAAAACAAATAATTACGTGGCTGTACCATCCATGCAAATCTCATGAACAACGCTGAATAAACACACAATACTGTAATATAAGGTCAAAAGTGAAAATTAAAATAACACAACTAATTAAGTATTCACAGGTTTCAAAGTCATAGAAATGATTACGTCCAGTCATATTGGCAGATATGAGTTCTGGGGGTTTCTGCGTGTCGACTAATCCCTGTTAAAGCCACTGATTAAACAAAATTATGATTGAGCCAACACAAAATGATAAAGAATAATATTACTAAGCCTCCAAGAAATCATCTTACAGTAAGAAAAATCTTATGCTAATAACAAATTATGCTTGTAATACAAACTCAAAAGGGGTTTTTAGTTTTTGGCCCACCTAAATAATAAGTTATGGTCAACGCAGTCAACTGACGGAGGGCATCCCATACTCTAAATATGGATTAAACGCGTCTTACATCCTAAATACGTATTATTTAGGTGGCCCAAAAACTAAAAACCCCTTATATTTTTAATGTTGTTTTATATCTCGTGCTCAGCACGTGTAGAGGTAGAAATGGGTTTTTGAAAAAACCAACACTTTCATTTATGGTCAACGCAGTCAACTGACGGAGGGCGTCCCATACTCTAAATATGGATTAAAAGCATCCTACATCTTAAATACATATTATTTAGGTGTGCCAAAAACTAAAAACCCCTTTCTGTTTTCCAACTTTTCAATTCGATTCATGAACTTTCGATCCATGTTAGCTCCAGTTTTTGAAATTCTAATTGGAGCAACAATTCCACATTTGCAGGTAGCATAAGCACTGGTATATGTGTTTAAAGAGCTTGAAGACATGATTTAAGGGAAATTTGGGGAAGAAAGTCGAAGAAGGAAGCAGAAAAATATCTTGGGTTTCTCTAGTTCGTTGTTGTTTAAATAGAAATAGACAAGATGATGATTTAAATCAAACTAGCCGTCGTAAAAACTCACGTGCAACATACTCATTTAATTTATTTTTTTGTTTTTCTAATTTTCTTTCGTAAAATTTAATTTTATTACGCTTAGCATTTTTCTTCCACGTCACATAGTTCAACATTGTTGTTTTGAAAGTTGATTTGAAGTTTTTTTTTAGTTTGAAAGTACATTGTCAATTTAAAAATAAGTTCAAAGTCTCGGTTGCATCTCTTCTTTTCCAACCCACATTACTTATATGTTAAAATTTCTGGCTAAAATGGATAGTTGATGGCTAAAAACGGATACGACAACTCACAATACTTATAGAGCTATTTAGAGATACCCCAGAAAAGTTTGAACTGTTTGAGATACCCCCCAGATTTAAGTTTCATTAGACGTACCCCAGATTTTGGTTTCAAGCCAGTCAACCAAAGTCATTCATCTGTGTTTGACCAGTATTTATGTATGTTAGACAAAAATACCCTTTCTTCGTTTTAAACTTACTCCTAGACAACAAAATTATTAACACCAAATTTTATCCACACCCAACAAAACTTAACCACATTACCACCATCACCACAAAAACTCTTAATAAACCCAAATTTAATTCACACCTAACAAAACTTAACCACTTGTAAAATTCCCAATGTTTGAATCTATTACACCACCACCAGCACCAAATTTCACATAATTCCTATTGTTTGAATCTATTACATAACCACCACTACCATCTATTACACCGCCAACATCAAATTCGAATTTTCCCTATTATTTTCTTCTTTGGGTTCTTTGTCTTTGGATGACTAGGATATTAATTAAATTAAGAGAGGTAATTTTGTCAAATAGGAAAATTGGTATCACTTAAATATCTCCAAATAGCTCATACTTACGTGCCCACAACCTTTTTGTAAAATTTTAATTTTTAGTTTCTTTCTCTCTTCAGTCTTCACTGCTTATTTTCTTCTCTCTTCACAGCTATTTTCAAATTGAAAATTCAATAACAATGGGGTTCTTTCTATCCCATATTCCCATGCTGTGGTGGAAAGATGATCCAATTTTAAGGTAAGATTTTTCCATTACAATAACTTTTAACATTTTTTATGTTTACTGGTGTTGAAGGTTGTTCTAACTTTTATTAGATGTTTGGTCAATAGCATTATTAATAGCACAATTATTTGTTCAAATTGATGTTTTCAAAGTTTCAAATCTTGTACAAATGTGAAACCATCAACCTACTTTTCTGTAAAAAATAGGTAGCTAATGAGGGTATTAGTTTTATTCTTGTACAAATGTGAAATCATTAACCTACTTTTCTATAAAAATTAGGTAGCGAGTGAAGAGTGAAGTTATGTACTTTTATTTTTATTATACCAACAACTATGAACAAATTAATCATTTTGTCGACTTCGCAAGACTTAATATCTGGTATTATTATTATACATAAACAATTAAAAAACCTCCAATTGGCATTTTAATATTATATATATACCATTTGTGATTAACACTTTAATAGTTTTTTTTTCCGCATAATCGATTATGACTATTTTTTAAGAAACAAATTTGTATGTATCAAGAAAGCCTACATATCAAATTATCTATTTAGCTGGTCAACACACCCACACCCCCTGTTTAAATTTTCATTTTATCTTTATTGATATTCTTTCTTTGATCAACTTTGTAGCTAGACTGAAGCCAAAAAACACTTTCATCCTCTTGTGCTAGTAGCCTTCTTTCTTTGATCAGCTTTTAGAAAACACTTTCTTCCTCTTGTGTTTTTAGCCTTCTTCATGTGTTGCCATAGTAAGGTTTAAGGTTAGTGCTTTCACATAAGTGTACTTTTTGGTTTGATATTTATTTCTGTAGTTGTATTTCTTTTAGAGCTAATTATTTGAAAATATACATGTAACTATGTAAGAAGTACAAAAGTTTCCAAGAAAGGACTTTGAAATGAGTATGAATAGGTAATTTACATTTTTTTTTTTTTTTTTGAGTTTCATTCTCTCTTTTCACTTTCAATCTGCATATCTTTTCTTAGATAATAAATTCGTCCCTCTGCTGTTATTTGCATTATTGGCTTTGGTATAAAACCATTTCAGTATGTTGTAGCAATTATTAATTTTGGTTAACTAATAACCTTAGCTGATCTGCTTCCATCACAATTTATTTTACGATGAAGTTTAATGTTGTTGTAAATAATAAAACATGGTCGCTGGAAATGTTACTTTTTCACAACGTCGGATTATTTTTCAGTCATTTAGGGTCTGTTTGATTCAGGACGGGGAATCGATTTCCCGGTACAAAGGTTGATAGGTTTAGTAATAAGGAAATTAGAAAGAAGAAAAAGAGTGTAACAGTTCTTTATAATTTTAGCGAATTTACAGTTTTGTCCTCAAAAAATATTTCCCAGTAAACAATCCACTCGAATCAAACAGACCCTTAGGAATATATTTCCCTTTGTTATCTTCGTAGTTTCACCAAAAAATAAAATCTTCATTGACATAGCATCAACATGATAACACTAACGGGTAGTTGATTTGCCATTGTCTATTAACCAGTAAGAGAAAGGGTTGCGAAAGAATTAAACAGAGAAGAGGCTCGACAGAGAAAAACAACTTCGAATAGTTCTCTTCTTCTTTGGGGTCCATGCATGGTCTGCATTTAATTGTATTTTTTATTTTTTTTGGGTAATTAAATGATCTCCAGTGGTAGTCTTCTTCTTTAAATGATCTATGGCCTCTAGTACCAATCTTCTTCTTATTTACAAAAAAAAAAAAAAAAAAAAAAAATGTTTTATGATTAGGCAGATCACAGACCTTAACCTACATTGCTTTAAATTCCAGTCTCATATATTCTCTACCTAGAGCATCTTCTCCTACAATCACATCTAAGTATTTGTGATAAACAATACCGTGGTTTGACTCCCTACATACTTGAATAACCTCTGACTGCAAAACGTTGTCATGAGGAGCTTGATGCTAGCTAATAGGTTTTGAATTTTTATAGTACCAGGGGTCCTTGTTTCCTCCTGTATATCATACTTTGCTACCCGGAACCTGAGATAATAACCTTTGGAGGACATAATAACCCCTTAAGTTATGCTTCAATACCAGTAATGATGCTACTTACGAATTTTAGGGTCTGTCTATCTTAACTGAATATCGAACCAACGCTTTGTAGAATTTTTCTCTAGGGCTTGGACGATATCATCCACATAAGAAGCAAATAATTGCATGTAGTTATTAGTACCATTGATGATGCTATTTGGTAGATGCTACTACACCTCTGCCACTAGAGAATTCGAAAAAATAAATATAGATATCCATCTGGTCTTGGAGATTTTGGTTTTAGGTAAATTTTTTCTTGGATTATACTCTTATCTGTCAAAATATTTGGGATCCATTAGTTTAGTTCCTTGTTTTTTTATCATGACAAGAAGAATTTGGTGCACTCGAATGGATTTTATTTGCTAATTAATAAAAAGTAAAAACACAAACAGATAAACAAAAAGCAAAGCATCTTAGTTTAAATTGTTGATCTGAAATCCCATTATTTTTTAATATTTTTTTGCTCTTCGTCCTACGAGTGAAATATATAGACAGAACTGTTTTCTATTACCTCAGACGTTTTCCTTTTCTTTACAGGTGGGATCAAGTTATTAATACCACATTATCGCTCATCATTTACTTGGTTGAACAAATACATTTAGACCATGGATATGAAGAACCCTAGTAGACTTGAAGACACAAGCGCATGCTTAATTGACAAGTTTTTAAGTGAACTAGGAGCAAAGCCATATTCAAATGGTGATCTTATGGAGTTTACATCAAATTTTTCTGAATCTAATAAAATAGGCTCTGGTGGGTATGGAGAGGTCTACAAAGGGCAGTTTCCTAGTGGTGTCCTTGTAGCTGTTAAAGTATTGGAGAAAAAGGATGTCGTGGAAGAAACATTCCTAGCTGAAATCAGCACAATCAGCAAGGCATACCATCGTAATCTAGTTAAACTCTACGGTTATTGCTTTGAGTGCGACATGAAAGCACTTGTGTATGAATATATGGAGAATGGATCTTTGGATAAAATTTTGTATGAGAACCACCATAGCAGCATAAAGTGGGAGAAGCTGTATGGTATTGCAGTTGAGACAGCAAAGGGGATCAATTATCTACATGATGGTTTGGATGAGCAGATAATTCACTATGACATTAAAGCGGGTAATGTACTCCTTGACAAAAAGTTTTCCGCTAAGATAACAGATTTTGGATTAGCAAAGATTATGAACAGGGATGTTAGTCGTGTCCCCTTGACAAGAACTAGAGGGACTGTAGGTTATAATGCCCCAGAGACGTGGATGCCTGGATCACAATTAACTTTTAAATGTGACGTTTACAGCTTTGGCATGATGTTATTTGAAGTTTTGGGAAAGAGAACCAATGGCGTGGAAGAAAATTGGTTCCCACTGCAAGTTTGGAAGCAATATGAGAATGGAAAACTAGATCAGATTATAAGAGACTGTGGCATTACAGAGAAGGACAAAGAAAAGGCAAATATATTAATTCTGGTTGCATTATGGTGTGCACAGCATTCATCCGAACTAAGACCTTCCATGATGGATGTGGTGTTAATGCTTGAGAAAAAATTACCAGTTGGGAAGCCTCCCTACCCGTTTCCATTTGTGCAGTTTTGCAATTCTGCAATGCTACCATCACTTGAGGTGGTTCCACAAGTTTATTCAGAGCTCGTTCCTGCAAAGATTGAAAGGTAATTTCACTAGCTATATTACTTGTTAACTAGAATAATTGGAGGTCCAGTAGTATGTTATGGTTAATGGCAATTAAACACATAGGGACTAAGGAGCAATCCTACTCATTTTCTTGATACCTGGATCAGTATTAGTTGGAAATGTTTATTTTCATATATGAATGAAAATCAATTTTTTTTTGGCTGAGTGTAAGACTCGTGAAACTAACCCTTATAAATTTGGTCTATGTGAGAATAGGTTTCTTGACAGCTCAGACGATTCATCTATGACTGTGCAAACTAAGGGCATGAAACTACCCGCAACAAGATTGGTGGGCAAAACAACAGCTTTGAAGTACTCAAAGGTGGTTTTGGAATGGATAGTGAACGATGAAACAACTACAATTGGTATCCATGGGATGGGTGGTGTGGGGAAAACCACTATCTTGAAGAATGTTTATAATCAACTTTTAGCAGACCGAAATTTTTTTGATAAGATTATTTGGGTAAATATATCCAAAGATGTCAATGTTATCAAAGTACAAAATGACGTTGCAAAGGCTCTTGATTTAAACTTCTCAAGGGATGATGATGTACTTGAAAGGTCAAGATTATTACTCCACGCATTGGAGCATAGGAAGAGGGTTGTGCTTGTCTTTGATGACATGTGGCAAGCAATTTCTCTTGTTGAAATAGGTATTCCACAACCCACTCAAGAAAATGGATGCAAACTGTTATTAACGACAAGGTCATTAGATGTGTGCAAAAGAATGGGATGTCACGAAGATAATACAGTTACGGTAAAACCTCTTCCAGAAGATGAAGCATGGGAATTATTCATAAATAAAGTTGATATTGTTTTTACTCCAGAAGTATGGGCCGTTGCATATATGGTTGCTAAGGAATGTTCTGGTTTGCCACTTGCAATTATCACAGTAGGGGCAGCAATGAGAGGAAATAATGATATTGTTGATTGGACAATTGCTCTGAATGACTTGAGAGACTTTAGTAACCGAATCATGGATATGGAAGATATTGTCTTTGAACAGTTGAAATTCAGTTATGACCGACTAGCCAATGAAAAACTAAGGAATTGTTTCTTGTATTGTGCATTGTATCCTGAAGACTGGGAAATACTAACCACAGAGTTGGTTGATTTTTGGATCATGGATGGCCTGATAAAGGAAAAAAATAGGCAAAATGAGTTTTTCCAAGGTCAGTTTATATTGAAAAAACTAAAAGACCATTGCTTGCTTGAAAGTGCTAATGTCGACAAAAAGGTTAAAATGCATGATTTGATCAGGGACATGGCCCTACGTCTCACAAGTAAGTCCTTCATGGTTAAAGCTGGTGTATTATTGATAAATTTACCAAATGAAACAAAATGGGGGGAAGTTCTTGAGAGGGCTTCTTTTATGAATAATGATATAGAAAAGGTTTCAACAAGTCCAAGATGCCCGAAGCTCTCCACCCTGTTTTTTAGTAAAAATCTTCTTTTACATCGTATAAGACACGATTTTTTTATCCACATGCAGTGTCTTAGGGTTCTTGACTTACGAGAAAATATTCTATTAGACTTGCTGCCTGAGTCGATCTCTGATTTGAGGAATCTTCATGGTTTACGTTTAAGTAATTGTTTGAAGTTGAGGAGAGTGCCTTCACTAGCTAAACTTTTATTTTTGAGAATGTTGGAACTTAATAACACTTCCATTAATGAACTGCCTGAAGGGATTGAAATGTTGGTTAACCTCACATGCCTTAATCTAAATACAACATATTTAAAAGAAACAATTCCATTGGGATTAATATCGAAGTTGTCTTCCCTGCAAAAGTTAGACCTTGGTTGTATCGAGACGGATAAATTGTACGTTGTAGGGAGTGGGGCGTCTTTTGCGAAGGACCTGCTAAGCTTGACAGAGTTGGAGAGTCTTAACATGAGTTTCCATTGCTTGTCTGACTATGCTAGCTATGTTGGATCGTCCAAATTTAATGGGTTGGGAAGTTTCACCTTGGCAGTTGGAGATTATTATACTGGGAATCCCATCTCTGGTAGGAGAACAGTAAGATTTACGTACTCCTCTGAAGACAATATTACCCAAAATGCCCATTCACTCCTTCGAAACACAGAACGCCTTGAAATGGTTGGTTTTAACCATTTGGAAAGCTTATATAGTTTAGGAGAACTAAAAGAACTGAGAGAATGTCATATCGAGATGTTCAATGAAATAGATTGCATCTTGTCATTTTCAGAAGATGATAAAGTAGAATTGGGTGGTATCACTACTTCTACCTCTTGGTTACGATGCCTGGAATTTATTGAAATTGAAAGTTGTGACAATTTATGCACAATTTTTAAGGGGATTCCTAGTATTGGCGTTCTGTCTTGCTTGAAGGTGTTGGAAATCCGTGGTTGTGGTAATCTCAAGAATGTCTTCTCGTCATATAGATTGCTACAGCAGCTCCAAAACCTCGAAGTGATCGGAGTCGCTTTTTGTTATGAAATGGACAAGTTCATAGGAGACGAAGAAGAAGAAGAAGAGAGAATAACTGTTGTCACACCCATCACACTCCCTAGGTTAAAGATACTGTCATTGTCGTATCTGCAGAAATTGAAGAGCATTTGGAGGGGCATAATTGTTTGCGACTCTCTCGAAAACATTTTTATAACCAAATGTTCAGAACTAAAGGCTCTCCCTCAACTTAAGGGAGAAAATCAATCACTGCCACCAGCTATTCAAAAAATTGAAGGAAGCAGACAATGGTGGGATTCACTGGAGTGGCATCCTGCCTATCCCAGAAATATCCTTCAACCCTTTTTTGAGGATTTGGACATGGATTTTGTATCATTTTCAGGTATGTAAGAAGCCAATTTAAATATTGAAGTCATTTCTTGTGTTTGGTTTGGGTTTAAATGACAGTAACCTGCCACTGTTAGAAATACAGAAACTTCGTTGTTTTTAACAACAAAGTTTGGCTTGCGCAGTAAGGCTAAAATTTCTTTGGGTTTGTGCAATTGGGTATTTAAAGAAAAGCGCAGAATACATAAAAAATACGTGTACAATGGTTGTGTCTCCAAATTCCTATTTTGTTTTGATTGTTTTCAAGGACATTAGTATCAAAGTATGGTGTATTACAATGTGCTATTGTTGTTAATTAAGCCCAATATCTGTTTCTTTGATGTGCTGGAATAGATGGAGAGGGGAATTCCCAGTTAGATGGAGGGGAGAGTTCCATGTCGGACGTAAATGTACATGATGGAATTGCTTGTGATAACTGTGAGGTAAGAATCCTTATTTTAATTTCATATTGAAAAGACATTATTTTTCTTTTTCTAGCATAGTAGCGTGGTGATTAAATTTGAGTAAAATTCTAGGCACTTCAATCCTTACAACATGAAGCTCCCAACGGTTTGTTCTTCTTGAAACTTATGTGCTGCAAATGGATCTTGTGCTCTTGTTTTACTGCTCAAAGCATTTAGATCTTGTCACTCAGCATCACACACAAGGGAATACATTTGAGCTTATTGCAAAACATGGAGACAGTTCAGTTCCTGTACATCCTGACGACACTTTAGAGGTATTTGATGGTGATGTTTTGAAGTATATATCAAAGAGTTTCAAGTCCTTTCCCAAGCTGAAATGTCTCTGTGGACAGAATTTTCACTAGTAAGTGTTACTAGCTAGACATGTTTCAAACTGGTTTTACTTTTGACATACGCATGCTCTAACTACTGTAACTGATGGCCACTACAGATGAATCCAATTTTTGAGGAGCGACATGAATGATAAGACTGAACAAATCCTCACCTAGAGGGGGCAGAGGTTTTGATTTGTGCGGGGAGTGTTATTGTACTCTCTGAAGCATAATTCTGAGCTGGTTAGTAATTTAGTATTATGTAGAGGTTTTTTAGTCAGCAGCACAGAACTGAGTATAAGGTTGAGCTTGTTCATAATCATATTGAGGTTCGTACTGAAAACTCTCTAGACTGTTATTTACCTGTGGTTTCTCTATGGTGCTGAGGATCCAGGGGTGGTATTCATATTCTCTGGCACCCATTTGAAATCAGCACGTAATGTATTCCTTTCATCTCCGATATTATGTATTTTCTTAGGGTCCGGATTTTGCCAAGGGCAGATTTTATTTTGCCAATGCTTATTTTCAGCAGAGACTCAATTACCCTCAAACTCTTATCAATATACAGCTGTCAAAATATTTTTTTATTATTTAATGATGGATTTGCCCATCTACTAACCATCCACATAAAAATCTGGAAAACCTCTTTGATTGCGTTGTTGCACTTTTTTGTCTTTCCCGCCACACCATCTTCTTCTCAGCCGCCATTAAACTTATTGTCTACTAATAACAAAAATTTGGATGATTTTTTTTCCAAAGCACTCAAAGTTGTTTTTTCTAATACTTTTTACTTCTTAGTATATCTTATTCTTTAGTTGATATTCATTAAATCTCTTCCCATTTATTTTCTCAATTAATCTTGTAAATTGTAAATCCATGATGTTGTAAATTTGATTAATAATCAAATTTGCAACTCTGCTCTTATTAGGACTAATGGTATCTATATGATCTCAATAAGATTTTATTTTAATTATACAGAGTACTCAAGTTTTGTTACCACCGGTATTAATGTAGTTGTTTTACATCAAACTTTCATATGTTTAAATGTTGCAACAACTTGTTGTATAATTATATAATACATGTTACATTTCGATTACAAGTTTATAAAACTCTGTTTGGGGATTATGGATGTAGAAAATATGAATCTTATTGCAAACAATGAGGAAAATGAACACTCAAAGGCTATTCCTATTGAATATGAAGGAAATTTTGAGAATGGCAAAATGTTTCCACCGCCAGTAAGAAGTTTTGACAGTCGAGAAGAGTTGCTTAATTACATACATGACTTCTTCTTCTCACAAGGATATGCTACGACTATAAGAGATTCTGAAAGAGATAAGTATGTGACAATTGGTTGTGATAGGGGAGGTACCTATCGGAATAGGAGAAACATCCTACTTGAAGAGCCTAAAAAGAAAAGTGGTTCCCGACTTATTAATTGCCCTTTTCGTATCAAAGGTGTCAAATTAGTTGGTGTTTCTTGGATACTTAGAATAAGCAACGGAACTCATAACTATGAACTATGAAGCATCAAAGGACATGTCAGGGCATCCTTCTTTCCGTCGATTTTCTAATGAAGAGTTTTTGCAGATCAAAGATATGTGCAAGGCAACGATACCATCACGTCAAGTGCTTACTTCGCTTCGACAAGCTAATCCAAAACTCAGAGCAATATCAAGGACAGTTTACAACACAAATGCTAAGATTTGCAAAGAAAAACTAAGAGGTCGAACACCTATTCAAGCTTTACTTGAGGAACTCTCCAGTAGAGGTTTTTTACATAACATTAAAATTGATATGGAAGGTCGACTTACCCATTTGTTCTTTGCACATCCCCATTCAATCAAATTAAGCAGAAACTACTCAAATGTCTTTACGATGGATTGTACTTACAAAACCAACAAGTTCAAGAAGCCATTACTTGACATTATCGGAGTCTCAAGCTTTAATACTTCATTTTACTCATGTTTTGTATTTTTATGAAAGGAGGAAGAATGTGAGTATGCTTGGGCCCTTACTATGTTCAAGAAAATGTTGGGTAGCAACGAACTCATAGTTATTGTAATTGATAGAGAGTTAGCTCTCGTTTAAGGACCCTTTTCTTATTGTTTTATTTTTTTTTTTATTTTTTTTTATTCTTTTGATTGGCAAGCAGGGTTGAGGGGACCCTTTCCCCTTTAAATTACATGTGGAAACTTATATCAACAATCAGCTGTTGACGTGTTTCGAACCCACAACCTCTCCACTTTGTGAGAGGGGTGCTACCATTGACCCTTTTCTTATTGTTTTATTTATTCTAGCTTAAACAAGATACTTAATAATCCAACTTTACTGAATGATTGGCGATGAATGCAAAATCATGAATGCAAGGTGTAGTATATAGTAGTATATAAAGTATGACTAGGATTTTGAATCTAGGCACTTTATGCGCAATTTTCACAGTCCGAATCCAGATTGATCGTCATCAGAAGGCTTACGTAGGGGTCTCAATTTGGGCGATCGAGTCAACCCAACCCAAAACCCATTGGGTTGAAGATTAAAATGGGTTGGGTTAAACCCGCCCATTTTGGTTATTTGGGTGGGTTGGGTTAATAGAAGCTTCTCGGGTTGGGTTGGGCAGGTTCAAATGCTCAAGAATGGAACCCACACCCGCCCATAAACCTAACATTGGGCTAACGAGTTGGGTAAATGGGTTGGGTAAACAGGTTGGGTCAGATTTTAGACTAATGAGTCGGGTTGCGGGTTATCTTATACAAGTAACAAGTTCGTTTTAGTTGAATCAAACAAGTTTTTATTTGTTGTCACTTGTCACCTCAATTAAATTGGAATTGCCATCATCTGTATTACACAAGTATAATTAAAATAAAATTATTATCTATCATCAGCATTCAACCATTAATATCAACATGAACTTTTGAATAAACCATTAATATAAAGAATATCTTAAAATAGAAATAATCCAACTGAATGTCTACTTATAAAAAAATAACAACAAAAATTCATTTAGGAACTAATTGTAATTCAAACTCCAAAGTCAAAAAAACTAATTAAAAATTCAAAAAAACTGATGTTTCTTTCTAGCTGCTTTAAATGCAAAACTTTCAACTTGATCCATATTGTTGGAGTGCAAATTTTTTTGCAACTTGCATGATTAAACAATCACATGAGTTTCAAACAATAAAAGTTTAAAAAACACTATGTTACACAGATGCATTAAAAGTTTTCAATTAATAGTAAGCACTAATGGCATTGTTATCCAAAAAATTTTAATAGTATAATAAACTATATAGTTTGGATAATATACCTTAATGTCCAAAATGTTTGCACCTGCAATTTCAATCAGAGTCTTCATCATGATCTCCATCCGCGAACGCGACCGGTTTCACAATTTTCCACCAATCCTTTAAACATAGTAAGCTTCAATAATATCTGATTTCATGCTGCTTCGATATTGGTCTAGTATATGCCCACTTGCGCTAAAGGTTGATTACGAAGGAACTGTTGTGACTGGTACACTTAGTAAATCTCGAGCCATCGCAGAAATAATGGGAAACTCACCCTCATTAGCCTTCCACCAATATTTTCTTCATTTAACTTGGTTCTCTCTAGACGTAGATTTGATAATCCTTTCTTCAAGCTATACTCGTTTTAGGTAGTCAAAGCAAGATTTTGAAAGAACTCGATCTAATTAACGACTATTTCACGCTCTTTCAATACACTAGCTACAGTAAACAATGAGGCCACAATATACCTAATTTCATGGCCATCATTGCATAGTTCCATCATTGCAATCAATATATCGTTCTTACCCTGAAACCTAGTCATAAAGTGGAATGCTCATCCTCTGGATGTATTACAAAGGAAGAAATTTGTAAAGAAGAAAAATAATTTTATTTTGAAGTGCATATAGATAGAGTAAATTTATAGTATCGTGATACTAATGTATTATGTATGCAGCATAAAAGTACAAGGCAAAAAGCAAAACAAAAGGATAAAGATGATTCTTTTTTAGAACCATATTTGTAATATATAGAAAAATATGATCGATAAAGTTCGGTGTATAAACAAATTGGGGTGGATCTATATAAATGGAATGCACGTCTTTTGGACGTATTACAAAGATGGTTATATTACAAGAAAAGAAAAAATGATCGAAATTTAAAGCCATGAATTGCAACATGTAAAAATTATGGTAATTATTTGATTATGAAAAAATTATTCTAAAATTTAAATTTCATGTACATAATTATTATAAAAAAAAAAAAAAAAATTGGTTCATGCATGTTTCATGTGTATTTTTTATTAATTTGATTATTATAACAAAAAATAGAAAAAGAAAAGAAAAATATTTTGCATAAGAGGATTAAATGATGAAAATCTTTTTGTTATAGTAGAACAAAATTGGGAGGTGGTGCATGGGATAATATCTTGATTGATATAAAGTTACTACACAAATACAAATGAAAAGTTGCCATGTGAGCCCATTTTGAATTTTGTTTTTTATTGAATGTTTTGTGCACCAACAATTTTAGGACTGTGCGCCATATAAAAAGGAGAAAGGATTTAAATTACCAAACACACCCCTTTTGGAAAGATTGACGGATGGATATCATGTTATTTGTGCTTAAGGGTAAATTGGTCATATGTTGAAAAAATGACCAACTGTGAGTGACATTGGCTTACTATTCTAAGTCCGGCAAATCCTATTAATAAGTAGTAAGATAAGATAATAGTACTCTGAAAATGAAATTATAAAGTGGCCCACCAAATCTTTTTAGTCCTAACACCAATTCTTCTTTAAAAAAACTCTATAAAAAACATCCTTCATATAAATTACTTGGCCTATGGAGACCTTACCTTGGGACTCCCATTTTCTTAGGCCACAAAAAAATCTTCCATCCAAAGTGTGACATCTGCTATTCCTAGTTATCAAATGTCTTGTTTTAAAATCCCTAAAAGTCACAACTAATAAACTTGACAGTTTACAGAGAGACTTTTGGCGGGGGAAAAGGGAAAGCAACAAAAAAATCATGTACCTTAGAAGTTGGGATTACATTTGTATACAAAAAAAATTGGAGGATTAGGCTTAAAAAAATTGGAGATTCAAAATGATGCCCTATCTTCCAGAATTGCTTGGAGACTCATTAAACATCCTACTAATTTGGCCTCTTCCATCCTTAAATCCAAATACTTCCAAAATAACCACATCCTCAATGATAATAGAAAAAATGGTTCTTCTTGGATCTGGAACACCCTAGCCAACTCTTATCAATAAAATAATTCCTAAAAGCTGTTGGCAAATTGGAAATGGAGTGAATATAAACATCAACAATCAAATTTGAATCCCCTCTGTCCATGGTTATAAACCTGTGTCAAACAACAATCACAATTCTCAGCTAAAATGGGTTAATCAACTATTTTCTCCTCATACTAACATTTGAATGCCCTATTACTCCACACTCTGTTCACTCAGGATTCGATCAATCATATCAAAAATACCAAAATTGGGGGATCTCAAACCTTAGCTTGCCTCCATTGGATGGAAACAAAAAAAGGGGTGCACACTGTTAAATCCATGTATAACTCTCTTTTACAAAGTCACTTCACCATAGATAATTAACAAGCTTAAAAGGACTAATCTTCGTATCTGGAAAAGTAATGCTTCCCCTAGAGCCACTCTTTGCCTGGAAATGTTTCAACAATATAGTTCCTACTAAAGCCAGATTAGGCAGACACATTGACCTCCCTTGTTTAATAAGCTGCCCCTTGTGTAACTGTGAGATAGAAACTTTACACCACTTTATGATTGATTGTTCTTATACCCAAAAAGTTTGGCTCTCTAGCAGTACAAATTGCAGACTTTCTCAATTCAACATGTCTACTGTGGACTGGATCTCTCTTTGGTTCCATCCACCAAAGTTTTGGAAATTGGACAAATGGTATGGGCTACCTTCTGTGTTACAACTACTTGGTTCATTTGGAAGCAAAGGTGTGTGAAAATGTTTGAAAATAAGCTTTGCTGCCCACACATTCTGGAACAGCTTATAGACAAACAGGTAACAAGGTTTATGAGGAAAAAACAATTCACAACAGTTCTCTCCAGACCTGTCAAACAGTATTTGGCTCCCACCAATGCAGGATCACTGCAAACTCAATGTTGATATCAGTTTCATTGACTCAGGCACACCCATTGGTATTGGATTCATTCTAAGAGATGATATTGGTACTTTTTTAGGTGCAAGAACCACTTATGGACATGCAGGCAATAGTGAAGAGGGAGAATGTATTGGAAATGTTTTTAAGTGGTCAAAACATTTATATATGAATGAGAATGGGTATGTATTCATATACATTGTATTTAGCCCAACCCATCCCAATGGGTGTGTCTTTCCCTAATAGACGCATACTTTGTAGACGCTCATTCCCAATGGTGTGTCTGTCCCAACAGATGTGTACATTGTATTGGGTCAGGTGTCTATTCAAATATACATTGAATAGACATGTGCCTTTTCAAAAAGGTGTCTTCCTACTATATAAGTGTATCTTGTGTATGTCTTCAAATCACTTTTTTAAAAATTAAATTGATTTTCTTTCTTCTAGTGTTTGTGTCTTGCCAAGAGAGAGTATAACAAAGAATTGGTTCGCCGTCTTCTATCGTTTGAAGTGCTGCTACGCTAAGAAGGATAGATCGTTGTATCCTGGGAGACAGTCCGCCATTGATAAACCGTTCGGCACATGTACGGAGCGAATAATGTCTTAAGGAGAGAGATTTTTATCTCGACTCGATCTAAATCTTGTCCTTTATCCATTTATTCTGGTTTGCATCATCTATTCCCTTTTATTTATTTTAGAACAGTAATATATTATCGATGTATATTTTCCTACAGAATGTACCGGACTTTTGGTTGCAGCAAGGTGGGCCATGCAGCAACATGCCAGGAAACTGATTCTGGAAACTGACCATCAAGGTGCAGCTGAGGCACTCAAAGGAAATGATTCCAATCTGACTTGGGTCTCATACTCTATTTTACAGGAAACTTTATCCTTTTTTCAATTTTTTGATGTAATAATGGTCACTCATACTAGTAGGGAAGAAAACTCTGCAGCTCATATCCTTGTTGCTCATGCAGATACGAGCTTAATGGTTTCTCATTCCTACTCAGTTCCACCTGTTTGGTTGGTAAGCCAACTACAAGCAGATATGCGTCTATGTAACCTGAACTTTTCTGTCTGATGAATATATATAAGTAATGGTTATTAAAAAAACAAAAACTAAACTACAAAAAATAAATAAAAAAGTGAGAATTTATTAGAACACATGGTTATAATGGTCATACATGGTCTTTTTTATTTATAGGTTATAGGTTACTAGTAAAACCCGTGGCGCTGCCACGGCTACCATTAATAATTTGAAGATAGTTATATTAAAAATATTATTCAAACAATTATGAATCATATATTTATCGTTGTGAATCAAGTCAAATAGAGCTATCTTTGTACAAGCATATTATAGAAGGACGTTAGGTTTACAGTCTTACTTCCATATATCCCCAACAATGGGGCAGATACCAAAACCGAAAAGTAGAATATACCCCCAACAATGGGGCAGATACTGTTAGTGACTTTGCATTACAAATGCCTCCGAGTAACATTATCATATTTTTTCCTTCCTTTCAGCTTCACTATCATCACATTATCAGCTTCACTTCCCTACTCACTATCAGTTTCATTGTCAGGATCATCACCATTATTGTCAGCTCTGTGATAATAATCATTGTCATCATCAGCATTGCTATAAACATCATTGTCAGCAGCATAACTGTCAATGTCAGCACCGCAATTAGCTTCACTGTCAGCATCAACATCATCACTGTCAGCACCAACACAGCATTAAAGCATACACTAATCCAGCCTCTGATCAAGTACCAAAGTATTGAATAAATATCAATAATACAAACCTGAGTGTTGTGTCAAAGAAAGATCAAGTACCCCTGCATAGACCAAATTGAGAGTTACAAATACACCAACAAAATCTGCAAGGAGTAATAATAGCTAAATAAAACAGAATGTATTTTCTACTCTGTCAGATTAATCTTATAATGCCATTGCAGTAATCTAAATTCTAAAGTCATCAAACCAGAAACTGGAGAAAGATTTAAATAGAAATAAGAGATAGAATACGTAATAAACTTGAGGAAAATAATACTTTACGAATGAGTAATCTGGTCATACCTGTAATCAATTAGAGAAGAACTTCAGGATAAACAACATTGGTTGTTTTGTCATCATCTTCATTCCCTAGGAGAACAGATATTCGATTGGAAGAAGTACACCTTGATAATGCCACATATAATTGGCCATGACTGAAGACATGGTTTCGCAAGTCTATACCCACATACTTAACTGATTGTCCTTGTGACTTATTAATAGTCATTGCAAATGCCAATCGAATTGGGAATTGTCGTCGTTCCATTTGGAAAGGCGTTTCTGAAACAGATGGTTGAAGAGTTATACGTGGTATGAATACATAATTTCCAGCATGGCTACCATTAAGTATCTTTGCTTCTATAACTCTTGTAGCAAACTGGATAACCATTAGACGCGTTCCATTACATAAACCATCTCTCGGTTGAAGGTTCCGTAGCAACATTATTGGACAACCAGCTTTAAGTTGGAGTTTGAATGGTGGAAGACTCGGTGGATCCAGTGCTTGCATATTCTCGTTTGATATACTGTTTCCCCTATTCTCGATTGGTTGATCATCTTCAATGGCTTTATCAGCAGCTAGGTACTCATGTAATTCACCGGGAAACTGATTTATTGCTAATTCATTAAGAGTAGCTACATCATCATTGCGAGCAGAGAGAATAGATCGTTCTTGCAAATAGGTCTCGGTAGCTACCTCTTCGACATTCAGATTGGGGTAAACTTTAAACAAAAGATCCATGGTACTCTTACACCTTTTGATCTCCGAAGGCAATTCCACATCTTCTTTAGGATTTGTTCGTATCTGTAAATTATAATATTAAGGGTATAATAAGCAAAGGTTTAAACGTAGATATAAACATAAGAACTATTGTTAAAATTTAAAAATTACCTAGATATGAAAATAACAAATATTGTTGAAATTTAAAAATTACCTCAATCAAATAATCTGCGAACTTGACATTTTCAGTATCATTACTGTTCAGTCGCATATTTTTAACCAAAGTTAAGAGTCTAACACCACTCCACAAATGTGATTTTGTTAGACATGCACGAACAATTTCTTGTCTAGTTCCTTTAGTAATGACAGGGAGAGTCTGTTTGAAGTCACCCCCCAGAACAACTGTAACTCCTCCAAACGGTTCATTAATTTCACGAATATCCCTTAGTGTACGATCAACAACTTCCACGCAGAACCTATGTTGCATTGGTACTTCATCCCATATAATCAGTTTCGCTCTCTTGAATAATTCTGCATGGATTGTTTGCTTTGTGACTGAACAAACAGAGTCGTCTAGAACTTCAAATGGAATTTTGAATGTAGAATGAGCTGTTCTTCCTCCTGTCAATAATAAAGATGCAATTCCCGATGAAGCAACCATTATGACAATATGACCTTCACTTCTCAATGTATCTACTACAGTATTATAGACGAACGTTTTTCCTGTTCCAGCTGGACCACTTAGGAAAAATACTTGTCCACTATCATTACGAACAGAATTTGTAATCTCCGTATAGGCATTTAGTTGTTCAGTATTGAATCTTGCAACTTTTTCTTGAGCCTTTTCACATAATCCCGGATACACGAAATTCTGATGCTCTGTAATAAGACGGTTGGTAACTACTTCATTCCATGCTTTACACGGTAAAGGCATGTTTGGGAAATCTGTTAATGTCTCACCACTCTCCAGCAAGTAGTCGTTCATTAAGAACAACCCATAGTCACAAACATCACTATCACTGGGATCTTGAATGCCAAATTTTGTTTTCAGTTGGTACGGCAAGTCGTCACATATTTTTAAAGCATTTTTCTCCCATAGAATTTCCGGTCGAGAAGGATTACATTCAGTTAGGATCAAACAGAATAATCTTCGTACCTGTTTACCATATAAAAACTATGAATTAGTGGTGGATTTTCAATAAACAAAATATATGGAATTTAATAATTATTTTCTGCAAAGTAAAACAGCGGGAGAATACATCAGCAAGTATAATATTCAATAAAAGTGAAGGCTACAGTGCAGCAGGTGAAGGACTTGATAATAATAAAATCCTTCTCCATTGATTCTTTGATAAACAGTTTTCATACTTAGATAAAACAGTTTTAATATTTAGACATATAAAACAAAATGTAAACATAAATTGTGAGTACCTGATGACCAGTTTTCATTATTACAGCTTCTTCTAGGCATTTGTCCCATTCATTGTCATCTTCTAGAAGACCTCGAGCAATGCATGCTTCTTTGTATGTCTTATGTTCGATGCCATCCACACTATATAAGGATTCAAATGACGATGGTCCTTTCACAACGGTTAATAGTAACCTAAGGTAAAATCTTTCACCAGAATTTGGATTGGCAAAATACATCCGACCAATAGAAAACGCTGAAGTAACTCTTGGTGTCCATTTCTTGTTATCCTTGCACCATCTAAAATGTTCAGGAAATTCTTGGTAAGTATAAGCTTTAGTAGTAGGATTTTTTCTATACCAATCGAAATATGCAGTCAAAGATGATTTCTGATTTTCAGCCTTTTCTTTTACTTGTTCTGGCGTGTCGTTAGGATTGAAGACACACACATGCATACCTTTCAGATGAAGCGCAAGTCTAGTGACACATGGTAGTTCTTCATGTATTCAGAATCCATATAATCTCCACGCTGCTTCAGTAGGACCTACATATCGAGCATCAAGATACTGTTGAATTTCATCATCTTCCGCCCCAACCACCATTGTGGTTCTATCATGGCCTTTGTAAATGTACTTGTTAATATATTTGACTGCCCTTACTGATGCACAAATTTTCACATTAATGTGGCAATCAAACATTTCTGATAAATGAGGATTGTATGGGACTACATCTTTGTTATCAACCAGGTGTCCTCTAACATGATAACTTTTACCAGTTTTTCTTCGCCTATAAATTGGGTAGCCATCCACATCTATTCTGATATCATTTACATTTTCTCTTGGATATCTAGACCTGCAAACCTTGTTCTCCATACACACTGATTCCATGTTGCGAGTACCACAGGGACCATGAACCATGCATTTCTTGATAGTTTCAAACAAAGCTGGATGTTTTATAGGATCAGGGAACTCAGCACAAACAATTCTGTCCACTTGATCTGTCGTCTTGATTTTGTCTTCAGGGTGAAGAAAAAGCAATGCATGCATATGTGGAAGGCCGCGTTTTTGAAATTCTATTGTATACACCTTTGCAACAACTCTTCCAAATAATCCTCTATTTTCTATTTCATGCATAATTGCTTTTCTTTTAAGCTCGAACACACGTGCAACTAAATCAGGACGATCTAATGCAGCTTGACCTGGCTTAAGCTCATTCTGAATTTCTGGCTATTTTGGATTAGCAGTCACCGTCATGAATATATCTGGATGTTTGTAGTATCTGGTAATAGCCATAGAATCCTGGTAGATTTCATACATATGCCTTGGACTGCCTAAATGAGTGGACGGTAGAATGAATTTTTTCCCAATGTCATTAGGATTGTGACCATTGGTAACAATATCTGTCAATCCACTATATACATCGCAGCGCAGATCAGCTTGGTGTGTCCTAATCCAATATAATCGATTTTGTTCATAGGACGCCCATGCATCTACAATAAATTGTTGGAACAAAAGGCCAGCTCGAAATAAAGCAGAATATTCAGTCGTTCTCTCAAATAAGCGATAGCAGAAATACTGAAGCTGAGTTAATCTATTCTTTTTTTCTTTACCTGTAACTGTAAAATACCGTTCGTTCTTGACATCCCAATGTTTCATATATGTAGACCAACCAAGATCTCCAGTTGGAAATAGTAAGACATAGTGTGACGGCAAATACAGTGGGTGGCATTCGCTTATTCTTTCGAGATTGTTATTCTTCAGGTGCAGTATTATGTCTCGCTTCGAAGTCGGTTCAGTCCCATCCCCAGGAATAATAACAGCAATATCTTCAGACGTTGGGAGATTATAGCGTCTAGGATCAGTAGTGGGCGTATAAGCTAACCTTATAGGTATACTTTCACCGCCATTGCTATTAGCTGATTTCAGAACATCATACGCACCTTTGTATATTTTGCACAACTCATTTGATTCCAATAGAGTTTCTTGAATTATTTTCAGAATAGCTGGATTTAAGTGAAGGTTCCTTTTCTGTCGGCAATCCAATGCAATATGGGGATCATAAATATATAGCTGTGAATAACTTGGAGATTTGTCTGATTCCGGTAACAACGATCCAATTTGATGGGACAACTGACCATGAATTGTGAAAGAAGTTGGTCCTCGACCTTTTAGAATACGTTTGTCCATCGAAACACCCAAACTGGAGAAGGCATTAGCAGCATTATAGGATCTAATATCTTTCCTGAAAGATCTTGCCAGTGAATTTCTTCCTTCGTATAACAATTTAATAGCAGAAGACAATGGTGTAAGTAGTGGCAACTTTATCTTTCCTTGCAGGCAACATATACCGAAAAATGACTTCTTTTTAGTGGATTTAGTCAATCGTTCATCTAACCAATGATAAGCAGAACATGATGGACATATGACATCCATTTTCCCAAGATAGTGTCTTTCTTTTGGAATATTTTCTACTTGATCGATTGGTATGTGAATTTCATCTTCTAATATAGTATCGTAATGAGAATCACTTACATGATGAACATTAGTAGTAGAATCATTTTCTTCCATGTTTGTCCTTTCTCTGAAAAAAATCAATGATTGGATAAAACATTAGTTTTTAAACATAATTCTCAAATTTAAAAATAAAAGGAAAATAAACTTGCCTAAGAAATTGTCTATTGTAAAAGGGGAAAATCAATTTAAAATAGAGTGACAAAGTATGGAATTAGAGTTTGTTGAACCTTAATTTGCAACAATCAACCTTAATTTGAAGAAATTAAAAACGTCATTTAAAAATTAGTTTATTTAAACTGTGTGTGATGAAGATGATGATGATAAGAGATGTGAAACCTTAAGAGATGTCAAACAAATTATAATCATTCTCACCCAGTATAGTACAATAATTTCTCGATTTCCTTCAAAATTTTTTGGTTATCCTCTGGGATAATTCAAAAATCGGGCTTTAAATTAAAAATCTAAAAATTTATATTAGTAAATAAGAAATATAGTTAACTATATATAAACAACTTACTTCATAGGGCATCGTTTTATAACATTGTATTCACGGGAAGAATCTCCAGTTGACGATGAACCATTGAAATATGTAATAACCTCAACAATAGGTTGTTTTCCTTTGGTTTCTTCTAATAACTGATTTCCAGCTTGTGATCCTCCATCCACAACGTGTTCCACAGCTTGTGATACTCCATCCACTATTCCATCCATTGAATAAAGAAAAAAAATTTCGTTTTCTTTTTGTTTTTTTTTTTTCCTTCGAAGACGTTGGCTTATTGTGTGAGTCTTGTCCAATGGAGTGCTACAAATAATGAAACATTTGTCAATTTCTTTCAAATATAAGTTTATATGAATTGCTATGGCCAATACAATTATACGTACTTTGCATTCCATTCTTTATTCGGCGTTGTGTTTTGTTCTTTGGAATTCCCAACAGAACGTTCTCTCTCTCTTCTTTTTCGTTGACTGGTTTGTTGCCTACTTAGCCCTTCAAGGTTTTCTTCTTGCATGCATTGCCTTTAGAAAACAATATTATATTTTAAAACTTTTTCAAACAGTAATAAAATACTCAATGTTTAAGAAATACATACTTACTCTGTTTCAATTATCTCTGGCAATGTGGCATCATTATTGTTAGAAACTGTTAGAGGAACATCTTCTTTGCCGCAATGCGTTACAGTAGATAATGAAATCCTAAATTTATTAACAATAAAAAAATTCAGACCCCATTTATATAACCATTTTAGCTAAATAATCATAGTAACAGAATATATACTTACTCTTCTTGATTTGTTGCTCGCAATATGGTAGGATTGGTTGGAGGGACATCCTTGTTGATGCGTTGTCTTTTATTGGACAATAAAATCCTATATGATTGAATAGTAAGGAAGAATTATACTCCATAACAGTAATAAAATACTCAGTGTCTCTGAAAATAAATACTTACTCTTTTTCAATTATCTCTGGCAATGTGCCATCATTATTGTTAGAAACTGTTGGGAGAACATCATCTTTGTCGCATTGTGTTATATTGGATAACGGTATACTAAATATTTTAAGAAAAAAAAAAAATTCAAACTCCACACTCTACTGATATAACACTTTGAATAAATAAACACGTAGTCTTAACAGAATATATACTTACTCTACTTGAGGAACTTCCTTCTTGACACATTGTCTTTTATTGGATAATAAAATCCTATATGTTTGAATAGTAAAGAAGAATTATATTGTGTTTTTATCAATTTTGTCAATATGAACCTATCGAAAATAGAGGAAAGAGTGTAAGTTATAAATAAAAAATTAACTCACTTTTATCTTGATCGTTCATTTTCTCTTCGTTTGCCTTGTGCTATTTGGTAATTGGACAATAACACGATGTTATTCCTTGCACTGGTTTCTCGTGCTACACTTTTGGTTGGTGTTTCGTTGTTGCTGGAATTTAATAAACCCCTACATTTTTGGTATTAGTAACTGATTTGATATCATTATTGATAAGGTAATTCATTTTAAAATGTAGAAATTACTCACTTTTGTTTAGCACGTTCTTTTTCTCTTCGTCTGCGTTGTGCTATCTGAGCTTTAGACAACGCCACGATGTTATCTTCTGCAATGGTTTCCCTAAGAAAAAAAAATAGTTATATAACATTACGCAATAATTAATATTATATATCATAGTATATATTATTATACACTTACTGTTCTACTGTTATGCGTACTCCTGAACATCCATTGTTAGAAGAATTTTCTTTTCCGTTATTCATTCCTGAAATTAAAACCATGAATTGTTGTACGTAAATTACTTAAATCAACAGAGGATTGAATGGTAGGAATAATCTATAAATAATCAACAGACTGTAGCTGGTAATATTTAGAGGGATTTACAGCCCTGGAAAGCTTCCTACTGCTATTAAGGTGAGTACCAAATGCTTCAAATTCTTCTCTTCAAAAATTGGTAAGAAAAAAAGGAGAACACAGTAGTCCACTGTCTGGGAGACTGCCGACTTTACTACATATCATGCTTATACTAACTGAAGGATATAATGAAATTACACCCAAGCTTGCTTCTTTCGACAAATTGAGGATATAATACCAACTAAAAAAATGTCTATTTGTGTTTTTATACCAACTGATGGATATAATGAAAATTTAAATGAAACGTGTCAACCGCATCAATGAATGGACACCAAAAGCTACTAATAGACTCATCAAATCCAAAGATTATTAATAAAATGGTAACAAGAAGAGAGATTAGTAAAAATTTCAGAAAAAAATAAAAATAAAAATAAACATAGAAAATTAACTCAGTGACTTTTAGCTAAATTCAAATGGTAATTATTCTTTTTCTCATGGTGCAAATTTTAGGTGTGGGTTCTATTTTTGTATTAACATTTATAAGTGTAACGCTAAGCCACTGATCACTACCCTCCTTAAAATTTGCTCATACTATATTAACAAAGTATGTACCAGATCATACTATATTTTTTTTTTTTTTTGCTTCTCACGGGGGTATGTTCAAAAATCTCTAATAAATATGAGCAACAAAGAAGAAGACGAAGTTGAAGGAAGCAAAATAATATGATGAAATTCATTTTGTAGTCTCTAATTCAATTTCTTGCAGCAAAATAGCACAATACAATCAATGGATCAGTCTATTATCTATATCTAGTGATTTTTGCAAGTTGCGAGTCCTGAACCCTTCAAATCAGAATATAAGCTGCATTCTTTTGTTGGATGTATCAACTACCATTAATATCCATATATTAAAGCGATACAAAAGTTCTAGACCTAGAGTTTTATCTAATAAGATCAAAACATAGGTAATATATTTTTTTCCCTGATAGTAGTATCTTTAAGTACACATATAATAACAGCTTAATTAGTTCAATGCTCACCATCAGTGTCTCTAAAATAATGGAAGAGAGCAAGTATACCTGAGCACTTAGAAAACGAAGAGCAAAAATCTCTGCAAATGTTACTCCACCAATAAAGACAACCAATAGCAGAGAGCGACGTCCATCTGCTGCTCTATGAAAGCAAATAAGAATGAAAGATGCTCAGAAAGCCTAGAATAGGTATGTGCAGCCTAAAAGATTGAACACTCAAATAACTGTGGCTGTAAGTGACTTAATTCATAAAAGAGAAGCTATATCTAGGAATTAAACACATATTCTAGGCTAGGTGCACCTTAATGATTGCTAGTTTTACATTAAAAGCTACACAACATATGTAGGGTGCAAACAATTAAACAATCTGAAACAACAATTTCAAGACTAATAACTTAATCTGGCTCACTTATAAGAAGCCACGTACATACAGAAACCAGTCTTATCTTCACCTCATCATGTTACCGGGCTTTAACCACGTACATACAAAAACCAGTCTCCATTTTTCCCTATATACTTTTCTAGTTATATGTTTGGTTTTGAGACGAAGAAAAGAAGAAACCTTAATTATGTGCCAGTGCCTCCGGAATCTTGGTACAGTTTAGGAATTCTAGGTTGAATTCCTAAAGCCAAGCTAAAATATAAAATACCACACAGAACATTTAAAGCCTACATATGGAACTAAACATACCCTTGATTTTCACGATCCCAACTTCAACAATAATGCAAAAACAATTTAGAAAAGTATACAAAACGGTTTATAACAGTTATCCTAAAGGGTTCTGGTTGAATATTTAATTTTCAAAAAAAAAAAAAGAAATACCTGAGAATTGAATGTTTATGAAAGAAGAGCTTGTACCCGTGGTCGATTCGTTAGAGAAAGATGCAGTGTAGATCGATTTCAAGTAGAGAAGATGATTAGAATTTGAGGTTCTAACTTCTAAGAGTTTTATTTAAAAGAAAAGTAATTTAGGTTTAGGGGGCGGTGACGTAAGTATATCTACAATTGTGGATCTTGATTAAATCAGGTCCGTCCAAAGCAACTTAATTATGGACCCAAATAAAAATTTAA
The DNA here is from genome assembly GCA_023053565.1 of Aquilegia eximia. Taxonomy (NCBI): domain Eukaryota; kingdom Viridiplantae; phylum Streptophyta; class Magnoliopsida; order Ranunculales; family Ranunculaceae; genus Aquilegia; species Aquilegia eximia. The sequence goes on along the minus strand of JALIGU010000005.1, from coordinate 4,012,577 downwards.
TCCAAGGCTTATAATTTAATCCTAGTCATATAAATTAGTCCTAGTCAAATTGAAATTAATCCTAGTCATATAAATTAGTCCTAGTCAAATTATGCACCCTTTGTAGATTATAATATAGATGGTTGGGCTCAACTGGTAAAACCTTTGGGTGATGATACCAGAGGTTTGGAGTTCAAATCCCGCCAGCATTACCGAGTTACTGATCTCATTAAAAACAGGCTTACCACAACATTTGTTTTGCGAATGAGCCTGTGGCTCAATGGTAGCACCCCTCTCACAAAGTGGAGAGGTCGTGGGTTCGAAACACGTCAACAACGGATTGTTGATATAAGTTTCCACACGTAATTTAAAAGGGGTAGGGGTCCCCACAACCTCGCTTGCCAACCAAAAAAAAAAACAAAAAACAAAAAACAAAATTTTATATATGCAGCCTACTTGTATGTGGGCGTGTACACACAATCATATGACGCCACGTGTCTATAAAGTGGTTGGGTAACTGATCAAGCCCATTAGGGTTAACTAAACCCATATATAGGTTATATTATTATTGCCATATGGGGTTTTGTGATTGAATGTACACACCCACATATAATTAGGCTACACATATAAAATTCTCTGGTCTAGTAGTAGGCTGCAGTATAACAGACTGACGTCAAACATTTTATACTTTTTAGCATAAACAAAAACTAGGTTATTATGCTTTGACATTAATAACCCTAACACAATAATTGTTATTTCTTTGAGATTTTGGGATTCCAAAATAGATGTAAGGGTAAATGTGTCACATTTCAAAAAAATAACAATTATTAGTGACATTGGCTCACTGTTCCAAGTCGGGCGAACCCTATTAATAAGTAGTAATATAAAATTCAAATCAAGATCAATTGAAACTCATATATTTGCATTAATTAGCAGTAGGATGAAGAAATATATAATAGTCTACACAATATACACATGACCAATCGCATAAATAATCATATGAATTATATAAGTGAGTATTCAATGATTTTTAAAAGAGTTTAATACGATCTCAAAAATACTGTTCTATAAACAAAGGGTTGGCATCTAGAGATAAGCATTACACACATTTTCTTCAATGCATGCAATGTTGTTCAATATAAATGAGGTGATGATTATTTTTAATGAGACAATCAAACCATAGATCCATCCCTACAAACAAACACTTGTCAATACTCCAACAAAAATAATCAACGTAACAGAATAATCTAGTAACCTAAAGTCAATGCTAGTAGTTTGGGTTTGGGGAGCATTCTATCTTACGCGTTTGTATAGATTATCTGAAGCATAAGAAACAAAGCAATTTTAAAGAAGCAAATTATTTGGTTGAAACGACGATCAAGCAGGCTAAAGCATCAGGATAATCATGGTTGGCAGTAATACAGGAGAGTTTGAAGTAATAGGGAACAAACAAATTCATAGTGATTATTGTTTCTGTATATAAAAAAGACCCTTGCGTCATCACCACACTGCTTCATTATACCCTTTACCACAATAAGACAATCAAATGGAAAAAACCGCAAAAATCATAGAATTTTTTTTTTTTTAGAACAAATGTTATAGAGTTGCATTAATAAGGGAATAACATATATATCAGGTTCTTACAAAGAATACACGAAAGTGCGGGTATCCAACAAATATGCTACACTTTATAGGAAGAGAGCTAGCAATGTCCTGCCTAAACCTAGAGATACTACTTGAAAATTACTTGAGGCATGAACATGCAATCAGACGAACTGGTGTGTCTTTAGGAGTAACACTGAGAGATTTGATGTTGTTGCAACAAATAGGAAAGACAGATTCTCATATCATCCATCACTAAATTGCATGTCACCAAAGCTTCCACATATAGAGAGAAACTATAATGATATATGTACAAGCCTTTCTACAAAATTATAACTAAAATAAGAAAAATACAAGTAAAACCATGATGATACATATATACATAGTACAAAATATCGGTATCGACTAATATATCGATCTCCAAAAAATGGATCGGGATATATTGGAATCTATCGGTATGGTGGATATTTTACATCAAATGTACGTATCGACTAATATATCAATTTGTTATACAAAATATACATAAAATCAAATTTGGAAGTATATTATCATAGTATTTATCAAAAAAACATCATATCTACTAAAAATGGAATGAACAAATTATTTCCAAAAAAAAAAAGAAAATTGCAAAAAATTAATATTTCTAGAAAATATCGGAAATATCGAGAATGTATCGTATCGTTTTCCTGAAAAACCGATATATATCGGGATATATCGCGATATTTTGTACTATCTATATTATAACCTGCACTTATAAAACTTGGTAAAAAGACAAGCAAGGGTCAAGATTTGCACAGGAGATTATAGAGATTGGGTTTTAATGAAATTACAAATAAATGGTCAGGATTGATCATATCATAACAAATTAAAATTTTATCAAAAAATAACAAATTAAAATAAAAATAAAAGCCCTATTCCATTGTCTTCTCCCCTTTCTCTCTACACGAATCTTTTGCTTCAACCAAACCTTAATTCCTCTCTCTGCGAATCTCCAATATCTATTCTTCAATATCTCAAATCTAAAGTACGAATCTATTCTTCAATCTCCAATATCTATTCTTCCATTAACCTAAGACTCTAGAAATTCCATCGGAGAAGGCATTTGTTTATTTTTGCTACTTGCGCAGGTTAGTTATTTTTCTTCTTCTTCTTACCAAGTGTTTTAAGAGTTTTCTAGGGTTTAAGAAATTGAAATTGATTTTCAAAAAAACCCAAAAACAATAATGAACAAAAGCTCTAATTGTATATCTTCTTACCAAAACTTAGTTTATATTTATGGAGATATAAATTTTCAGGTTCTCTTTGTGTCGCCAGGTACTGATTACTGTATATAAGTGGTGAGCGTAGCTGGAACATTTCAATTGAATCTACTTTCTGCTGTTTTTAATAAATCTCTTCTGCTACGGTAATGATTTCGAAGATAACATCGCAGTTTATTAATCAAATACACTGGCCAGAACACAATCATTTATTTGTCTTGGAAAAAAATTAAAAAAAAAACTGATCATGTTATACAAATCAAGATTCAGAAGAAAGTAAACATGGCACATTTGCAATGGAAGAGTGCCCACTACTGCAGGCAACACTTTGTTCGATCTATCTACGAGAAAAACTTTGGTCCATAGTCTGTAGTTTCTCTCGGGTGTTTGGGTTTAATGGGGAAGGGTTATAGAGTTTTTCTTGCTCTGTTTTGTTTTCAATCCTAACCTGACAATGATTTTGGCATGGTGTTCAGGAAGTTTCATATTGGCAAAGACATTCGCTGGTTTGATAAGATCAGCTTTGATTTTATGAAGTTTTGCATGGTAATTGTAGATATGCCTTTGCTGCTTTCGGGATTCCAATTGTTTATAGAAGAAAATGTGTCCTCTTACAATGAATTATCAATAACCATTCACCATGTGTTGCAGAGACTGTATTGTGAGCTACCACATGCAACTGTGCATCAAATACCAGGTTGTGGTCATTTCCCTCATGTGGAGAAGCCAGATCATGTAGTCAAGTTTATCATAGACTTTGTCAGAGTCCATTGTGCTTTACGACATTGATGGTATACTTCTGAAGGTAAACAAACTATTCGAACTTAGGAACCTAATACACACTGAACACAGGCTTCCTAATAATGGTCATTTATCAAATTACAAAAACACGACAACCAATATAAAGGCCACATCAAAGGAAATTACTTGCATTTTTTCGCGTTCTTCATATTATAGCTTAACTTTTAAAGGAAACACTTGTCGGCACCAAAACTTAGACAATTTGTACGCAAGGATTGAATTTCAACATTATATGCCTGTGTGTTATTACTCCTAGATGAAAAAGTTCAATCTCGAATAAAACTTAATTTCGATTTATCGGTATGACCTGATATAAAAAATATTGACTTCAAGTCAAGTATCTGAAGCCAATATTGGATTTTGTCTTGGTTTAAAAGAGGGATGAAAGAGTTTATAATGAAAATTTAAATTTTTCTTTATCTAAAGGCCTAGCAAGCAGGTCCATTCTCTATAAATTGCGTACAACATTCTCAATCCTTAAATGATTGCTTCATTTCCACTCCTAATCTTTACTAATAGGCTAATACAGTGATGAAACCAATTGAAAGCTTGGTAATTGAGAGTTAACTCAAAAGCCATGAACTAATTTGTACAACCAATATGGTTTTTTGTTAAGTTTTGAAAACCCGATTGAAAATGCAAAATGATTGAGAAAGTTTATTGAGTACACGAAAATATAGTTTTTTTTTCCTGAAAACCCAATTGAAAATGCAGAATGATTGAGAAACTGTAAATAAGTACACAAAAATACAGGGAAATTTTCAACGGTAGAAGGTGGAAGCTGAAAATAGTTTTCACCATGTCAACACCACCTACACATCGACCTTTTATTTATCAAGAATAATAATCATGCTTCACTTCATTAATTTTTAATAAAATTTGTGATGACCAGTAAATTAAATTGTGAGGGCTATGATGTATCACTACTCAACATTAATTTACTAACTTATGTACCAGTAGTTTAATAGGTTATATATCCAAATGGCAGCTTCACTTCATTTGTATACTAGGTATGACCCGTCCCTTCGGGACGTTTATTTTTAATTATATTTAAACTACTAATTTTTATATTTGGACACAAATCTAAAAGCTAAAATCAATTGATAGTTAAATTGATTAAAATAGTTAATTTGAATTTATTTTTATACTTGTATTGAGTAACTCAATGATAATAAATACCAAAAAATTGTGATTGCTCTAATATAATTTGCAAAGTCCTCTGTATGTAAATCATATAGATAATTAAACTTTTTTGTTACTGAAAAATAAATCCTATACTATTATTTGTTGTAGACAAAAATAAATTTAACAGAGATAAAATAATGAATATATTAAATTTTCATAGCTTCATTTTCATGACTTCTGTCTTCTGAATTGATATTTTCAATTGCAGCTGCACGAAACTTTTCTATTAGTTTCACATATTCCATTATTTTTTGAAAATACTTGTTAGACCATTTTTTGACTTTATTTTTTGTCAAGAAAATCCCTGAGTTGAGGATTTGACCCTAAACCATAGCATAGAATATATGTGGATCATCTTCTTTTGATGATGAACCTACCTTTACACCATTTGCAACATCTTATTGTGATGTTTGCATAGTCATTCCATTTCCTGGATGCATTTTTAAGGTCATTTCTTATGCCATAATTAATGAAGGAATGTGTAGGTGCTATCTTTTTCGGAAAATCTGGAAAATATGCCTCCAAGTTGGATTATACAACTGTTTGATAGAATATAGTCCTCATGTCATATTCCATATATGAAGTTTGATCAACTTGGTCAAGCAACCCTCATCACATTGTACGATAGAATAATCCTCATATCGTGGTTTAATGATCTGAAAGTTCGAATAAGAATTGAAGAGGTTCATGGCTATCATTCTTTGCAAGGTGTCAGCCATCCTGTTGGATTCCGTGTATATTTTTCAGTCCCACCTTCTATTATTTTCTAAACCATGGCTAGAAGCCTAACTGAAATGATTGAGTTTCCCATAAATTATGTTCACATTGCACAACAAAATTAAAATTGGTATTCGTCATTCTGACGAAGTTGAATTCAAGGTTCTAATGCCATGTTTCTGTTATTCCAAATCTCTATCATAATTTCCACTACATGCGAGATATTTAGTACCTACTTGCTTTGGTTGTTCGGTTAGGTTATTCTCTTGCTTTATCTATTGTTGTACATGTATGCATTCAACACATACAGTCTTAGACTGCTACTTTGTCTGCTTTTAGGCTTGTTCTGAATCATCATAATACCATTGTAACATAAACCCATGAAGCACAGATTTAACTTTACTCTTACAAATTTTGTGCTAAAGATGTTTATTGTCACTTATATTAAGGAGCATAATCATATATCTACAAACTCAGAAGCACCTATCTACAATTGTCATCAGTCTCAACTTTACACTGATGGTATGTATAACATTAATCTCATCAAAGCATGATGCAGTTCTTGGTCAGCATCACTGATGCACCATCAGGTATGACCCAATGACTGTAAAATACAAAAGAAAATAACAACCAACTTCAGTAAACTGTTTACGTCATGCCCGTCCAATCATTCGTTCTTCCCTACAACACAATTTGCTCTACAATATTATTTCTATATCAGATCTATCTGTAGAATATGCTTTTACCACCCAATCATCTTGAAGGATACCATCATTCTGTCATAATTTAGTATGCATCCCTTAAACCGGTATATTTTCTGATCCTATGAACTTTCAGAACAATGCCACACAATTCCTTGGATTTCTTTGACAGTACGTCAGTACCACCCACCCCTTGCTACATACGCTGAAATATAATGTTTAATTAAGGAACAAAATGATAGTAATCAAGTCTAATAGCCGGTAATTATGGGACTTATAGTAAAGTGATAGTAAAATGGAGGCGTTCTTTGATTAAATTGTATAAACAACAAAGTAAAATTTGAAGACACTAAATTCAAAATCAATCTCAGTTAGCTAGTTCCTTAGATGCTCGTCTTTCCAAAGGATAAAATATATACTTTTGCAATTGACTATTGGTTCCTATGAGAGAATAATTTTGGTCTATCCAAATTCAAAAGTTTGCAATTCTAGAAATATATATATATATATACTAGTACTTAGGCCCGTGCAATGCACAGGCATATCTGATTGTTTTAAAGTTTTTTTGGGGGGGGTTTTATATTGCTTTTGGTTTGTAACTTGTAATATTTTGTTTAGCCCGTTTCAAAAGTCTATGATCTGGTATGATTTCATTTAGAATTATTATAAATCTTTGAGTAATGAAATTAAATGATTATTATATATACATAAAAATTAAACCCAAAACATTTGAAGATATCCAGGAGAATGGGATTTTGCAGTACTCTCAATTCTCAAAGTCTCAATTAGAATGAAGTCTGGCTCGGTTGTTGAGGCTTCATCACTTTGGGAAACAATCTTTTCACAGTAGTCCATTAGCAGTCGAGAGTCTCTTAATTGGCTTGTAACAGTTAACATTATGAAAATTCGAAATCTTTAACAAACTATTATGATGATAAAGATGACTTACTTGTAATGTGACGGAGAGATCCCGTTAGGCCTGTAGTTAAGCATTTCCAGAAGGCAACCATACAATCTATGTCTATGTGAATAATCTTGCGACATTTTTTGATATAGTCCCATCTGCAACACATTTACGTACATTAGATCACAAATTAAGGGAAACTCAAATTTCATGAAATTGCAGTAAATAAGTCTTACTGCTACTTGGGTCCCTTTTCGTATCCCCACCATTGAAATGTATTGAAGATTATATCATCATTTTTATTGGAGTTTATTTTCTATTTTCATTTACTTTTTGTCAATGCCTAATAAGTGCAAGGAAAAGAAATAGATTACTGGTTCTCCATATTCCTGCAAAATATATTTTTTGTCAAATCTAGAATGTAATTGAAAATGACCATCACAAACATGTTTAACGTGTGTCCACAATAATATCATATTAATATTATTAATGATCTTATTAATAAACTTGCATAGCTGCCCATTTGACTTAGAATACTGGTGAGTTTTGATTTCTGTGTCGTCGAGAGATCTTCAGCAAACATCATATATACATGGATCAAATATAAGCATATAAGCAGACATAGACTTTGAGTGAAGAGGAAGATGGAGAAGTTGTATAAACGTAATAAATCATCTGATGATTTCAATGTAAATCTTGGTGAGTTTTGAATTTCTCTTCGATTAAGTTATCAATTTCAGCTTAATTGAAGAGATACAGTAAAACCTCGATAAGATAATACCCGATAAATTAATTATCTCATTTAAATAATATTTTTAGCTGGTCCCAACTTGAGCATATGTTAATAAATTAATATTTCGCTAAATTTATTAGATAATACATTTTAGAAAAATCCTTGAATGCCCAACTAATATATAAATTAATATTTTTTCGATATACAAATATATTTTATATTTTTTTTTATAATAAAAGTCAATTTTTGCTTGTTTTTTCTCAAGATTGATTTTGGTTTGAACCTCGTCTCTGAATTTTTGTAGTGTGATAAGTTGATCTGGTGTTGTAGTTTGTATTGCAAGAAGAAATTATTCCAATATCATTATCGATTTTAGTGTTTTTTTTTGTGGAACGGGTTTTAGAATAAAACGATTGTCCAGTTTCATCATGTTAGCCCCCCCCCCCCCCCCCCCCCCTTAAAAAAAAGAAAGATATACATAAAAATATACTGTTAATTATGTAAATTAACAATTCATTAATTAATAGATGAATTGATATCTCATTTAATTAATAATTTTCTCTACTTCCAAGGCTATTAATTTATCGAGGTTTTACTGTATTTTTTGTACGGGCTGGACTTGATTCCCAAACTCAATCAAAATTCTTTTCAATTAAGCTATTAATTTTAATCTAATTGAAGAGATGTTTTTTTAAGGGTATTTTCAGCTTTAATAGAGTATAATAGATGGAAAAGTTGTACAAATGTAGTAAATCATCTGGTGATTTCAATGTAAATCACTATTTCCACCAGATAATTATTTAGCTACTTATTCAAAAAAGATTACTGGTAAACTTATTGAAGTTAAAATTGTTGAATTGAAAGAAATTCGAGTTAGAGCATTTTATCAATGGTAGTCAATTACTGGTATTAGATTTAGTGGTGATAATGTGGTTTACTGCTTATAAAGAATTCGAGTTAGGATTACTTATGAAGGTTGTTGTATTTAATATGTGAAATTATATATTGACCCATTTTTATTTATTTTGTGTAGTTACAAAAATACCCAAAATTGAATGAATTTCTCTTCAATTAATTTATCAATTTCAGCATAATTGAAAAGATATAGTAAAACCTCGATAAGATAATACCCGATAAATTAATTATCTCCTTTAAATAATATTTTTGGCTGGTCCTAACTTGGGCATATGTTGATAAATTAATATTTCGGTAAATTTATTAGATAATTAATACATTTTAGAAAAATCCTTGAAGGCCCAACGAATATATAAATTAATATTTTTTTGATATACAAATATATTTTATATTTTCTTATAATGAAAGTCAATTATTGTTTTTTTTTCTCAAAATTGATTTTGGTTTGAACCTCGTCTCTAAATTTTTGTAGTGTGATGAGTTGATCTGGTGTTGTATTATGTATTGCAAGAAGAAATTATTCCAATATCATTATCGATTTTAGTGTTTCTTTTCATGGAACCGGTTCTAGAATAAAATGATTATCCAGCTTCATCATGTTAGCCCCTTAAAAAGAAAGACATACATGAAAATATATTGTTTATGTAAATTAATAGTTTATTAATTAATCGATGAATTAATATCTCGTTTAATTAATAATTTTCTCTAGTTTCAAGGCTATTAATTTATCGAAGTTTTACTGTATTTTAATTATGCTTGTGATTTGGTCCAACTGGGTACGGGCTGGACTTGATTATACTTGGGATTGGGTATTCTTTTAATTTTTTTTATTGGGGTTAATTATTCCCATGGTCTAATTGGGCTTAATTATATCTGTGATGGTGGTCCACTTTTGCCTAATTACAAATATACCCAAACTTAATCAAAATTCTCTTCAATTAGGCTATCAATTTCAGTCTTATTGATAGCCTAATTGAAGAGATATTTTCTTAAGGGTATTTTCTGCTTTAATATAGTATAATACATATATATATATACCAAAAATAAAGCAGGAATTTATACAGTTAAATTAAACTAACAAAACAGCGAAAATTACAGAATTTAAAACATAAACATAAACTTAAACAATTAGACAAACATAAAATTAAAAGACAGAAATTAAAGAACAGAAAGTAAAAGAAGAAGAAGAAGAAAATACTGAAACTTTATTCACATATAATATTCACATAAAATTTACAAAATAAAAGAAAAGGAGAAAAGAAAAACTTACAAGTTCTTGAGATAATTTACATAATAATTCCCCCTGAATAAAGTTTCAGGAAGAACACGAGCACACCAAACGGAAAATAAAAATGGAAAGATTACAAAAGGAAAACTAAAAGATTACAAGGTTGGAGAAGGGGAAGAAGAAAAGGAGGCTTGAGAGAGAGAGGAGAGGGGAAGCTTTAGAGCATTGCTCGAGGTCGGAGACTTCTAATGGAAGGCTTGAACGTTATGTAAGGCTTGTTCTTTCTTCCTTGGAGAATGCCTCGTTATATAGGCATTATGTGAGTGGGCAATGGACCCCTGTAAGTATTTTGGCAAGTGGAGTGTGGACCCCATTAAGCATCATTGGCAAGTGGAGTGTGGACCCCATTAAGCATCTTCAAATTAGGTGGTCCCCTTGAAATACTTTGGCTAGTGGAGTGGACCCCAGTAAGCATCTTCCAAATTAGGTGGACCCTGTTGAATAGTAACATTGGTAGACTTGCATGTCGGTAGAGCAAAAAGTAGAACTTTATGCATAGTGGGAGATATTATTGATGTCGGTAGATAAACCTGTAGTCTCGTGGGTGTTGTGGACCCCTTGAATTATCTCGAGCATTATTGTTGGTAGATGAACCTGTAGTCCCGTGGGTGTTGTAGACCCCTTGAATTATCTCGAGCATTATTGTTGGTAGATGAACCTGTCGTCTCGTGGGTGTTGTAGACCCCTTGAAGCATCTTGGATAAGTAGCGCCATTAAGTATCTTCCAAATTAGGTGGGTCCTTTGAAGTGGTATGGACCTTGTTGAATAGTGACATATATTCTGGATGTCGGTAATGGATTCATAAAATTGGCTGGTTGTGAAAAAGTTAGTTAATAATGGAGTATTGTCCGTTTAGATGGAATTTTGTGAATATTCTCTTAATAGGATAATTGATAGGTACTATAGGTCCCATAGTGATGAAGGTAGATGATTCCATGTATTATGGAGGTAATTGTTCATGGTATTCATGGTAATGAGACTTAGTCCTCTTCGAGATTAATGTCATCGTCTTCCTGCTGAGAAGAACCATGTTGAGAATTTCCTTGTTTAAGGTCCCACCAGGAAACAATAGAGTTCGCAAAATCAGATTCTTTGCTGGTATTGGAATGAGTATCCATAGGAGAAATATCTCCAAAAGTAGCTTGAATTTGTTCTTGCATTTCCTTCATGACACGGAATTTAATTTCCTGCGATGAAAGACCAGGATGGGCTTTCGTTAATTTTTCCCTAATAAGGGAGATAGGATTATCAGAATTGGATTTATGAATAATAGGTGACGGGGTATGTCGAGAAGTATGTAGATGTTCTAATTTCTCGATGTCAGGAGTGATATTTAAAAGTTTTTTCTCGATGGGGCATTTAGCCCACCATTTGTAATGAAATTGTCGGCAAAGACCATAGAGTCCTTCCGTAGGTTGAAATTGACAACTGTAAGTCCAGACCCAAATCCATGGAATAAGATAGTCGGCGAGAAAAAAGAGGAGTGATTTACCCCTGATAGTATCATGTCCTTCAAATGAGGGATGGAATTGAAGATAAGGTTTGAAAAAAGTTTTGATTTCGGTTGGCAGAAAATCTAATTTAGGACCAAATTTGAAAAACCAATTATAAAACCAATGAGGAATCTCATTGTTATCTTTTTTAAAATCCTCATCGAAATAGAGAAACCATGAATGTTTTCTTTGAGGGTTTTGATAAAAGAAAGAATAGGACCATGCATCCATATAGTCCCAGTAATTGTAGGTTTGATTGTAATTGTGGTATGGACCACGTAATTCCCTTAATTTATTGGGATCTCCCCAGTCCGAAGATTTGAGGACTAAGTGAATCATAGCTTTGCTATAAGCAATAGGAGAATTAAGGGTATTACCCTTTCTGTTATGTTCGAAACTGACAGATTTAGTTTCTTCTAGAATTGATTCATAGAAATATCTATGCTTTCCTCCTCGGATAGGACTATTGTCCTTTTCATCAAAATATTTTTGTCCCAGAATTATGGGATCGGATAACCATTTTTCATCCTCTGGATTGAGGATCACAAGAAGTTCCGTATAATTGGTTAGGAACAATTTGGGCTCATTATTGAGTAATAGTACTTCTTTCATTGTTTTGTCCATTGGGACTTTGCCAGAAGAACCCGTATTAGGGTTTGGATCATTAAGGCCCAATTTGCCTTTTCCTTTATTTTGTGAACCCGAATTAGGGCTATCGAGGCTTAATTTACCTCTTGAATGTCCTTGACTATTCATCCCTGCAAATATTCGCGGGTAAGGAAATCAGGAAGAGAATTAGTATCTCCTTTTATAAATTCTATTTGAAATTCAAATACTGAAAGAATTGCTTGCCATCTGGCGAAGATATGTTTGGATGCTAAATTTTTAACATCTTTTTCAATAATATCTTTAGCCGAACTACAATCAATTCGTAACAAAAATTCTTGATTTATTAAATCATCTTGGAATTTGTTGACACAGTTTACAATGGCTAGCATTTCCTTTTTAACAGTTGAATAATTAACTTGGGCATTTTTCCAAACACCAGAATGGAATCTGACTAAATCTTCTTTATTGGTTAAATTGTTTTTCTGTTTAAGTATTCCTCCATAGCCTTTATCCGAGGCATCAGTCTCAACAATTTTTAATCCATTAGGATTAGCCAAAGATAAACAAGGTAATTGCTTAGCTTTCAATTTTATCTTTTGAACGGCTTTTGTATGATCTATAGACCATGGTTCAGGATTTTTACGAAGCCTTTCATAAAGAATTTTAGTGTCGAAGGCTATATCCTTGTAATAATCAGAGATATAGTTAAGACTTCCTAAGAATCTCTGTAATTGTTTTTTATCTCGGATTTCATCAGGAAATTTAGAAGCAAATTCTATAGATCTATCTATAGGGATAATTTTCCCTTGACAAATATTATGTCCTAGAAACCTAATATTAGTTTTGAAAAGTTTCATTTTTGGTGCAGAAACTACTAAACCATTTTTCTTAATAAGATGAGAAAATATATTTAAATGTTTAAAATGTTGATCAATCGAATTAGAGAAAATTAATATATCATCAATATAAACAATACAAAATTCTGTATAAGCATTAAAAATTTCATTCATGATATTCATAAATTCTGAAGGAGCATTTTTTAAACCAAAAGCCATAACATTCCATTCATAATGTCCGAAAGGAACAGTAAAAGCAGTTTTGTACTTATCTTGTTCCGCAATTTGAACTTGCCAGTAACCTGATTTTAAATCAAATTTAGAAAATATACGAGCATCATTTAATCGTTTTAATAAATCCTTTTTATTAGGAATGGGATAGCGAATCCATCGTAGTACCTTATTAAGGGGTTTGTAATTAATAACTAATCTAGGAACTCCTCTTTCTTGTTCAGCATTTTTATTAACATAAAAGGCTGCACAACTCCAACAAGAAGAGCTTTTCCTAATAAGCTGTTTATCTAAAAGACCTTGGATTTCGGTCTTACATAATTCCATATAGGTTTTATTCATTTGAATAGGCCTAGCCTTGGTAGGTATCATATTTTCATTAAAACCTTCAATATAAGGTAAAGTAACTATGTGTTGTTTTCTATCCCAAAAGGCATTGCGAACATTACTACAGATTTCCTTTTGAAATTGTTTTTCTAACGAAATAATTTTCTCTTTAATAATATTTTGCTCTAATTGTTTTTGGTATCAGCGCCATGTCAGCGTAAATTACTGTTGGAGATCATGTAGTGATCTTGACCAATAGTAATTATCCAGTCTTTAAGAACGATGATACTGTTTCATGTTCTTCATTAAGAAATAGAGAATAGTTCTAAGGGGGAACGAAAGCAACTCAGTTAAGAGCACTGCAACCCTGTAAGATGGGGAATCGATTGTCAAGCTGCTATTGGTGGCCTCTGACAGCAGCGGTGATGAAGGTGCAGAACACTTACGTGTTCCTAGACCTCTATTGCTTAACACCTTGTTAGAATATTATCTTTTTACTTAATGAATTCTTTGATTAGTCATTTGACATAGTCGCGTTGGATTACTCTGTAATCTCCGACTAATAATTACTTTATATTTTATTTATGGTTAATTCCAACTCGGTCGCGTAGGACTACTTGTAGTCACCAGTTGTAGTAATTAAGTGTTCTAGGTGATGATGGTATTCGACTTAGCCGTGGTCTTCGCCCGTTTAGCCGTAGGCAGGTGGCCGCTAGGCGTTTAGGGTTTTATACATTGGCTGTTAGAATTCATCATCATCCAGGATATGAGATTATTGCTAACTGAGACTTAAATCGTTGACTGTTGAGATTAATTATGAATTAAGATATGAAATAATTATTAGTTGTGACTTAAATCGTTGACTGTCAGCATTAATCATGGGAAAAAGAATTCGATATATGGTTTTATGTTCTTATTACTGAATAATTACTAAAGAGTTAATAGCTACAAGATCTCTAACTCCTTGTTGAAATCTTCACTTTATAATAATGAATAATAAAATCTATCTTGATGTTTTCACTATCCCTTATGGGGACAGATCGGAGGATGATCCTTCTCCTGTTAAATCAACAGGATTTGTTATTGATCGTATAGCTATCAATAAAGATTGGGAAAATCCAAGGAATGATTCTTTCCGTAAAATATATATGAGGTGTTTTAATGAAGACCAACACCAATATATTAAAACCAAATACTACAATTATCTAGAACAATTTCAAATAATTATCCCTTTTGTCCACTATGTAGTGGATAATATCCCTATATACAGGATCGAGAAAACTGACACTTCTAATGAAAATTTTACGAGTAATAAAATTATCGATACTGATAATAATACTATTACCTTATCACGGGATATGAATACTGTACCCAATAAGGTATCTGGTAAAGATAATGGAGACAATAATACCAACGCCAGTTCAGAGGATGAACATGATGTCATTCTTGAGAAAACTGACAGTGATATTAACGTCAGCCTCGAAGATAAGGAGGAGGTCATTCTTATTTCTTCTAAACAAGTTGATAATTATATCAACGATAAACATGATAATATCATTCTTGTTTCTTCTAGGAAAATGGACAGTGATATTAAAGACAGTCTAAAGGATAAGCATGATGTCCCTCATAAGGACACTCATGATATCAATTATGATGTCACCCACGATGTCACTCTCATTTCCTCTAATAATAAAATTATTATTTCAGACTTTACTGAGAATAATGAGATAGGACATTATCCTAATCAATTTGGTGAGACTATAAGTATTTTATCACCGAGTATTACAAATATTATTACTCAGAGGAAAACCTCTAAAAAACCCTTTCGACAGAAATCTATCTATAAAAGAGTCTTTTTCACAAAACAATTTGTTTCCAATAATCAATTTCTTAAAAGAAAAACTTACAAGTTCTTATGTTGGAGATCATGTAGTGATCTTGACCAATAGTAATTATCCAGTCTATAAGAACGATGATACTGTTTCATGTTCTTCATTAAGAAATAGAGAATAGTTCTAAGGGGGAACGAAAGCAACTCAGTTAAGAGCACTGCAACCCTGTAAGATGGGGAATCGATTGTCAAGCTGCTATTGGTGGCCTCTGACAGCAGCGGTGATGAAGGTGCAGAACACTTACGTGTTCCTAGACCTCTATTGCTTAACACCTTGTTAGAATATTATCTTATTACTTAATGAATTCTATGTTTAGTCATTTGACATAGTCGCGTTGGATTACTCTGTAATCTCCGACTAATAATTACTTTATATTTTATTTATGGTTAATTCCAACTCGGTCGCGTAGGACTACTTGTAGTCACCAGTTGTAGTGATTAAGTGTTCTAGGTGATGATGGTGTTCGACTTAGCCGTGGTCTTCGCCCGTTTAGCCGTAGGCAGGTGGCCGCTAGGCGTTTAGGGTTTTATACATTGGCTGTTAGAATTCATCATCATCCAGGATATGAGATTATTGCTAACTGAGACTTAAATCGTTGACTGTTGAGATTAATTATGAATTAAGATATGAAATAATTATTAGTTGTGACTTAAATCGCTGACTGTCAGTATTAATCATGGAAAAGAAATTCGATATATGGTTTTATGTTCTTATTACTGAATAATTACTAAAAAGTTAATAGCTACAAGATCTCTAACTTCTTATTGACATTTTACCCTTTAAAATATTCTGCTTTAATACGTATCTTAAATCTCTCTAATATAAATACCTTTGTATTCAATAATGTTTAATATGTTTAAAAACAAAAAGAAATTCTTAAAAAATGAAGAATGCATTGAAATTTCTAATATAGAAAAAATGGAAAATGAACTTTTAAATTGGGATATGCCCAAAATCGAACCTAAAAGAATTTATAATATAGGTTCTTTCGATTATAAAGTTGCTATGTCCATTAAAACAGTGGAACATACTATGCCTATTAATGGAGATAAAAAATCTATTTCCCTAATAACTGAGCAAGATATTAATCGATATCGACAAAATTATCATTATATCCATATAGGATTGATTCAAATTGCAGTAAAACCATTGCACCTAAAGGGAATTGATTGTTGTTTCCTTCTAGCCCTTCGGGATGCTAGATGTACTAACTATCAAAAATCCTTGATGGGTATTATGGAGTCCACTACTAGTAATGGACCTGTTTACTGTAATATTTATCCTAATTTGGAACTGTCTTTATCAGATGATAATATTATGCAAAGTGTTATTATGGACCTCGACACTAAAGGTTATGAATTCATTGCTGGATCTGAGATTCTGAATATTGCTTATAGGATCCAATTTAAAGTAATGAATACCTTAAGCCCTAATGCTAAGTTAATTAGTAATAAAGGTAATACAACCATTATTGAAACTAATTTAGGAAAGTCTAATATGGCTTGTAATAAAATTATTCCTTGGGATCAAATTACTTATCCTGACAATTGGGATCATCAGGGTATTGTCCCTACCCAACCTATTACTAGAAATCTAGATCAAATCACCCAGAACCCCGAGGGTGATATTGAAATAAGATTTTCCTCTAATAGGATATCCCGTCTTAAATCGGTAAAGAATTTTTACTATCAGGAACCATCTAGAGCTTCCACTTCTAGTATTCCTGAAAAAATTGATGATGAATTTGACATCAAAGGAATAAAGGAATCTAATAATGCTATTCCTCATGGATTTTACAATAAAACTTCTGGGTTTAATCCTACTCCTTCTGAGATGAATTTCTCTATTAATACAATAGAAATTATTGATGATTTTAAAGTTGACCGTATAGCTATTAATGCTGAATGGGAAAGTCCTCAATATGACACTTTTCGGAAATGGTATTATAATTATTATAGTAATGGAAGACATGAAATTATAAAAGATAATTATTATAGATACTTGGATAGAACCAAGAGTATTATCCCCTTCGCACATTATGTACTAAGATGGGATAGGACCCTTGAAACTTGTGTCATTCAAGAATTCTATAATAATTGGACCACTAATAAAGGAGAAAGTATTAAGGCTATATACCCTCCTACTCAACCTTTAAAATTGGTTAATGAGTCTTCTGTTCTTGAAACCAATGCCTATGTTCAACCTTCCGATAATAAAACGGAATTCGATAAAATATTTAAACAATCTAACTATACGAATTTATGTCTTCAAACTATTGGGAAACAATTAATCCGTATTGAAGATGCTATTCATCAACCCAAAATAAATAATGAAATTTGTCCGGTTAATATTAGACCTCCTCCTAATATGAAACTCAATTTGGGAAATAATAATAAATTAAGTCAAGAAGATTTTATGGAAGAATTAACTAAAAAATTAAAAAATATTAAATTAAGTAATAACCATATTACGGTTTTGTCACAAAATGATGATTTATCTGAAGAAAATATAGAAGAATTTCAAAATATATTACAAAATATGGAACATGAAGTTAATGAAATTGATTTTAGCAAAACTAATAAAGCTAAAATACCTCCTACTAGGACTTATTATCCTAGGCCTACCCCGGCCGACATTCTTAATGAAGAAGACTATATTTCTATTCAAACGTCTTATAGTGCCAAGACAGTTTATGAATGGAATATTGACAGTTTATCTGAATATATGATCTATGTCACCTTACATAGAATTTGTATGTTCGCAACTGTCTGTAAAAATTCTAATAATACTGACCAACAAACAGCTGGCTGTATTGTAGCCGGATTCACTGGCCAATTAAAAGGATGGTGGGATAATATTCTTACCCTTGACCAGAAAAATGAAATTCTTAATTCAGTCAAAATTGAACTTAATACATCGGGCCAACAAACCCATGTTCCTGATGCAGTTTATACACTTATTCAGACAATAATTAAACACTTTATTGGTAATACTATTACAGCTAATGAAAGAGGTAAAGACCTACTTATGAATTTAAAGTGTCCTACTTTAACCCATTTCCGTTGGTATAAGGATGTCGTTATGACTAAAATTACTAATAGAAATGATGGAAATAATGCTTTTTGGAAAGAAAAATTTATTTCTGGTTTACCTATTCTTTTTGCTGAAAAAGTCAAAACTAGACTAAAAAATAAACACGATGGCATTCAAATCCCGTATGATTATTACACCTATGGTGAACTAATCAGTGAATGTACCTCTGAGGGGTTAGCCCTTTGTAATGATATTCGTCTTAAGAATCAACTTAAGAAACAAAATTTGACTGGCCGAAAAGAATTAGGACAATTTTGTGAACAATTTGGTTATGATATGCCCAAACACCAAAAGAATAAAACTAATTCCTCTCAAAAGAAATTTTCTAAGAAATATTTTCGTAGAAAATCTTTCAAAAAATCTGACCAGAATTTACCTACTCATAAATCTAATAAAGATAAAGGAAATTCTAAGAATATCACTTGCCATAAATGTGGTAAAAAGGGTCATTATGCTAATCGGTGTTATTCTAAAACCGATATTCGTAAACAAATTAACGATCTAAGCATAGATGATACTATTAAACAACAAATAAACCAAATTTTGGATAATAATGATATTGCTAGTAATTATTATTCTGATGAATCTTCCGACCAGGTTATGGAAGTGGAGGAAATTACTACTAGTAATTCTGACTCTAGTTTTCAGTCCAAAAAAGGTTGTTCTGCACACTGCAAGACTTCCCAGGACTATTATAAAGCGATTATTGATATGAATGGTCTTAGCATGAATGTGCTTTCTGAAAGTCAGACGTTGATTCTAGATATGATTGATAAAATTAGTAATCCTATAGAAAAACGTCAAGCTATTGAAAAATATATTAAGGATTCCTATAATAATAGACTTAATTCCAGTATTATGGAACCTTATTCTTTACAAAAGGTTTTTGACAGGATGGAATCAAAACCTTTAATTAAAGAAACTCCTATTTCTGAATTATGGAAAGATATAAATAATTTCTAAATCGAAATCAAAGATTTAAAATGGAGAATCTCCCAATTAGAAAATAAGACTAATCTCCCTCCTCCTCTTATTATTCCGGAAGAAAAAGGTAAACTTATGCTATTGGATAATCATATCCACCAAAAATGGTATATTAATATTAAACTCATTATCCAAGATTTTATTCTCGAGGCCATTGCCCTCATAGATAGTGGGTCTGATTTTAATTGCATTAGACAAGAATTGGTCCCTTCCAAGTATTTTGAAAATGTTTATTATGCCTTAAATACGGCAAATAATTCTTCCATGGAAATTAATAATAAATTATCAAATGTTTTGGTATGTCATAATATGATTAGAATTCCAACTCAATTTATTTTATCCAATACTTTATCTCAAATGGTTATTTTAGGAAAACCGTTTTTTAGCCTTATCTGGCCAATTGAGAGAATTGATGATAAGGGTATTCATACTATCCTTATGGGTAAAGAGGTTATTTTTGAATTCATTATTAAACCAGACAAATCCTCTACCAACCAATCAGGAAAGACAAAGATATTTGAAGAATCTATATCTAACGTTTCTTTCCTTGTAAACAGGTAGCTCAACAGGTAGCTTACAGGGAGACAAACTACTCTATGTCAAATAAGACAATATAATATTTATCTTCATCCTAATTGAAGGATTGATATTAGTCTAATAAGACAAGAAATTCCTATTTCTGAATTATGGTCTCCAATGAGACGAAATTAATTTAATCCTAATTAAAGGATTGTGCTGATCTAATCATCCTAATTAAAGGAGGGGTCTATACAAAATTTTATCCTAATAAAAGGATTTATTTATGGTCTTCAATAAGACAAAACTGGCTTCTGTCTAAAATTACAGACTACAATTGCCAGACAAATTCTTTACGTCTAATACGACCATACTTGCTTTATTTAGCAGCAATGGCTTTTCCCAATCCTAATTCGGATTTTATTAAGAGAAAAAGTGAAAACCTTTACTCTCCTCCCGAATGGGATCAATTATCTCCCTCCTTAAAAGAAAGGAAAAGGAATATTAGTAAATCCTTTATTGAGGATAACAATACCAAATTATATTTGAAAAGTTCCAATGAACTAATTTGCGATCTTACCAATTCCGATTTGGCATGGCTATATACACCTGTCTATCGTGGATCAGACAAATTTGACTCAGAGATCAATAGTCCATCTCAAATTCTAGAACGTAGAAATTTCTACGAAACGATTTTGGTTACGACTAATTCAGTCTCTTTTCTGAGGTTAATAACCAACTTCCTAGACCTTATCGCAAGGCCCTAATTCATAAAATTATTGAACCACCTGAATGGGGTGAAACCTTTATAACTCAGCCCCTTATTCGTCTTTTCCCCTTTTACACTGAAACTCAAACTTTCAATCATTGGGATTATATGGATGCATGGGCATACACTTTTTTCCATCAAGATTATTCTTGGGAATTTTCTTTTTCTCCTGACTTTAATAGTCAAATTCCCACATGGTTCTCGAATTGGTGGTTTAAATTCGACCCTTCTTTTGATTTTGTTGCTACCGAATTAACAATTATGAATTACCAATTTAAATTATTACCTGATGGATCAATTGACATTCATGAAGAACATGTCCCATTCTCATGGACAATAAAGGATACTTCCTCTTCGATACAGCACCTACTCAAAAATACTGGACTATAATCTTATTTTCCCTATTTTTATAAGATAATCAACTCCAGTATAACTCTAATCATAGAGTTTTCTCTACCCACTACTTTATCCTGCCGACAATAATTATTTTCAGCCAAAATCATAGGTCCCTCAAGATGCTCTACCGACATCAATAATATCTCCCACTATGCATAAAGTTCTACTTTTTGCTCTACCGACATACAAGTCTACCAATGTTACTATTCAACAGGGTCCACATAATTTGGAAGATGCTTACTGGGGTCCACACTCCACTTGCCAAAGTATTTCAAGGGGACCACCTAATTTGGAAGATGCTTAATGGGGTCCACACTCCACTTGCCAAAGATGCTTAATGGGGTCCACACTCCACTTGCCAAAGATGCTTAATGGGGTCCACACTCCACTTGCCATAATGCTTACAGGGGTCCATTGCCCACTCACATAATGCCTATATAACGAGGCATTCTCCAAGGAAGAAAAGAACAAGCCTTACACAACGTTCAAGCCTTACACAACGTTCAAGCCTTCCATTAGAAGTCTCCGACCTCGAGCAATGCTCTAAAGCTTCCCCTCTCCTCTCTCTCTCAAGTCTCCTTTTCTTCTTCCCCTTCTCCAACCTTGTAATATTTTAGTTTTCCTTTTGTAATCTTTCCATTTTATTTTCCGTTTGGTGTGCTCGTGTTCTTCCTGAAACTTTATTCAGGGGGAATTATTATGTAAATTATCTCAAGAACTTGTAAGTTTTTCTTTTCTCCTTTTCTTTTATTTTGTAAATTTTATGTGAATATTATATGTGAATAAAGTTTCAGTATTTTCTTCTTCTTCTTCTTTTACTTTCTGTTCTTTAATTTCTGTCTTTTAATTTTATGTTTGTTTAATTGTTTAAGTTTATGTTTATGTTTTAAATTCTGTAATTTTCGCTGTTTTGTTAGTTTAATTTAACTGTTTAAATTCCTGCTTTATTTTTGGTATAAAGCAGGAATTTAAACAGTTAAATTAAACTAACAAAACAACAGCGAAAATTACTAAAACATATAAGTAAAGACAGAAAAGAAGAAATACTGAAAGCTTTATTCACATATAATATTCACATAAAATTTAAAACAAGAAACGAAAAGAAAACTTACAGAATACTTGAGATATTCACATATAATTCCCCCTGAATAAAGTTTCAGGAAGAACACGAGCACACCAAACGGAAAATAAAATGGAAAGATTACAAAAGGAAAACTAAAATATTACAAGGTTGGAGAAGGGGAAGAAGAAAAGGAGACTTGAGAGAGAGAGGAGAGGGGAAGCTTTAGAGCATTGCTCGAGGTCGGAGACTTCTAATGGAAGGCTTGAACGTTGTGTAAGGCTTGTTCTTTCTTCCTTGGAGAATGCCTCGTTATATAGGCATTATGTGAGTGGGCAATGGACCCCTGTAAGTATTTTGGCAAGTGGAGTGTGGACCCCATTAAGCATCATTGGCAAGTGGAGTGTGGACCCCATTAAGCATCATTGGCAAGTGGAGTGTGGACCCCATTAAGCATCTTCCAAATTAGGTGGTCCCCTTGAAATACTTTGGCAAGTGGAGTGTGGACCCCAGTAAGCATCTTCCAAATTAGGTGGACCCTATTGAATAGTAACATTGGTAGACTTGCATGTCGGTAGAGCAAAAAGTAGAACTTTATGCATAGTGGGAGATATTATTGATGTCGGTAGATAAACCTGTAGTCTCGTGGGTGTTGTGGACCCCTTGAATTATCTCGAGCATTATTGTTGGTAGATGAACCTGTAGTCCCGTGGGTGTTGTAGACCCCTTGAATTATCTCGAGCATTATTGTTGGTAGATGAACCTGTCGTCTCGTGGGTGTTGTAGACCCCTTGAAGCATCTTGGATAAGTAGCGCCATTAAGTATCTTCCAAATTAGGTGGGTCCTTTGAAGTGGTATGGACCTTGTTGAATAGTGACATATATTCTGGATGTCGGTAATGGATTCATAAAATTGGCTGGTTGTGAAAAAGTTAGTTAATAATGGAGTATTGTCCGTTTAGATGGAATTTTGTGAATATTCTCTTAATAGGATAATTGATAGGTACTATAGGTCCCATAGTGATGAAGGTAGATGATTCCATGTATTATGGAGGTAATTGTTCATGGTATTCATGGTAATGAGACTTAGTCCTCTTCGAGATTAATGTCATCGTCTTCCTGCTGAGAAGAACCATGTTGAGAATTTCCTTGTTTAAGGTCCCACCAGGAAACAATAGAGTTCGCAAAATCAGATTCTTTGCTGGTATTGGAATGAGTATCCATAGGAGAAATATCTCCAAAAGTAGCTTGAATTTGTTCTTGCATTTCCTTCATGACACGGAATTTAATTTCCTGCGATGAAAGACCAGGATGGGCTTTCGTTAATTTTTCCCTAATAAGGGAGATAGGATTATCAGAATTGGATTTATGAATAATAGGTGACGGGGTATGTCGAGAAGTATGTAGATGTTCTAATTTCTCGATGTCAGGAGTGATATTTAAAAGTTTTTTCTCGATGGGGCATTTAGCCCACCATTTGTAATGAAATTGTCGGCAAAGACCATAGAGTCCTTCCGTAGGTTGAAATTGACAACTGTAAGTCCAGACCCAAATCCATGGAATAAGATAGTCGGCGAGAAAAAAGAGGAGTGATTTACCCCTGATAGTATCATGTCCTTCAAATGAGGGATGGAATTGAAGATAAGGTTTGAAAAAAGTTTTGATTTCGGTTGGCAGAAAATCTAATTTAGGACCAAATTTGAAAAACCAATTATAAAACCAATGAGGAATCTCATTGTTATCTTTTTTTTTTTAAATCCTCATCGAAATAGAGAAACCATGAATGTTTTCTTTGAGGGTTTTGATAAAAGAAAGAATAGGACCATGCATCCATATAGTCCCAGTAATTGTAGGTTTGATTGTAATTGTAGTATGGACCACGTAATTCCCTTAATTTATTGGGATCTCCCCAGTCCGAAGATTTGAGGACTAAGTGAATCATAGCTTTGCTATAAGCAATAGGAGAATTAAGGGTATTACCCTTTCTGTTATGTTCGAAACTGACATAGTTTCTGTTAGTTCTAAGGGGGAACGAAAGCAACTCAGTTAAGAGCACTGCAACCCTGTAAGATGGGGAATCGATTGTCAAGCTGCTATTGGTGGCCTCTGACAGCAGCGGTGATGAAGGTGCAGAACACTTACGTGTTCCTAGACCTCTATTGCTTAACACCTTGTTAGAATATTATCTTATTACTTAATGAATTCTTTGGTTAGTCATTTGACATAGTCGCGTTGGATTACTCTGTAATCTCCGACTAATAATTACTTATATTTTATTTATGGTTAATTCCAACTCGGTCGCGTAGGACTACTTGTAGTCACCAGTTGTAGTGATTAAGTGTTCTAGGTGATGATGGTGTTCGACTTAGCTGTGGTCTTCGCCCGTTTAGCCGTAGGCAGGTGGCCGCTAGGCGTTTAGGGTTTTATACATTGGCTGTTAGAATTCATCATCATCCAGGATATGAGATTATTGCTAACTGAGACTTAAATCGTTGACTGTTGAGATTAATTATGAATTAAGATATGAAATAATTATTAGTTGTGACTTAATTCGCTGACTGTCAGTATTAATCATGGAAAAGGAATTCGATATATGGTTTTATGTTCTTATTACTGAATAATTACTAAAGAGTTAATAGCTACAAGATCTCTAACTCCTTGTTGAAATCTTCACCTTATAATAATGAATAATAAAATCTATCTTGATGTTTTCACTATCCCTTATGGGGACAGATCGGAGGATGATCCTTCTCCTGTTAAATCAACAGGATTTGTTATTGATCGTATAGCTATCAATAAAGATTGGGAAAATCCAAGGAATGATTCTTTCCGTAAAATATATATGAGGTGTTTTAATGAAGACCAACACCAATATATTAAGACCAAATACTACAATTATCTAGAACAATTTCAAATAATTATCCCTTTTGTCCACTATGTAGTGGATAATATCCCTATATACAGGATCGAGAAAACTGACACTTCTAATGAAAATTTTACGAGTAATAAAATTATCGATACTGATAATAATACTATTACCTTATCACGGGATATGAATACTGTACCCAATAAGGTATCTGGTAAAGATAATGGAGACAATAATACCAACGCCAGTTCAGAGGATGGACATGATGTCATTCTTGAGAAAACTGACAGTGATATTAACGTCAGCCTCGAAGATAAGGAGGAGGTCATTCTTATTTCTTCTAAACAAGTTGATAATTATATCAACGATAAACATGATAATATCATTCTTGTTTCTTCTAGGAAAATGGACAGTGATATTAAAGACAGTCTAAAGGATAAGCATGATGTCCCTCATAAGGACACTCATGATATCAATTATGATGTCACCCACGATGTCACTCTCATTTCCTCTAATAATAAAATTATTATTTCAGACTTTACTGAGAATAATGAGATAGGACATTATCCTAATCAATTTGGTGAGACTATAAGTATTTTATCACCGAGTATTACAAATATTATTACTCAGAGGAAAACCTCTAAAAAACCCTTTCGACAGAAATCTATCTATAAAAGAGTCTTTTTCACAAAACAATTTGTTTCCAATAATCAATTTCTTAAAAGAAAAATTTTCAAAACCTCCTTTCATCAGAAATTCGAATACAATCAAGATCTTTTTAAAGAACAATTTCTTTCTAATCAATCTTCTAAAAGGAATAAACCTTTTATACCTGGTCTGATAAATATCACTAATAATGAATCAATATTAAAGAATAAATTTTATGACATACCTAGTATTAATGTCCTAAGCAATGACCAGACCTTAATTTTAGATGTTATTAATAAAATATCTAATCCTGTTGAAAGAAAACAAGCTTTTCAAAATTATTTGAAAAATAATTCTAAGAACTTTTCTTCTACTAATAATACTGGTTCTAATTCGATGGTTAATAAATCCACCATTTCTGACCTTAAAGGAGAAATTAATAATCTTAAGACAGATATTAAAATCTTAAAAGAAAAAATTTCTTTATCTCAGAAAAATTCTAGTCCTTTACCAGACCAAGGAAATACTGGGGATTTATTATCCCTTGATCACCCTACCAATCAAAAATGGCATATTAAAGTAAATCTGGTTATTCATCAAGAATTTACTCTAAATACTATTGCTTTGGTTGATAGTGGTTCCGATCTTAATTGTCTTAGAGAAGGTTTAATTCCTACGAGATACTTTGAAAAAACTAAGTACCAATTAAGTACAGCTAATGGTTCTCCTATGAGAATAAATTATAAATTATCTGATGTTTTTATGTGCAATAATGGTATTTGTATTAATACCTCTTTTGTGTTATCTAATAATTTATCTCAATTGGTAATCCTAGGAAGGCCATTCTTTCATCTTATTTGGCCTATTGAAAGAATTGATAATGTTGGAATTCACACAATTTTAAAAGGTAGAAAAATAGTATTTGAATTTGTTAATAAACCCAAGACTAATTATCTTAATCAATTACAAGAAAATTTGTTTTTAAAAGAACAACAAATTAATTTTTTGTCTCAAGAAGTTAGTTATGCTTCGATCCAAAAACAATTAGAGCAAAATATTATTAAAGAGAAAATTATTTCGTTAGAAAAACAATTTCAAAAGGAAATCTGTAGTAATGTTCCCAATGCCTTTTGGGATAGAAAACAACACATAGTTACTTTACCTTATATTGAAGGTTTTAATGAAAATATGATACCTACCAAGGCTAGGCCTATTCAAATGAATAAAACCTATATGGAATTATGTAAGACCGAAATCCAAGGTCTTTTAGATAAACAACTTATTAGGAAAAGCTCTTCTTGTTGGAGTTGTGCAGCCTTTTATGTTAATAAAAATGCTGAACAAGAAAGAGGAGTTCCTAGATTAGTTATTAATTACAAACCCCTTAATAAGGTACTACGATGGATTCGCTATCCCATTCCTAATAAAAAGGATTTATTAAAACGATTAAATGATGCTCGTATATTTTCTAAATTTGATTTAAAATCAGGTTATTGGTATATTTTCTAAATTTTCTAATAAAAAAAAAAAACTTACAAGTTCTTGAGATAATTTACATAATAATTCCCACTGAATAAAGTTTCAGGAAGAACACGAGCACACCAAACGGAAAATAAAAATGGAAAGATTACAAAAGGAAAACTAAAAGATTACAAGGTTGGAGAAGGGGAAGAAGAAAAGGAGGCTTGAGAGAGAGAGGAGAGGGGAAGCTTTAGAGCATTGCTCGAGGTCGGAGACTTCTAATGGAAGGCTTGAACGTTGTGGAAGGCTTGTTCTTTCTTCCTTGGAGAATGCCTCGTTATATAGGCATTATGTGAGTGGGCAATGGACCCCTGTAAGTATTTTGGCAAGTGGAGTGTGGACCCCATTAAGCATCATTGGCAAGTGGAGTGTGGACCCCATTAGGCATCTTTGGCAAGTGGAGTGTGGACCCCATTAAGCATCTTCAAATTAGGTGGTCCCCTTGAAATACTTTGGCAAGTGGAGTGTGGACCCCAGTAAGCATCTTCCAAATTAGGTGGACCCTGTTGAATAGTAACATTGGTAGACTTGCATGTCGGTAGAGCAAAAAGTAGAACTTTATGCATAGTGGGAGATATTATTGATGTCGGTAGATAAACCTGTAGTCTCGTGGGTGTTGTGGACCCCTTGAATTATCTCGAGCATTATTGTTGGTAGATGAACCTGTAGTCCCGTGGGTGTTGTAGACCCCTTGAATTATCTCGAGCATTATTGTTGGTAGATGAACCTGTCGTCTCGTGGGTGTTGTAGACCCCTTGAAGCATCTTGGATAAGTAGCGCCATTAAGTATCTTCCAAATTAGGTGGGTCCTTTGAAGTGGTATGGACCTTGTTGAATAGTGACATATATTCTGGATGTCGGTAATGGATTCATAAAATTGGCTGGTTGTGAAAAAGTTAGTTAATAATGGAGTATTGTCCGTTTAGATGGAATTTTGTGAATATTCTCTTAATAGGATAATTGATAGGTACTATAGGTCCCATAGTGATGAAGGTAGATGATTCCATGTATTATGGAGGTAATTGTTCATGGTATTCATGGTAATGAGACTTAGTCCTCTTCGAGATTAATGTCATCGTCTTCCTGCTGAGAAGAACCATGTTGAGAATTTCCTTGTTTAAGGTCCCACCAGGAAACAATAGAGTTCGCAAAATCAGATTCTTTGCTGGTATTGGAATGAGTATCCATAGGAGAAATATCTCCAAAAGTAGCTTGAATTTGTTCTTGCATTTCCTTCATGACACGGAATTTAATTTCCTGCGATGAAAGACCAGGATGGGCTTTCGTTAATTTTTCCCTAATAAGGGAGATAGGATTATCAGAATTGGATTTATGAATAATAGGTGACGGGGTATGTCGAGAAGTATGTAGATGTTCTAATTTCTCGATGTCAGGAGTGATATTTAAAAGTTTTTTCTCGATGGGGCATTTAGCCCACCATTTGTAATGAAATTGTCGGCAAAGACCATAGAGTCCTTCCGTAGGTTGAAATTGACAACTGTAAGTCCAGACCCAAATCCATGGAATAAGATAGTCGGCGAGAAAAAAGAGGAGTGATTTACCCCTGATAGTATCATGTCCTTCAAATGAGGGATGGAATTGAAGATAAGGTTTGAAAAAAGTTTTGATTTCGGTTGGCAGAAAATCTAATTTAGGACCAAATTTGAAAAACCAATTATAAAACCAATGAGGAATCTCATTGTTATCTTTTTTAAAATCCTCATCGAAATAGAGAAACCATGAATGTTTTCTTTGAGGGTTTTGATAAAAGAAAGAATAGGACCATGCATCCATATAGTCCCAGTAATTGTAGGTTTGATTGTAATTGTGGTATGGACCACGTAATTCCCTTAATTTATTGGGATCTCCCCAGTCCGAAGATTTGAGGACTAAGTGAATCATAGCTTTGCTATAAGCAATAGGAGAATTAAGGGTATTACCCTTTCTGTTATGTTCGAAACTGACAGATTTAGTTTCTTCTAGAATTGATTCATAGAAATATCTATGCTTTCCTCCTCGGATAGGACTATTGTCCTTTTCATCAAAATATTTTTGTCCCAGAATTATGGGATCGGATAACCATTTTTCATCCTCTGGATTGAGGATCACAAGAAGTTCCGTATAATTGGTTAGGAACAATTTGGGCTCATTATTGAGTAATAGTACTTCTTTCATTGTTTTGTCCATTGGGACTTTGCCAGAAGAACCCGTATTAGGGTTTGGATCATTAAGGCCCAATTTGCCTTTTCCTTTATTTTGTGAACCCGAATTAGGGCTATCGAGGCTTAATTTACCTCTTGAATGTCCTTGACTATTCATCCCTGCAAATATTCGCGGGTAAGGAAATCAGGAAGAGAATTAGTATCTCCTTTTATAAATTCTATTTGAAATTCAAATACTGAAAGAATTGCTTGCCATCTGGCGAAGATATGTTTGGATGCTAAATTTTTAACATCTTTTTCAATAATATCTTTAGCCGAACTACAATCAATTCGTAACAAAAATTCTTGATTTATTAAATCATCTTGGAATTTGTTGACACAGTTTACAATGGCTAGCATTTCCTTTTTAACAGTTGAATAATTAACTTGGGCATTTTTCCAAACACCAGAATGGAATCTGACTAAATCTTCTTTATTGGTTAAATTGTTTTTCTGTTTAAGTATTCCTCCATAGCCTTTATCCGAGGCATCAGTCTCAACAATTTTTAATCCATTAGGATTAGCCAAAGATAAACAAGGTAATTGCTTAGCTTTCAATTTTATCTTTTGAACGGCTTTTGTATGATCTATAGACCATGGTTCAGGATTTTTACGAAGCCTTTCATAAAGAATTTTAGTGTCGAAGGCTATATCCTTGTAATAATCAGAGATATAGTTAAGACTTCCTAAGAATCTCTGTAATTGTTTTTTATCTCGGATTTCATCAGGAAATTTAGAAGCAAATTCTATAGATCTATCTATAGGGATAATTTTCCCTTGACAAATATTATGTCCTAGAAACCTAATATTAGTTTTGAAAAGTTTCATTTTTGGTGCAGAAACTACTAAACCATTTTTCTTAATAAGATGAGAAAATATATTTAAATGTTTAAAATGTTGATCAATCGAATTAGAGAAAATTAATATATCATCAATATAAACAATACAAAATTCTGTATAAGCATTAAAAATTTCATTCATGATATTCATAAATTCTGAAGGAGCATTTTTTAAACCAAAAGCCATAACATTCCATTCATAATGTCCGAAAGGAACAGTAAAAGCAGTTTTGTACTTATCTTGTTCCGCAATTTGAACTTGCCAGTAACCTGATTTTAAATCAAATTTAGAAAATATACGAGCATCATTTAATCGTTTTAATAAATCCTTTTTATTAGGAATGGGATAGCGAATCCATCGTAGTACCTTATTAAGGGGTTTGTAATTAATAACTAATCTAGGAACTCCTCTTTCTTGTTCAGCATTTTTATTAACATAAAAGGCTGCACAACTCCAACAAGAAGAGCTTTTCCTAATAAGCTGTTTATCTAAAAGACCTTGGATTTCGGTCTTACATAATTCCATATAGGTTTTATTCATTTGAATAGGCCTAGCCTTGGTAGGTATCATATTTTCATTAAAACCTTCAATATAAGGTAAAGTAACTATGTGTTGTTTTCTATCCCAAAAGGCATTGCGAACATTACTACAGATTTCCTTTTGAAATTGTTTTTCTAACGAAATAATTTTCTCTTTAATAATATTTTGCTCTAATTGTTTTTGGTATCAGCGCCATGTCAGCGTAAATTACTGTTGGAGATCATGTAGTGATCTTGACCAATAGTAATTATCCAGTCTTTAAGAACGATGATACTGTTTCATGTTCTTCATTAAGAAATAGAGAATAGTTCTAAGGGGGAACGAAAGCAACTCAGTTAAGAGCACTGCAACCCTGTAAGATGGGGAATCGATTGTCAAGCTGCTATTGGTGGCCTCTGACAGCAGCGGTGATGAAGGTGCAGAACACTTACGTGTTCCTAGACCTCTATTGCTTAACACCTTGTTAGAATATTATCTTTTTACTTAATGAATTCTTTGATTAGTCATTTGACATAGTCGCGTTGGATTACTCTGTAATCTCCGACTAATAATTACTTTATATTTTATTTATGGTTAATTCCAACTCGGTCGCGTAGGACTACTTGTAGTCACCAGTTGTAGTAATTAAGTGTTCTAGGTGATGATGGTATTCGACTTAGCCGTGGTCTTCGCCCGTTTAGCCGTAGGCAGGTGGCCGCTAGGCGTTTAGGGTTTTATACATTGGCTGTTAGAATTCATCATCATCCAGGATATGAGATTATTGCTAACTGAGACTTAAATCGTTGACTGTTGAGATTAATTATGAATTAAGATATGAAATAATTATTAGTTGTGACTTAAATCGTTGACTGTCAGCATTAATCATGGGAAAAAGAATTCGATATATGGTTTTATGTTCTTATTACTGAATAATTACTAAAGAGTTAATAGCTACAAGATCTCTAACTCCTTGTTGAAATCTTCACTTTATAATAATGAATAATAAAATCTATCTTGATGTTTTCACTATCCCTTATGGGGACAGATCGGAGGATGATCCTTCTCCTGTTAAATCAACAGGATTTGTTATTGATCGTATAGCTATCAATAAAGATTGGGAAAATCCAAGGAATGATTCTTTCCGTAAAATATATATGAGGTGTTTTAATGAAGACCAACACCAATATATTAAAACCAAATACTACAATTATCTAGAACAATTTCAAATAATTATCCCTTTTGTCCACTATGTAGTGGATAATATCCCTATATACAGGATCGAGAAAACTGACACTTCTAATGAAAATTTTACGAGTAATAAAATTATCGATACTGATAATAATACTATTACCTTATCACGGGATATGAATACTGTACCCAATAAGGTATCTGGTAAAGATAATGGAGACAATAATACCAACGCCAGTTCAGAGGATGAACATGATGTCATTCTTGAGAAAACTGACAGTGATATTAACGTCAGCCTCGAAGATAAGGAGGAGGTCATTCTTATTTCTTCTAAACAAGTTGATAATTATATCAACGATAAACATGATAATATCATTCTTGTTTCTTCTAGGAAAATGGACAGTGATATTAAAGACAGTCTAAAGGATAAGCATGATGTCCCTCATAAGGACACTCATGATATCAATTATGATGTCACCCACGATGTCACTCTCATTTCCTCTAATAATAAAATTATTATTTCAGACTTTACTGAGAATAATGAGATAGGACATTATCCTAATCAATTTGGTGAGACTATAAGTATTTTATCACCGAGTATTACAAATATTATTACTCAGAGGAAAACCTCTAAAAAACCCTTTCGACAGAAATCTATCTATAAAAGAGTCTTTTTCACAAAACAATTTGTTTCCAATAATCAATTTCTTAAAAGAAAAACTTACAAGTTCTTATGTTGGAGATCATGTAGTGATCTTGACCAATAGTAATTATCCAGTCTATAAGAACGATGATACTGTTTCATGTTCTTCATTAAGAAATAGAGAATAGTTCTAAGGGGGAACGAAAGCAACTCAGTTAAGAGCA
Organism: Aquilegia eximia; assembly: GCA_023053565.1. Classification (NCBI taxonomy): domain Eukaryota; kingdom Viridiplantae; phylum Streptophyta; class Magnoliopsida; order Ranunculales; family Ranunculaceae; genus Aquilegia; species Aquilegia eximia. The sequence goes on along the minus strand of JALIGU010000005.1, from coordinate 3,979,636 downwards.
CTGCAACCCTGTAAGATGGGGAATCGATTGTCAAGCTGCTATTGGTGGCCTCTGACAGCAGCGGTGATGAAGGTGCAGAACACTTACGTGTTCCTAGACCTCTATTGCTTAACACCTTGTTAGAATATTATCTTATTACTTAATGAATTCTATGTTTAGTCATTTGACATAGTCGCGTTGGATTACTCTGTAATCTCCGACTAATAATTACTTTATATTTTATTTATGGTTAATTCCAACTCGGTCGCGTAGGACTACTTGTAGTCACCAGTTGTAGTGATTAAGTGTTCTAGGTGATGATGGTGTTCGACTTAGCCGTGGTCTTCGCCCGTTTAGCCGTAGGCAGGTGGCCGCTAGGCGTTTAGGGTTTTATACATTGGCTGTTAGAATTCATCATCATCCAGGATATGAGATTATTGCTAACTGAGACTTAAATCGTTGACTGTTGAGATTAATTATGAATTAAGATATGAAATAATTATTAGTTGTGACTTAAATCGCTGACTGTCAGTATTAATCATGGAAAAGAAATTCGATATATGGTTTTATGTTCTTATTACTGAATAATTACTAAAAAGTTAATAGCTACAAGATCTCTAACTTCTTATTGACATTTTACCCTTTAAAATATTCTGCTTTAATACGTATCTTAAATCTCTCTAATATAAATACCTTTGTATTCAATAATGTTTAATATGTTTAAAAACAAAAAGAAATTCTTAAAAAATGAAGAATGCATTGAAATTTCTAATATAGAAAAAATGGAAAATGAACTTTTAAATTGGGATATGCCCAAAATCGAACCTAAAAGAATTTATAATATAGGTTCTTTCGATTATAAAGTTGCTATGTCCATTAAAACAGTGGAACATACTATGCCTATTAATGGAGATAAAAAATCTATTTCCCTAATAACTGAGCAAGATATTAATCGATATCGACAAAATTATCATTATATCCATATAGGATTGATTCAAATTGCAGTAAAACCATTGCACCTAAAGGGAATTGATTGTTGTTTCCTTCTAGCCCTTCGGGATGCTAGATGTACTAACTATCAAAAATCCTTGATGGGTATTATGGAGTCCACTACTAGTAATGGACCTGTTTACTGTAATATTTATCCTAATTTGGAACTGTCTTTATCCGATGATAATATTATGCAAAGTGTTATTATGGACCTCGACACTAAAGGTTATGAATTCATTGCTGGATCTGAGATTCTGAATATTGCTTATAGGATCCAATTTAAAGTAATGAATACCTTAAGCCCTAATGCTAAGTTAATTAGTAATAAAGGTAATACAACCATTATTGAAACTAATTTAGGAAAGTCTAATATGGCTTGTAATAAAATTATTCCTTGGGATCAAATTACTTATCCTGACAATTGGGATCATCAGGGTATTGTCCCTACCCAACCTATTACTAGAAATCTAGATCAAATCACCCAGAACCCCGAGGGTGATATTGAAATAAGATTTTCCTCTAATAGGATATCCCGTCTTAAATCGGTAAAGAATTTTTACTATCAGGAACCATCTAGAGCTTCCACTTCTAGTATTCCTGAAAAAATTGATGATGAATTTGACATCAAAGGAATAAAGGAATCTAATAATGCTATTCCTCATGGATTTTACAATAAAACTTCTGGGTTTAATCCTACTCCTTCTGAGATGAATTTCTCTATTAATACAATAGAAATTATTGATGATTTTAAAGTTGACCGTATAGCTATTAATGCTGAATGGGAAAGTCCTCAATATGACACTTTTCGGAAATGGTATTATAATTATTATAGTAATGGAAGACATGAAATTATAAAAGATAATTATTATAGATACTTGGATAGAACCAAGAGTATTATCCCCTTCGCACATTATGTACTAAGATGGGATAGGACCCTTGAAACTTGTGTCATTCAAGAATTCTATAATAATTGGACCACTAATAAAGGAGAAAGTATTAAGGCTATATACCCTCCTACTCAACCTTTAAAATTGGTTAATGAGTCTTCTGTTCTTGAAACCAATGCCTATGTTCAACCTTCCGATAATAAAACGGAATTCGATAAAATATTTAAACAATCTAACTATACGAATTTATGTCTTCAAACTATTGGGAAACAATTAATCCGTATTGAAGATGCTATTCATCAACCCAAAATAAATAATGAAATTTGTCCGGTTAATATTAGACCTCCTCCTAATATGAAACTCAATTTGGGAAATAATAATAAATTAAGTCAAGAAGATTTTATGGAAGAATTAACTAAAAAATTAAAAAATATTAAATTAAGTAATAACCATATTACGGTTTTGTCACAAAATGATGATTTATCTGAAGAAAATATAGAAGAATTTCAAAATATATTACAAAATATGGAACATGAAGTTAATGAAATTGATTTTAGCAAAACTAATAAAGCTAAAATACCTCCTACTAGGACTTATTATCCTAGGCCTACCCCGGCCGACATTCTTAATGAAGAAGACTATATTTCTATTCAAACGTCTTATAGTGCCAAGACAGTTTATGAATGGAATATTGACAGTTTATCTGAATATATGATCTATGTCACCTTACATAGAATTTGTATGTTCGCAACTGTCTGTAAAAATTCTAATAATACTGACCAACAAACAGCTGGCTGTATTGTAGCCGGATTCACTGGCCAATTAAAAGGATGGTGGGATAATATTCTTACCCTTGACCAGAAAAATGAAATTCTTAATTCAGTCAAAATTGAACTTAATACATCGGGCCAACAAACCCATGTTCCTGATGCAGTTTATACACTTATTCAGACAATAATTAAACACTTTATTGGTAATACTATTACAGCTAATGAAAGAGGTAAAGACCTACTTATGAATTTAAAGTGTCCTACTTTAACCCATTTCCGTTGGTATAAGGATGTCGTTATGACTAAAATTACTAATAGAAATGATGGAAATAATGCTTTTTGGAAAGAAAAATTTATTTCTGGTTTACCTATTCTTTTTGCTGAAAAAGTCAAAACTAGACTAAAAAATAAACACGATGGCATTCAAATCCCGTATGATTATTACACCTATGGTGAACTAATCAGTGAATGTACCTCTGAGGGGTTAGCCCTTTGTAATGATATTCGTCTTAAGAATCAACTTAAGAAACAAAATTTGACTGGCCGAAAAGAATTAGGACAATTTTGTGAACAATTTGGTTATGATATGCCCAAACACCAAAAGAATAAAACTAATTCCTCTCAAAAGAAATTTTCTAAGAAATATTTTCGTAGAAAATCTTTCAAAAAATCTGACCAGAATTTACCTACTCATAAATCTAATAAAGATAAAGGAAATTCTAAGAATATCACTTGCCATAAATGTGGTAAAAAGGGTCATTATGCTAATCGGTGTTATTCTAAAACCGATATTCGTAAACAAATTAACGATCTAAGCATAGATGATACTATTAAACAACAAATAAACCAAATTTTGGATAATAATGATATTGCTAGTAATTATTATTCTGATGAATCTTCCGACCAGGTTATGGAAGTGGAGGAAATTACTACTAGTAATTCTGACTCTAGTTTTCAGTCCAAAAAAGGTTGTTCTGCACACTGCAAGACTTCCCAGGACTATTATAAAGCGATTATTGATATGAATGGTCTTAGCATGAATGTGCTTTCTGAAAGTCAGACGTTGATTCTAGATATGATTGATAAAATTAGTAATCCTATAGAAAAACGTCAAGCTATTGAAAAATATATTAAGGATTCCTATAATAATAGACTTAATTCCAGTATTATGGAACCTTATTCTTTACAAAAGGTTTTTGACAGGATGGAATCAAAACCTTTAATTAAAGAAACTCCTATTTCTGAATTATGGAAAGATATAAATAATTTCTAAATCGAAATCAAAGATTTAAAATGGAGAATCTCCCAATTAGAAAATAAGACTAATCTCCCTCCTCCTCTTATTATTCCGGAAGAAAAAGGTAAACTTATGCTATTGGATAATCATATCCACCAAAAATGGTATATTAATATTAAACTCATTATCCAAGATTTTATTCTCGAGGCCATTGCCCTCATAGATAGTGGGTCTGATTTTAATTGCATTAGACAAGAATTGGTCCCTTCCAAGTATTTTGAAAATGTTTATTATGCCTTAAATACGGCAAATAATTCTTCCATGGAAATTAATAATAAATTATCAAATGTTTTGGTATGTCATAATATGATTAGAATTCCAACTCAATTTATTTTATCCAATACTTTATCTCAAATGGTTATTTTAGGAAAACCGTTTTTTAGCCTTATCTGGCCAATTGAGAGAATTGATGATAAGGGTATTCATACTATCCTTATGGGTAAAGAGGTTATTTTTGAATTCATTATTAAACCAGACAAATCCTCTACCAACCAATCAGGAAAGACAAAGATATTTGAAGAATCTATATCTAACGTTTCTTTCCTTGTAAACAGGTAGCTCAACAGGTAGCTTACAGGGAGACAAACTACTCTATGTCAAATAAGACAATATAATATTTATCTTCATCCTAATTGAAGGATTGATATTAGTCTAATAAGACAAGAAATTCCTATTTCTGAATTATGGTCTCCAATGAGACGGAATTAATTTAATCCTAATTAAAGGATTGTGCTGATCTAATCATCCTAATTAAAGGAGGGGTCTATACAAAATTTTATCCTAATAAAAGGATTTATTTATGGTCTTCAATAAGACAAAACTGGCTTCTGTCTAAAATTACAGACTACAATTGCCAGACAAATTCTTTACGTCTAATACGACCATACTTGCTTTATTTAGCAGCAATGGCTTTTCCCAATCCTAATTCGGATTTTATTAAGAGAAAAAGTGAAAACCTTTACTCTCCTCCCGAATGGGATCAATTATCTCCCTCCTTAAAAGAAAGGAAAAGGAATATTAGTAAATCCTTTATTGAGGATAACAATACCAAATTATATTTGAAAAGTTCCAATGAACTAATTTGCGATCTTACCAATTCCGATTTGGCATGGCTATATACACCTGTCTATCGTGGATCAGACAAATTTGACTCAGAGATCAATAGTCCATCTCAAATTCTAGAACGTAGAAATTTCTACGAAACGATTTTGGTTACGACTAATTCAGTCTCTTTTTCTGAGGTTAATAACCAACTTCCTAGACCTTATCGCAAGGCCCTAATTCATAAAATTATTGAACCACCTGAATGGGGTGAAACCTTTATAACTCAGCCCCTTATTCGTCTTTTCCCCTTTTACACTGAAACTCAAACTTTCAATCATTGGGATTATATGGATGCATGGGCATACACTTTTTTCCATCAAGATTATTCTTGGGAATTTTCTTTTTCTCCTGACTTTAATAGTCAAATTCCCACATGGTTCTCGAATTGGTGGTTTAAATTCGACCCTTCTTTTGATTTTGTTGCTACCGAATTAACAATTATGAATTACCAATTTAAATTATTACCTGATGGATCAATTGACATTCATGAAGAACATGTCCCATTCTCATGGACAATAAAGGATACTTCCTCTTCGATACAGCACCTACTCAAAAATACTGGACTATAATCTTATTTTCCCTATTTTTATAAGATAATCAACTCCAGTATAACTCTAATCATAGAGTTTTCTCTACCCACTACTTTATCCTGCCGACAATAATTATTTTCGGCCAAAATCATAGGTCCCTCAAGATGCTCTACCGACATCAATAATATCTCCCACTATGCATAAAGTTCTACTTTTTGCTCTACCGACATACAAGTCTACCAATGTTACTATTCAACAGGGTCCACCTATTTGGAAGATGCTTACTGGGGTCCACACTCCACTTGCCAAAGTATTTCAAGGGGACCACCTAATTTGGAAGATGCTTAATGGGGTCCACACTCCACTTGCCAAAGATGCTTAATGGGGTCCACACTCCACTTGCCATAATGCTTACAGGGGTCCATTGCCCACTCACATAATGCCTATATAACGAGGCATTCTCCAAGGAAGAAAGGAACAAGCCTTCCACAACGTTCAAGCCTTCCATAGAAGCCTTCAACAATCGTGAAGCAAACCCTCTTCTCTCTCTCAAGTTTTCTTTTTTCTTCTCCCCTCTTCTCTATTTGTAATCTTTTAGCTTTTCTTGTAACCTTTCCCTTCTAGTTTTAATTTTGGTGTGCGTAGTTTCCACCTGAAACTTTATTCAGGGGGAATTATATGTGAATATCTCAAGTATTCTGTAAGTTTTCTTTTCGTTTCTTGTTTTAAATTTTATGTGAATATTATATGTGAATAAAGCTTTCAGTATTTCTTCTTTTCTGTCTTTACTTATATGTTTTAGTAATTTTCGCTGTTGTTTTGTTAGTTTAATTTAACTGTTTATATCATCGTTCTTATAGACTGGATAATTACTATTGGTCAAGATTACTACATGATCTCCAACAGTAATTTACGCTGACATGGCGCTGATACCAAAAATAAAGCAGGAATTTAAATAGTTAAATTAAACTACGAAAACAGCGAAAATTACAGAATTTAAAACATAAAATACAGTAAATAAAATTAAAATACAGTAAAAAAAACAGAAAATAAAAAAGAAGAAGAAGAACAGAAACTTTATTCACATGAAATTAAAGACTAAAAATTTACAAAATAAAAGAAAAGGAGAAAAAGAAAAACTTACAAGTTCTTGAGATAATTTACATAATAATTCCCCCTGAATAAAGTTTCAGGAAGAACACGAGCACACCAAACGGAAAATAAAATGGAAAGATTACAAAAGGAAAACTAAAATATTACAAGGTTGGAGAAGGGGAAGAAGAAAAGGAGACTTGAGAGAGAGAGGAGAGGGGAAGCTTTAGAGCATTGCTCGAGGTCGGAGACTTCTAATGGAAGGCTTGAACGTTGTGTAAGGCTTGTTCCTTTCTTCCTTGGAGAATGCCTCGTTATATAGGCATTATGTGAGTGGGCAATGGACCCCTGTAAGCATTATGGCAAGTGGAGTGTGGACCCCATTAAGCATCTTTGGCAAGTGGAGTGTGGACCCCATTAAGCATCTTCCAAATTAGGTGGTCCCCTTGAAATACTTTGGCAAGTGGAGTGTGGACCCCAGTAAGCATCTTCCAAATTAGGTGGACCCTGTTGAATAGTAACATTGGTAGACTTGTATGTCGGTAGAGCAAAAAGTAGAACTTTATGCATAGTGGGAGATATTATTGATGTCGGTAGAGCATCTTGAGGGACCTATGATTTTGGCCGAAAATAATTATTGTCGGCAGGATAAAGTAGTGGGTAGAGAAAACTCTATGATTAGAGTTATACTGGAGTTGATTATCTTATAAAAATAGGGAAAATAAGATTATAGTCCAGTATTTTTGAGTAGGTGCTGTATCGAAGAGGAAGTATCCTTTATTGTCCATGAGAATGGGACATGTTCTTCATGAATGTCAATTGATCCATCAGGTAATAATTTAAATTGGTAATTCATAATTGTTAATTCGGTAGCAACAAAATCAAAAGAAGGGTCGAATTTAAACCACCAATTCGAGAACCATGTGGGAATTTGACTATTAAAGTCAGGAGAAAAAGAAAATTCCCAAGAATAATCTTGATGGAAAAAAGTGTATGCCCATGCATCCATATAATCCCAATGATTGAAAGTTTGAGTTTCAGTGTAAAAGTGGAAAAGACGAATAAGGGGCTGAGTTATAAAGGTTTCACCCCATTCAGGTGGTTCAATAATTTTATGAATTAGGGCCTTGCGATAAGGTCTAGGAAGTTGGTTATTAACCTCTGAAAAAGAGACTGAATTAGTCGTAACCAAAATCGTTTCGTAGAAATTTCTACGTTCTAGAATTTGAGATGGACTATTGATCTCTGAGTCAAATTTGTCTGATCCACGATAGACAGGTGTATATAGCCATGCCAAATCGGAATTGGTAAGATCGCAAATTAGTTCATTGGAACTTTTCAAATATAATTTGGTATTGTTATCCTCAATAAAGGATTTACTAATATTCCTTTTCCTTTCTTTTAAGGAGGGAGATAATTGATCCCATTCGGGAGGAGAGTAAAGGTTTTCACTTTTTCTCTTAATAAAATCCGAATTAGGATTGGGAAAAGCCATTGCTGCTAAATAAAGCAAGTATGGTCGTATTAGACGTAAAGAATTTGTCTGGCAATTGTAGTCTGTAATTTTAGACAGAAGCCAGTTTTGTCTTATTGAAGACCATAAATAAATCCTTTTATTAGGATAAAATTTTGTATAGACCCCTCCTTTAATTAGGATGATTAGATCAGCACAATCCTTTAATTAGGATTAAATTAATTTCGTCTCATTGGAGACCATAATTCAGAAATAGGAATTTCTTGTCTTATTAGACTAATATCAATCCTTCAATTAGGATGAAGATAAATATTATATTGTCTTATTTGACATAGAGTAGTTTGTCTCCCTGTAAGCTACCTGTTGAGCTACCTGTTTACAAGGAAAGAAACGTTAGATATAGATTCTTCAAATATCTTTGTCTTTCCTGATTGGTTGGTAGAGGATTTGTCTGGTTTAATAATGAATTCAAAAATAACCTCTTTACCCATAAGGATAGTATGAATACCCTTATCATCAATTCTCTCAATTGGCCAGATAAGGCTAAAAAACGGTTTTCCTAAAATAACCATTTGAGATAAAGTATTGGATAAAATAAATTGAGTTGGAATTCTAATCATATTATGACATACCAAAACATTTGATAATTTATTATTAATTTCCATGGAAGAATTATTTGCCGTATTTAAGGCATAATAAACATTTTCAAAATACTTGGAAGGGACCAATTCTTGTCTAATGCAATTAAAATCAGACCCACTATCTATGAGGGCAATGGCCTCGAGAATAAAATCTTGGATAATGAGTTTAATATTAATATACCATTTTTGGTGGATATGATTATCCAATAGCATAAGTTTACCTTTTTCTTCCGGAATAATAAGAGGAGGAGGGAGATTAGTCTTATTTTCTAATTGGGAGATTCTCCATTTTAAATCTTTGATTTCGATTTTGAAATTATTTATATCTTTCCATAATTCAGAAATAGGAGTTTCTTTAATTAAAGGTTTTGATTCCATCCTGTCAAAAACCTTTTGTAAAGAATAAGGTTCCATAATACTGGAATTAAGTCTATTATTATAGGAATCCTTAATATATTTTTCAATAGCTTGACGTTTTTCTATAGGATTACTAATTTTATCAATCATATCTAGAATCAACGTCTGACTTTCAGAAAGCACATTCATGCTAAGACCATTCATATCAATAATCGCTTTATAATAGTCCTGGGAAGTCTTGCAGTGTGCAGAACAACCTTTTTTGGACTGAAAACTAGAGTCAGAATTACTAGTAGTAATTTCCTCCACTTCCATAACCTGGTCGGAAGATTCATCAGAATAATAATTACTAGCAATATCATTATTATCCAAAATTTGGTTTATTTGTTGTTTAATAGTATCATCTATGCTTAGATCGTTAATTTGTTTACGAATATCGGTTTTAGAATAACACCGATTAGCATAATGACCCTTTTTACCACATTTATGGCAAGTGATATTCTTAGAATTTCCTTTATCTTTATTAGATTTATGAGTAGGTAAATTCTGGTCAGATTTTTTGAAAGATTTTCTACGAAAATATTTCTTAGAAAATTTCTTTTGAGAGGAATTAGTTTTATTCTTTTGGTGTTTGGGCATATCATAACCAAATTGTTCACAAAATTGTCCTAATTCTTTTCGGCCAGTCAAATTTTGTTTCTTAAGTTGATTCTTAAGACGAATATCATTACAAAGGGCTAACCCCTCAGAGGTACATTCACTGATTAGTTCACCATAGGTGTAATAATCATACGGGATTTGAATGCCATCGTGTTTATTTTTTAGTCTAGTTTTGACTTTTTCAGCAAAAAGAATAGGTAAACCAGAAATAAATTTTTCTTTCCAAAAAGCATTATTTCCATCATTTCTATTAGTAATTTTAGTCATAAAGACATCCTTATACCAACGGAAATGGGTTAAAGTAGGACACTTTAAATTCATAAGTAGGTCTTTACCTCTTTCATTAGCTGTAATAGTATTACCAATAAAGTGTTTAATTATTGTCTGAATAAGTGTATAAACTGCATCAGGAACATGGGTTTGTTGGCCCGATGTATTAAGTTCAATTTTGACTGAATTAAGAATTTCATTTTTCTGGTCAAGGGTAAGAATATTATCCCACCATCCTTTTAATTGGCCAGTGAATCCGGCTACAATACAGCCAGCTGTTTGTTGGTCAGTATTATTAGAATTTTTACAGACAGTTGCGAACATACAAATTCTATGTAAGGTGACATAGATCATATATTCAGATAAACTGTCAATATTCCATTCATAAACTGTCTTGGCACTATAAGACGTTTGAATAGAAATATAGTCTTCTTCATTAAGAATGTCGGCCGGGGTAGGCCTAGGATAATAAGTCCTAGTAGGAGGTATTTTAGCTTTATTAGTTTTGCTAAAATCAATTTCATTAACTTCATGTTCCATATTTTGTAATATATTTTGAAATTCTTCTATATTTTCTTCAGATAAATCATCATTTTGTGACAAAACCGTAATATGGTTATTACTTAATTTAATATTTTTTAATTTTTTAGTTAATTCTTCCATAAAATCTTCTTGACTTAATTTATTATTATTTCCCAAATTGAGTTTCATATTAGGAGGAGGTCTAATATTAACCGGACAAATTTCATTATTTATTTTGGGTTGATGAATAGCATCTTCAATACGGATTAATTGTTTCCCAATAGTTTGAAGACATAAATTCGTATAGTTAGATTGTTTAAATATTTTATCGAATTCCGTTTTATTATCGGAAGGTTGAACATAGGCATTGGTTTCAAGAACAGAAGACTCATTAACCAATTTTAAAGGTTGAGTAGGAGGGTATATAGCCTTAATACTTTCTCCTTTATTAGTGGTCCAATTATTATAGAATTCTTGAATGACACAAGTTTCAAGGGTCCTATCCCATCTTAGTACATAATGTGCGAAGGGGATAATACTCTTGGTTCTATCCAAGTATCTATAATAATTATCTTTTATAATTTCATGTCTTCCATTACTATAATAATTATAATACCATTTCCGAAAAGTGTCATATTGAGGACTTTCCCATTCAGCATTAATAGCTATACGGTCAACTTTAAAATCATCAATAATTTCTATTGTATTAATAGAGAAATTCATCTCAGAAGGAGTAGGATTAAACCCAGAAGTTTTATTGTAAAATCCATGAGGAATAGCATTATTAGATTCCTTTATTCCTTTGATGTCAAATTCATCATCAATTTTTTCAGGAATACTAGAAGTGGAAGCTCTAGATGGTTCCTGATAGTAAAAATTCTTTACCGATTTAAGACGGGATATCCTATTAGAGGAAAATCTTATTTCAATATCACCCTCGGGGTTCTGGGTGATTTGATCTAGATTTCTAGTAATAGGTTGGGTAGGGACAATACCCTGATGATCCCAATTGTCAGGATAAGTAATTTGATCCCAAGGAATAATTTTATTACAAGCCATATTAGACTTTCCTAAATTAGTTTCAATAATGGTTGTATTACCTTTATTACTAATTAACTTAGCATTAGGGCTTAAGGTATTCATTACTTTAAATTGGATCCTATAAGCAATATTCAGAATCTCAGATCCAGCAATGAATTCATAACCTTTAGTGTCGAGGTCCATAATAACACTTTGCATAATATTATCATCGGATAAAGACAGTTCCAAATTAGGATAAATATTACAGTAAACAGGTCCATTACTAGTAGTGGACTCCATAATACCCATCAAGGATTTTTGATAGTTAGTACATCTAGCATCCCGAAGGGCTAGAAGGAAACAACAATCAATTCCCTTTAGGTGCAATGGTTTTACTGCAATTTGAATTAATCCTATATGGATATAATGATAATTTTGTCGATATCGATTAATATCTTGCTCAGTTATTAGGGAAATAGATTTTTTATCTCCATTAATAGGCATAGTATGTTCCACTGTTTTAATGGACATAGCAACTTTATAATCGAAAGAACCTATATTATAAATTCTTTTAGGTTCGATTTTGGGCATATCCCAATTTAAAAGTTCATTTTCCATTTTTTCTATATTAGAAATTTCAATGCATTCTTCATTTTTTAAGAATTTCTTTTTGTTTTTAAACATATTAAACATTATTGAATACAAAGGTATTTATATTAGAGAGATTTAAGATACGTATTAAAGCAGAATATTTTAAAGGGTAAAATGTCAATAAGAAGTTAGAGATCTTGTAGCTATTAACTTTTTAGTAATTATTCAGTAATAAGAACTTGTAAGTTTTTCTTTTTCTCCTTTTCTTTTATTTTGTAAATTTTAGTCTTTAATTTCATGTGAATAAAGTTTCTGTTCTTCTTCTCCTTTTTTATTTTCTGTTTTTTTTTTTTTTACTGTATTTTAATTTTATTTACTGTATTTTATGTTTTAAATTCTGTAATTTTCGCTGTTTTCGTAGTTTAATTTAACTATTTAAATTCCTGCTTTATTTTTGGTATCAGCGCCATGTCAGCGTAAATTACTGTTGGAGATCATGTAGTGATCTTGACCAATAGTAATTATCCAGTCTATAAGAACGATGATACTGTTTCATGTTCTTCATTAAGAAATAGAGAATAGTTCTAAGGGGGAACGAAAGCAACTCAGTTAAGAGCACTGCAACTCTGTAAGATGGGGAATCGATTGTCAAGCTGCTATTGGTGGCCTCTGACAGCAGCGGTGATGAAGGTGCAGAACACTTACGTGTTCCTAGACCTCTATTGCTTAACACCTTGTTAGAATATTATCTTATTACTTAATGAATTCTTTGGTTAGTCATTTGACATAGTCGCGTTGGATTACTCTGTAATCTCCGACTAATAATTACTTATATTTTATTTATGGTTAATTCCAACTCGGTCGCGTAGGACTACTTGTAGTCACCAGTTGTAGTGATTAAGTGTTCTAGGTGATGATGGTGTTCGACTTAGCCGTGGTCTTCGCCCGTTTAGCCGTAGGCAGGTGGCCGCTAGGCGTTTAGGGTTTTATACATTGGCTGTTAGAATTCATCATCATCCAGGATATGAGATTATTGCTAACTGAGACTTAAATCGTTGACTGTTGAGATTAATTATGAATTAAGATATGAAATAATTATTAGTTGTGACTTAATTCGCTGACTGTCAGTATTAATCATGGAAAAGGAATTCGATATATGGTTTTATGTTCTTATTACTGAATAATTACTAAAGAGTTAATAGCTACAAGATCTCTAACTCCTTGTTGAAATCTTCACCTTATAATAATGAATAATAAAATCTATCTTGATGTTTTCACTATCCCTTATGGGGACAGATCGGAGGATGATCCTTCTCCTGTTAAATCAACAGGATTTGTTATTGATCGTATAGCTATCAATAAAGATTGGGAAAATCCAAGGAATGATTCTTTCCGTAAAATATATATGAGGTGTTTTAATGAAGACCAACACCAATATATTAAGACCAAATACTACAATTATCTAGAACAATTTCAAATAATTATCCCTTTTGTCCACTATGTAGTGGATAATATCCCTATATACAGGATCGAGAAAACTGACACTTCTAATGAAAATTTTACGAGTAATAAAATTATCGATACTGATAATAATACTATTACCTTATCACGGGATATGAATACTGTACCCAATAAGGTATCTGGTAAAGATAATGGAGACAATAATACCAACGCCAGTTCAGAGGATGGACATGATGTCATTCTTGAGAAAACTGACAGTGATATTAACGTCAGCCTCGAAGATAAGGAGGAGGTCATTCTTATTTCTTCTAAACAAGTTGATAATTATATCAACGATAAACATGATAATATCATTCTTGTTTCTTCTAGGAAAATGGACAGTGATATTAAAGACAGTCTAAAGGATAAGCATGATGTCCCTCATAAGGACACTCATGATATCAATTATGATGTCACCCACGATGTCACTCTCATTTCCTTTAATAATAAAATTATTATTTCAGACTTTACTGGGAATAATGAGATAGGACATTATCCTAATCAATTTGGTGAGACTATAAGTATTTTATCACCGAGTATTACAAATATTATTACTCAGAGGAAAACCTCTAAAAAACCCTTTCGACAGAAATCTATCTATAAAAGAGTCTTTTTCACAAAACAATTTGTTTCCAATAATCAATTTCTTAAAAGAAAAATTTTCAAAACCTCCTTTCATCAGAAATTCGAATACAATCAAGATGAACAACCAGTGAGGCCTTTAATCAGATACAATGTTCAGGTGAAATTCTTGCTTATTAAATGTACACATATTTGCCCTAAAATTAGTTCAATAGAAGTTATGATGCACAATTAACCTTGGGCAAGAATTATGTATTGTTGGGGTTAAAATAGGCTGGTAAGATGTAGTAGATTAATTCAGGAATGTATCCAAGAACCAACATACAAATTTAAGTGTAACCAAACATTGCATGAACCATAGATCACCAAACATGGTGATGAAAATTGTTTATTTTCTGATCAATTTTTTTTCTTTCTAGAATACCAATTTGAATATTAATGATAGGCCTTGCAGACATCGCACAACCTAAGAACGAAAATGTGTCTGGCGTGCAAAAATTTGTCAACCAACCCTTTGCATGAATTCTTTGTCCTATAAGAACGTCTTTGCATGCAGACCCATAGACCCAACCAACCTGTGGCACTGAAAATATTCAATTAATCATATTCTGATAAAACTTTGTAGAGGTTGTGAAATACTATTTATACTATGGGCAAAAGTGAACTGGCTGACTTGTGTGCTTCATTGTTTATTAGATTCATAGCTATATAGTCAAAAAATTTCAAGGTCGCTTTCAAAGAGCTTGAAAGATTGGTTGGTGAATCTGATGGTTCATTCATCATTCAGAATAGTTGTCCTGCTGATCTCGTAAGCTCCTTTGAATTCCTAAATATCGGTTTTATTACTTCCTGATTTTGTGTGGCTGGAACAAAGAAGTTACGGCATTCATTCAACCATTTGTATATAAAGAAAAAATATATCTAAGTAATCAATCAACATTTACCATTGGTGAAGACATGATTTTCAAATTAAAACTTGGCTTCGTTAGGTGATAATCTATAAGTCATCCAGTTTCACAATAGTTTGGTCCTTGAATTTCCATTAATTCAACACAAATATTATGTTGAAAAGTAAGTACTTACATTAGTGATAGTTCTTGCTATCACCTCAACACACCATTATATCCATAAAACAAAATTTGTTGTTTGCAAAAAATTTGATTTTTCTGGAAATGTATAGATGAAATTAAAACTATTCACTTATAAATAAAATTTGAAGCATTGACATGAAAGCAACAACGATAGTATTAGGTTGAAATCAATAATAGAATCGTTAGTCGAATATCAAATTAAAAATAGAAATATTAATTAATTGTACAAAGCTCATATAGTCCAGGTTTAATTATGGGTTGTATGTATTATTTGTATAATTGACTTTGGTTATAGATACTGAAAATAAAAATAAAATTAAACACAAAAAGACTTGAATTTCAAATTTTTCTTTGTTGAAAAAGAGAGAAAAAACAAAGTGTTCATTGATGAAAATATGAGAGTAGAGAGGTGATAGAGGTTTGATGATAAGCTAGAACTGATTGATAACAGGGAGAGACGTATGAGACAGATAGAGTTGTATGATAGAATCTATACTCTCTATTAAAGTTGGGCATGTTCTTAAGCAAATATTCTCTCTCTAAATTATAGAAAAATTGATGCTCTAATCAAAGAGAATTTGATTAAAATTTAGAATTGAAAGGTCATTTTAGAACTTTTACGCAATAGTAAATTAGTAAGTCTATTTAAATAATTTCACTCCAAATTAAATATTTAAAGTTAACCAATATAAGATAAACACTAATTTGTAAACATCAAAAGTTGATCCATGTGAAAAAACTGATGATTTAATCGAAGAGAATTTTGTTAAACCAAAATTAAAAGATTATTTATTAAAATCACATAACTAAAATTTATCCAAAATATGTTCAAAAATCAAAAGAAGTAAACACTATAACTTGATTAAATCAATATGTTTACAAACCAGATGAATTGAACGTCTTATCCAAAATATTGGTATTTTGTCAAAAGTTAAAATTAAATCTTTTGTTAAAAAATATAAAAATATAGTAACATAAGCAAAATAATGTCAAGAATTTGGATTGTGAGCTTGGAGATATAATTTACACTCCAAATTAAAAACGTCAATTTATATTATTTAAATTGTTAAGAAAATTATATAGGTAAACAAATACAGTAAATAAATCCTCAATAAACACTATAAAATGATATTATTATTATTATTATTATTATTATTATTATTATTATTTCACACCACATCTTCGATGACTACACAAAAATGAGAATACAATTTAATTAATTTGATCTAAAACTTAAAAATAAACCTTTAAAAATAAAAAAAAAAAAATATATTATATATGTATTCTTTTTCTTTTTCGTTTTTTTTTTTTGGAGGGGGGAGAACGCTACAAAATTAATATGCAACATTTAAATTTTTTCTCTTTTTTTAGAAAAAGTAAAAGTGTAATGTTATATTCAACACAAACACCGAAAAACAATTGATCTATCAACCATTGCCTTCATATAATCAACATTGTAATTTCCCGCACAATACAGTAGTTATGAAAAACATTATACAAACAAAGAAAACTCCTAAAAAATACAGTATTAATTAAAAAAAAAATTCTTATGACTTGCATCAAATCAGGACAACAATACTTTTATGGAGGAATTAGAAAATAAATATACATATATTCCAACAATAATTTTCAATAGCAAAAATCAAAATCAAATTACAACATGTAAAACTCACGTATAAAATAATACCCGTGCATTGCATGGGTTAAATAACTTGTTTAATATGTGGATAAACCCAATCTCTATAAAAACAAATTATATAGGTAAACAAATACAGTAAATAAATCCTCAAAAAATATTATAAAATGATAGTAATTTATTATTATTATTATTATTATTATTATTATTATTATTATTATTATTTCACAATTACATCTTCGATGACTACACAAAAAATGATAATATAAATTAAATTAATTTGATCTAAAACTTAAAAATAAAACCTTTAAATCAGGAAAAAAATAATTTTATGGAGGAGTTAGAAAATAAATATACATATACATAATAAAATTCTACTTTTAATCAATTTCAATAGCAAAAATCAAAATCAAATTATAACATGTAAAACTTACATATAAAATAACACTCGTGCATTGCATGGGTTAAATAACCCAATCTCTATAATCTCATGTGCAAATCTTGACCGTTGTTTGTCTTTTTACCAAATTTTATAAGTGCCGGTTATAATATAGATTTTTCAAGAACATTGTACCTTATGCACATATATAATCTTCATTTGCTTTTCACTGTTGTCCAGATATTCTATATATTACACCTCAAGTATCAATAAATTTCATCTTTTAAAAATTTGTGTGGTGTTCAAAAAATAATAATTTAAATATAATTCAAAATAAGCGTTCCGGAGGGACGGGTCATACCTAGTCTATATTATACTGTGAGGATGGCACAAACAATTTGTCTTAGATAAGACAAAAAAGGGTCTGGATTGTCTAGAGATCTGTGGATGAGGGGAGATCTGTGGGTGAGATTATATCGAAGGTTGGGTCCAAACTTAAGTTGTGTAGAATGGCTAGGATCGTCTTGAGATCTGTAGGATAAATTAAGATCAGAAGTCGAGATCTGTTTTAATTTTTAGTGGGCTTAAGTTTAATTTCGTCATCCAAATCCACGATAAAACCAAATCCAAATCCAAAACCAAAACCAAAACCAAACCCCCTCTCTCTATCACTATCAACTCTGTTGAAATTGCAACTGTTATGGTATTTTAATAAACTCTGGAGTACTGGATTAATTTGATTTGGAATTTGACTTGGTCTCAAATATCTTCAGCACGTTTCTATTCAGTTGATTTATGATTTATCCACTTCAGTTTTGTGTGCACATATCCCTTAGATTTTGCTAAACAATTTCACAACGTTCTACTCGTTTTTCAATCTATTTATACTCCCCTAAAAGCAATGGTTTTATATATCTTTTCTTTTGAGTATTATAAATCAGAAAAAGCAATGAATTGTGTGAGTCTCTGTATGTTCTTTTAAGTTCTGTGCAGAGAAGTAAAAGAACTCCTTCTCCTTGGCTGTTGTATTCTGGAGGTTGCACATCCTCTTCTGCATTTAGTGAGAAGACCGAGAGGCGCGAAACAACCTTAAAGAGAGCGACCTAGTTCCACGCCTCAGCCATCAAGTTATTATCTTTCTTCTATTTGATTGCAGGTTAATACTTCCCCAACAATTTTAAGATTGTTTCGCCTCCCTGCAATCAATGGCTGAAACAAATCAGTCCATTTCCAATGACAACAATCAGAATAGACCCTTTGTCTTTATGGGTCAGCATTTTAAAAGATGGAAGGCTAAGATGCATTTTTATCTCTCTCTGAAGAAAGTTGCATTTGTTCTTGATGAACCAAATCCGGCTACTACTGATCAACACGAACCAACGAGGTCTCATGATGTCGAAAGATGGGTGGAAGCAGATTTCAATTGCAAAAATTATATCCTCAATGGCTTGGCTGATGATCTGTACGACTACTACTCTAAGTTAGCTAATGCAATAGATGTATGGAATGCTTTGCAAAAGAAGTATGATACCGAGGAAGCTGGCTCAAAGAAGTATGTTGTAAGTAGATATTTAAAAGTTATTATGGTAGATCATAAGTTTGTTATCGCCCAATGCCATGACCTACAGAAAATTGTTCATGAAATACTTTCAGAAGGGATGAAAATTGATGAACAATTTCAAGTTCCAGTCTTGATAGACAAACTACCTCCCTCCTGGAAGGATTTCAGGAACACTTTGAGGCATAAGAGCAAAGAATTCTCAATTGAGAGTCTTATAACAAGACTTCGTATTGAAGAAGAATCTCGAATTCAAGACCAGAAAGACGAGATTATAGTTTCATCTACTAAGGTTAATGTAGTCAACCAGCAGCCCAACAAAGGCAAGCTTATCTAAAGCCTACAAAGAAAACCGACAAATTCAAGAAGGCGTCAGGACACAAGAAACAATATAACCAGGTTAATGTGAATCAAAAGTATCCTTCTAGAAATTTCAAAGATATGTCTCAGGTGATTTGTTACACTTGTAAGAATCTTGGACATTATGCTAGAAATTGTAAGTCTGGTGTTGTTCCACAAGCGAACGTAACCGAAGACCCATATGTGGCTATGATCTCTGAGATCAATTCTATTTCGTTAGTAGAAGGATGGTGGGCAGAGTCAGGTGCTTCTAAGCATGTTTGCTATAATAGAAACTGGTTTAAGTCATACACTAAATCTGACGATCAGAAAGTGTTACTTGGTGATTCACATACCACTAGAGTTCTAGGATCTGGTGATCTGGAGTTGCAGTTTACTTCAGGGAAGAAACTGATCTTGAAAGATGTCCTACATACCCCTGAGATAAGGAAGAACCTGGTGTCTGGTTTTCTGTTGAACAAGGCTGGTTTTAAACAAGTTATTGAAGGTGGTCAGTATGTTATTACCAAGTCTGGTAGTTTTGTAGGAAAAGGTTATGCTTGTGATGGTATGTTTAAACTTAATGTTGTTGACGTTAATAAAGCTTCTACTTCTGCTTACATGATTTCTTATTCTATTAATGTTTGGCATGCTAGACTCTGTCATATTAATAGGAAATATGTTAAGAACATGAGCATGATAGGACTAATTCCTAAACTAGTTATTAATGAATTTCAACAATGTGAATCATGTACTAAGGCTAAGATTACTAAGACCCCTCATAAGTAAGTAGAAAAAACCAATAAACTTCTTGACTTAGTTCATACTGATTTGTGCGAGTTTGATGGTAAATTAACTAGAAGCGGAAAGAGATATTTTATTAGTTTCATTGATGATTTTTCCAAATATACATATGTTTATCTTTTGAAACAAAAATGTGATGCATTTGATGCTTTCAAACTCTATACTACTGAAGTTCAAAATCGGCATGATAGAAAAATTAAAAGAATTAGAAGTGATAGAGGTACTGAATAGGACAATGCTGATTTTAGAAATTTTCTAGCTTCACATGGTATAATTCATGAGACCACATCACCTTATTCACCTCAAATGAATGGTGTCGCTGAACGTATAAATAGAACTTACACTGAATTAATGGTTGCTATGCTACTATCTTCAGGAGCTCCCTCAAACTTATGGGGTGAGGCTCTTTTGACTGCATGTTACGTTTTTAATAGAGTTCCTAACTCGAAGACGAAAATAACTGAGAAACTACAAATAGTGCTAATCTAACAGTTCAATATTCAAACAACTTAAACGATATGCAGAAAGTAAATAACACACAGAAATTTTTAACGTGGTAAAACCCAATATGGGAAACGTCCACGGTTGTCCTCTCGACAACAAATAATCCACTAGATGAAAAGAGATGTACAAACCTATCAACTACCTGCACTCACTGCGAGTTGATACTCCTGGTTATCTCTAACACCTTGACTTCACCAGAGCACCTTGATGTACGCACAAGACACTCGACTTCTTGATGAACACACAAGAAGACTCGAAGCCGATCTATGTAACAAGCTTACACCAGAGTTCCTTGATGAACACACAAGGATACTCGACTTCTTGATGAACACACAAGAAGACTCGAAGCTAAATCAATATAAACAATAATGAAGAAGAAGATGAATGGGGAAGAAGAAGATGAGTTCAATCACCAAAACCACCTAAACCAAAACCTAAACAAACTCCAAGAAACAAGAGGTGAATTGGACGGCCAAAGAACTAGCTTGTTCTTTGGAAGAGAAACCCTATTTATACATAGGGTTGGAAAACCACCGAAAATGGGCCGAAATAGTAAAAGCCCACTTTGGACGTACGTACGTCGATATGACGTTCGTACGTCTCCAAACGAAAATACTCCTGCTGCCTGCTGTGACGTACGAACGTCCTGTAAAGGTTCGTACGTCCAGACTACCAACAATCTTGCTGTCATTCGATACGTACGTACGTCCTTAAGAGGTACGTACGTCCTGGACCAGAAATCACACCAATGACACACGACGCGAAGGCAAGGACACGGGACGACGCGCGTACAACCAGGTTTTCTTAACAATGAACTCAAGGTGAGATAACCAAGGACACTTTGTCACAAAATTGATGTCAAACCACTTCATGCCGGTTTCAATCTCCCCCTTTGACATTGATTTTGTGACAAAAACCTATGACTCTAATAGCACTTATAAAACGTGCTTACAAACCCAAACCATGACATTTATAAAACATGCCTACAAAAACACTCAAGGTAAAACACATACCGAGTCACCAATTCTTGATATTCAGCTTGAGCAAAATGCTTTAACCATCAGAGACCGAACGGAAGCAACAAAGAATTTCCGAAGTAATCAAGGAATCAACATAAGTTCCTTCGAGTAACTCCCCCATACTTCATGAGCTCCAAAATTTTGACAGCTCCCCCATAACTGTATAACTCCAGCTCCCCCATAACTGTATAACTCTTAAAACATCAACACGTTCATTCCCCGCATACATGTAGCATACCTGAAACATGACCCAAGAATACCCTAACAACAAAGAGACGATTGTTAGTAATTAGAGTCATAAATCTCCCCTTTTTTGTCACAACAAGTGAACAAAATAACCAAGTAACAAGAGAAACGATAAATAACAATAATAAACAAATAACGAAGAAAGGAAAACAATACCAAACAAAGATGACAAAACAGATAAAAAGATAAACCTATCCCAACTCGTAAAGTTCAAGAGAACAACAAATGAACAAACACATAAAACCATAGTAATAAGAACCAACAAAGACAGAAGAGAAAGCTGAAGTTAGCAAATTCGAAAAAACTCGCTCCCAATGACCTAGAGGAAGCTTGGAGAAATAAGCTTCCGCACGAGCTGAAGATCTAATCCACCGAGCTTTCACATGATCATCATAATCCTCTAGCCATTCACTCCCAATGATTGACATGAACCAAACAAGGATTAAGAAAAAGTCGATGGATATAGTCATACCCATGGGGAACGCGACAGAAGCGACAAACCTTAGCATTATTTTTATACTCCATCACCATAAACGACACGTAACCAACAGTCGGAACAAAAACCCCATGAAGTTCATACTCTGCCATGGAATAAATCTGAGAAACAAAGAGAGAACTAGAAGGAGGTAAGAAGACACAATAGGAGGAAGAGAAGAGAAGACTCCCCTATATATAGGAGACAAGAATAAATCTAATCATAGGCCTAAATAGGGAGGTCCATTAACTAATTAGCAGGAAATGACTGCAAAACAGAAGGAGACTAGAGCTAATATTAATATAGCAATATCCAATAACAAGCTCGACATCTAATATAGCAATGCTAACGTTAGAAACAAAACGATATAACAAAAGAGCAATGTTAAGTACAAAAATGTGAAGAGTAAACCAGAAAACTAACTACTCGGACTCCGAGGCACCATCACTGTGTTCACCATCACCCTCGTCCTCACTCTCGGAGTCATCACCATCACTCTCACCTGGAACTGGAGGCACCTCTTCCGGAAATGGAGGCAAATCGGTGGGAGTGAAGTCCAGCTGAAGATGACGCATCTGGGCGACGTTCATCGCATGAATATCACTGAGCATGACATCATGACGAGAGAGAATGACCCCAAAACGATCTAACCGAGCATCCATATGATCCTGACGACGTCGGAGAGAGGAAACCCGAGCATCAATTGCTGCAACTGCCCGATTGCCCCTAGCAGAGGCTGAGATGGGACGTCCAGAGGTCAAAGCCCGATCAAAATCATCATGGCGAACAAGAGCCCTGCCTCCCCAAATGAGATGATGCGTCAGACGCGCACCCACGGACTCAAAGGCCGACTTTCTAGACTGACAGCCCTTCTTGATGGCGTTGACCCAATCATGGCCAACGAACCTTGGAGGGCTCACCTCCATATACTGTCCCTGAAAACCCAAGTGCTTGAGAATAGTCATTATAAAGCTAGGGAAAGGAAGAGTACCCTTAGCTGCATCAATTTGAAGCATCCGAGTGTAGATGACCTCAGAAAGATGAATATGGTGCACCGACATACAAACCACTAATTTGACCATGTCGTCGGTCATGATGATCTTGTTGCCCTTGGAGGGGTAGATGTTGGAGTGGGCAACCATGTGCAAGAGGATGGCGCTGTAATGCTGGGCATGATACCTTTCTGTGACACCATCAACAAACATCTGCTGAACTTGATTGACAAAGTCAATTTGAATCGTATCCGGAACTGGCCATCTGACAGAAACAGCATCTTCAGGAATAAAGTCACCATCAATACCCAACGCCTCGCGTATCACCTTAGGAGAAATGGTGTATCGCTGACCTTCAATTAAGACCGAAAAACTCGAGCGATTCTGCGAGGGTGTCTTTGTCTCATAGAAGGCTATTGTATGCTCAACCGAGTACTTGGTGATTGGTTGAGCCACGCTTAGCCAATTCCGAGTCTCAAAGAATAAAGATATGTTGCCGAGTTGAGAAGCCCCTAGAGGGGTGGCAGCAATATCTCCCAAGTCGAAGAAACGCTCGGGAACAATGGCCTTGGCCCGAGGATGAGCACCAATGGATGTGGGACGAGGCGACAAGTCCGGAGTAGAACCTCTACCCCTCTGAGCACGAGGAACACATGTGCCCGAGGACGACGCACCCTTGGAGGCTGTGCGTGCGCGCTTTGGAGGCATCGTCTACACAATCACAACAGTAAACATACGAAAAGTGTGAGTGAAATGCAACTCCAAACAAGATAAACAACCATTTGAGTCATGTAGACATTTTGTCAAGCACTTGGTGAGCACAAACCAAAAGTAAGATTAAAACATCAAACAATAAGCACATTCACACGGCATATGATTAAGAGAAGAAGAAGAACTGCAAGGTAAACAAAAACTAAACCAACAACACAACAGAATCAAACTTTAAACATCACATTCCATTTCTCCACATTCAACCATTCACAACATTCAAACGAAAGACGAAGAGAAAAGTTACACCATCAAAGATAACCATTAAAGGCAATGCATCGGAGCACAAGAATAGCTTACTATGTACTAGAGATAAGAAGAAAGACACCACCGAACTCTGTTGAACACTTAGAACACAGAAGAGAGGGAATTGCTTAAACAAGCTATAAGAATAGAGAAGTAGGAGAGAGATATATGAGAGATACAAAGAGAGAAGATTTGTTTCCTTTCGAAAGCAGAGTGTAGAGCCTTGAAAGAAGGAACCACACTGGTTCGTGCGAAGAGAGAGATAGCACGATTTGAATGAAACAGTTGGGCAAAAGGTTTAACCAAAATTTGAATTTAAACAGCAAATGGGCCGGACAGTATCAGGGACGTTCGGACGTCCTAAAGACGTTCGTACGTCGGGACTCTTAAAAAAAACATCTGTCAGACCCTACGTTCGTACGTTCTAATAACGTTCGTACGTTGGAACAAGATCTGCCCACCTCAACGTTCGAACGTCATGACAGCGTTCGAACGACCCTTTTTTTTTTTTTTTTTTTTTTTTTTTTTTTTAACGAATGAAAGAACAACCTAAAGACCAGAAAGCAAACCGACTAACAACACAAACCATAATAAGAAGATAAAAGGAAAATAACCGATGTACCATAGAAGTGAAGAGGAACACATCATGAACTTCCAAAAACAGTAGCCAATCCCAATCCGTACAAAAATAAGAGGCAATATATGGGGGTAAACAAGAGATTGAACACATAAGAGAATTGAAGTGCATCATAAACTAAACCTCGGTGTGTGTAGATGCAATGCAATGCATAAAGAGAGAGAAAGTTCACCACTAGAACACACCCTTTGAAGACCTAGAATATAGAACCATCAACAAGAGACATACGATTAGATTAGTAAGGGAGCATAGAAAAAACAAACTCCAACCCCCTTTGAAACAAATGTTATGAGTAGAAGGCAAACGAATATAAATATATAAATATGATCTTTCACATGAAAACCAAGACATTAAAAAGGCAAAGGAATATAAACTTTGTATGCCTTTCATAAAAAAAACAATGAATATGCGCTTGGATTTTTATTTTGCCGCATAAGGTGGAGTTTAGTCTACATCACTCTAATGTCATTCCCGCGTGGGAGGGATCTTTGCCTCCATCTTTTCAAATACACGAGGGTAGGGTGTAGCCTACATCTTTTTGACAAACACAAACTCAAGAAGTGCAATACCATGATAACGTGCAACACAAGAACTAACATCTCTTGAGTGCATCCGTCAGAGCATGACCCTCACAACCCCAACGGGTTCTTAGCCAACTGATATTGCTTCAAAGACAATCAAATGGCTGGGGATAAAGTGAGTCATTGACCACTAACAAGAGTTGTAATAGGAAGATAAGAATGCTCAATAACACAAACAACAAGATGAACATTAACCAAAACAAAGGAGAGATAGCTCAAGATCACATAAATACTCGAGAGATAGAGAAGTTCTATGAGCTCAAAGAATATGTAAGTGGTTTCCAAAAACTCCCATCATGCAAGCATGCCGTGCACTGTGCAAACAAGCGAGGAAAAATGCATGATACATACCAAAACATACTTAAGAGTTCAGAAAGAGAAAACACCCAAACATATTGCAACTTATTTAAGACAATTGAATTAAACCAATATCTCAGAAAAGATGCATCCAACAACACATATATGGAATAAATAAAGAAAAATAGAAGGAATAACCAACAATGTATTCAGACATGCAACATGATCTGCAAGCTAAACAAACAAAGTAGAAAAAATAGAAACACCAAACAAATAGCCTATGTGGTTAGAGAAATATGCAACTCAAATAACACAAGGCTAGAAACAACCTACATCATCCCAAATATGGGACACCACCAGACCTTTGCAAGTCCAGAAAAACCTTCAACTTATCCTTTGTTACCCATACTTGTTTAACACTAGGCGTGCACACCTTGGGAGGTGAAATGATATGAGATTTTCCCTTAACACGCTTTGCAATACACTTGTCCTTAACTAATTCCTCCTTAGTCTTAGACTTCCTTTTGTTGGAATACCTGTTTTTCTTAAACCTGTGATGAGAACCATTATAATTCCAAGGTCTAGAAAATGAACAAGAAGGAACATTAGAATCAACATGAATATAACGATGAGGAACACGAGAATAGGATGAAACATGTTGATCAAAATCCCAACAAAAACTATCCAAATGACCAACTCTACCACAATAAGAACAATGAAAAACATTAGACTTACTCAAAGAATTCTTATAAGAAGATGTGGTGGTAGAAGATGAAACATGTATGTCACCATTGTATTTGTGACATGGTGCCTTAACAAAACCTATACCTCCATTATGAGAACAATATGGCTTATCAGTAAAAACAGCCTTACCATTAACCTTAGACATAAAATTCTTACGAGAAACATGCTGAAAATTAGTAGCATTAAGTCTAGTCTCAATAGGTGGGGTAGGCAAAAGGGCAGACAAACTAGTAGATTTTACAGGAGTAATCACACTAGATGAACTAGTGGAACTATCAATAGGAGAATCAAATCTAGTTTTGTCCAAAACCTGCAATTGGAGTTGAGTAGACGTTAAACCGTTCTTTGTTACCTCATACTCCACCAATAGAGATTTGTATTTCTCATCGACCTCCTGATTGGCCTTCTCTAAAGCTGCAATTCTACATAACAAGTCAAGTTTTTCTTTGTCAAATAATTGAAAAATAGAAATTGTATCATCTGCAGCATAAGAAATCTGTTTTTCAAGAATCTCAATTTTATCCTGCAAAGAAAGATTAGCCTTTTCCAAATGTTCAATTTTGGATTCATAAATTTCCCCTTGAAGCATATAGTCCTCTGCACAATGTCTGAGTCGTTGTTCTAGAGAATCAACCTTAGTCTGCAATACACCATTATCTCCAAAACAAACATTATCAGAAATAGTAGACACATTACAATTAGCTTTATTAAATTTTTCCTGCAAATCAATATTAGCTTTTTGTAATCTTTCACATTCTTTTGCAGAAAGTCTGTAAAGAAGAGCCCAATCACTATTGCTAACAACATACAAATTATCATCATTTTCAAAATCAGATTTTGGTTTTGTAGATTTAGACGATTTAGCAATAAAATTATTATGACCAGACTCATGAACCATCATTGCACTCATAGGATCGTTAGCGTGAGCCTTGACGCTCCTTAACCAGCCCCCAGCGACTGATACCAATTGAGAAACTACAAATAGTGCTAATCTAACAGTTCAATATTCAAACAACTTAAACGATATGCAGAAAGTAAATAACACACAGAAATTTTTAACGTGGTAAAACCCAATATGGGAAACGTCCACGGTTGTCCTCTCGACAACAAATAATCCACTAGATGAAAAGAGATGTACAAACCTATCAACTACCTGCACTCACTGCGAGTTGATACTCCTGGTTATCTCTAACACCTTGACTTCACCAGAGCACCTTGATGTACGCACAAGACACTCGACTTCTTGATGAACACACAAGAAGACTCGAAGCCGATCTATGTAACAAGCTTACACCAGAGTTCCTTGATGAACACACAAGGATACTCGACTTCTTGATGAACACACAAGAAGACTCGAAGCTAAATCAATATAAACAATAATGAAGAAGAAGATGAATGGGGAAGAAGAAGATGAGTTCAATCACCAAAACCACCTAAACCAAAACCTAAACAAACTCCAAGAAACAAGAGGTGAATTGGACGGCCAAAGAACTAGCTTGTTCTTTGGAAGAGAAACCCTATTTATACATAGGGTTGGAAAACCACCGAAAATGGGCCGAAATAGTAAAAGCCCACTTTGGACGTACGTACGTCGATATGACGTTCGTACGTCTCCAAACGAAAATACTCCTGCTGCCTGTTGTGACGTACGAACGTCCTGTAAAGGTTCGTACGTCCAGACTACCAACAATCTTGCTGTCATTCGATACGTACGTACGTCCTTAAGAGGTACGTACGTCCTGGACCAGAAATCACACCAATGACACACGACGCGAAGGCAAGGACACGGGACGACGCGCGTACAACCAGGTTTTCTTAACAATGAACTCAAGGTGAGATAACCAAGGACACTTTGTCACAAAATTGATGTCAAACCACTTCATGCCGGTTTCAATCTCCCCCTTTCGAACTTTGGAAATTCAAGAAACCCAATGTTAATTATTTTTGTGTTTGGGGTTGTTTAGCATATGTAAAAATTCCTGATAAAAAAAGAGTTAAACTTGGTAGTAGAGCTTATGAATGTGCATTTATAGGATATGCAATTAACAGTAAAACATTTAGATTTTTGGATTTAAAGAATAATGCTGTGATTGAATCTCTTGATGCTGAATTTTATGAAGATAAATTCTCGTTTATATTTGTAACTAGTGGGGGTTCCCATTTGTTTGATAACTTGCAATCTTCTTTCGATTCTAGAACACATGATAGAAATACTAATATTGAGACTGAACTTAGAAGAAGCAAGAGGGCTAGAACTACTAAAGACTTTGGCCCGGACTTTCATGTTTTTACTTTAGAAGGTGATCCTTCATCATTAGAATAAGCCTTAACATCTCCTGACTCGGATTTCTGGAGAGAATCCATCCAAGATGAGATGGATTCCCTCTTGGCTAATAAAACCTGGGAGTTAGTGGATCTACCTCCAGGGTGCAAAAGCATAGGTTGTAAATGGGTTTTAAGAAGGAAATTGAAACCAGATGGGTCTGTCGAAAAATTTAAAGCTAGACTAGTTATTAAAGGCTATAAACAAAAGGAAGATTTTGACTTCTTTGATACTTATTCCCCTGTTACTAGGATAACATCCATTAGAGTTTTATTTGCAATAGCTTCTATTCACAATCTGGTCGTACACCAGATGGATGTTAAAACAGCTTTTTTAAATGGTAATTAGAAGAGGAAATATATATGGACCAGCCCAAAGGGTATATAGAATTGGGTAAAAGTGGTAAAGTATGCAAACTAGTTAAGTCACTATACGGTTTGAAACAAGGACCTAGACAGTGGCATGTAAAATTTGATGAAGTTGTCTAATGGCTTTAAAATTAATGAAAGTGACAAATGCATATATTAGAAATATTTTGATGGTAATTGTGTGATTATATGCTTGTATGTGGATGATTTATTAATTTTTGGTACTAGTCTACAAGTAGTTAAAGACACCAAAAATTTTCTGTCACAAAAATTTGATATGAAAGATCTAAGAGAAGCTAATGTAATTTTGGGTATTAGGATAACTAGATCTGATCATGGCATATGTTTGGATCAATCTCATTACATTGAGAAATTGTTGAAAAGATACGATCATTATGATAATACTCCTGTTTGTACTCCTTTTGATCAAAATGTTAAATTATTTGCTAATGAAGGTGATTGTATTAATCAGAAAAAATATGCCAGTATAATAGGTAGTCTAAGGTATGCAACAGACTGCACTAGACCTGATATTGCATACGCGGAAGGCGTGTTATGCAGATTTACTTGTAATCCTGGCACCGAGCATTGGTATGCTATTGGTAGGCTAATGCAATATCTAAAGAGAACTTTGAAGTTATGACTTCATTATATATAGTAGGTTCCCTGCGACACTAGAAGGGTTTACTGACGCTGATTGGAATACCTTGTCAGAAGACTCCAAAACTACTAGTGAATATATATTTAATATAGGCGGTGGTGCTGTTTCATGGAAGTCCAAGAAACAGACTATTGTCGCACAATCTACAATGGAGTCTGAGCTTATTGCTTTAGCCATCGCTAGTGAAGAAGCTACTTGGTTGAGAAACCTTTTAGTTGATATACCAATCTGGCATAGACCCATACCTGCCACTCTAATTCATTGTGATAATACTACTACTGTTAGTAGAGTACATAGTCTTTACTATAATGGTAAGTCGCAACAGGTACGTCGAAAACACAGTTTAGTGAGAGAATTAATCTCTAATGGTTCGGTAACCATTGATTTTGTAAGGTCTGGAAATAATTTAGCAGACCCTTTCACCAAAGCTTTGGCTAGAGAAAAGGTATGGGATACCTCAAAAAGTATGGGACTTAAGCCTATTCCGAGTTGAATCATATGTGATGGAAACCCAACCTAGGGACTGAGATCCCAAGAACTAGGTTCAAAGGGAAGAACAATTCATATATGATAAGTTGGCATCATGCATATATACTTTAAGTCTTATACGAGTATAAATGGATTCATTTAAATGCATGATTTTCTTGTAGCTGATTATAAGGATGAGTATAATGCTCTTAATGAGTTCTATGGTTCATATGGACAGAGTGTATGGCTACAAGAACAATCTTGATAGACTCACCTAGTGAATGTGAAGATGGGGCCGTCTTCTATGAGAATTTGGGCAAATTCTCTAGAGCATTCATGATACCAGGATAAAGCACATGGCCTGAATTGTGCTAGTTGTGAGACTACACGTTAAAGGATATTGTGTGTGTTTAGTATTTTCTGTATACTCAAGGATCTATGTTTGAAGACTTAGTCACCTAGAATCCTTATACTTTAAACACTAAGCACTACGTGATGGTTTAAGTCTGTTGACACCTTCTCTTAAGCATAATATTCTTGTTTCTACTGATCTGTTTGCTCTTCTATTTTTGTAGTTTTTATCAAGTTTTTTAAAATATGTGGGGGATTATTATGGTATTTTAATAAACTCTGGAGTACTGGATTAATTTGATTTGGAATTTGACTTGGTCTCAAATATCTTCAGCACGTTTCTATTCAGTTGATTTATGATTTATCCACTTCAGTTTTGTGCGCACATATCCCTTAGATTTTGCTAAATAGTATCACAACGTTCTACTCGTTTTTCAATCTATTTATACTCCCTTAAAAGCAATGGTTTTATATATCTTTTCTTTTGAGTATTACAGATAAAAAAAAACAATGAGTTGTGTGAGTCTTTATATGTTCTTTTAAGTTATGTGCAGAGAAGTAAAAGAACTCCTTCTCCTTGGTTGTTGTATCCTGAAGGTTGCACATTCTCTTCTGCATTTAGTGAGAAGACCGAGAGGCGCGAAACAACCTTAAAGAGAGCGAACTAGTTCTGCGCCTCAGCCATCAAGTTATTATCTTTCTTCTATTTGATTGCAGGTTAATACTTCCCCAACAGCAACTCAATTGGTACTTTCAATCATCATGTCAACTGTGAAATTGCAAACTCTAATCAGAAACACCAACCAATAATATTTGCAAATTTCTCATACTCTTCTTCAGAACTAACACCTTCATGATCTCTTTTCAATCAGATCTGTACAACCGCCTGTAAGGAAAACCAAAAGTTTTCCTTCCTCATTATATGGTCATCATTAGGAAATCAGTTTTCTTATTAATTATATGCTAATCAATAATCAAAATGGTTACAATCTAGAGCTTTAATTTCTTTATTATTGACCTTGATGGATGGTCAAGATTAAATCTTAAAGATCTGGAAATTTGGTCCTCTTTCTACCTATAAGTAACAACTTTTGTCCATCACAAATGGTTGTTCAAATCATGATAATGAAAACACATAACTTAAGCTTATAGGCAAAGAAAGAGAAACCATTCTTCCTCCATTGAAGCTTTTTCAAGAAACAACTACAATAGTTCCAGACATACAATCAGATTACTCTCTTCATCATGATGTCTGGAGGTATGTTTAACTGACCGAGTTCATTACATACGTGATAGTCATGTATTTCAAGATCTTAGGGTCATGTTATGTATAAAATATCTAACATGTGGTACCAGTAGCTTAGTTTAGAATACATGATTATGCATTAATAGGATTTATATAAATTGAAACAAATCAGCATGTATAGATCCATTACTGACTTTGTTTTGCAGCAAATCTTGATCCAACTGTTATGGCCTGAATGTATGTTTATTAAAATTCCGCAATTTTATTTTGGGCACAACTGTTTGATCGTGATTTTGTAAGTATTTTATCATTATGTAAAGTTATGGAGATAGAAATGTTGTTTGATCGTGATTTTGTAAGTATTTTATCATTATGTCACTACACCAAAACAGCAAATTTGCAACTAGGCTTTTCTCAATTTGCAATGGTTATTTAGCGTTACAAATTTGCAACACCTTATCGCCGTTGCAAATATATTTTTTCGTTGTAAAATAATAAAATACAAATATATTATTTTTTTATGCGTTGCTGTTATGGTTGAAACCCCAAATGGCGTTACAAAATATTTAGGTAAGGAAGAGAGAAAAGGCAACGCGGCACGGTTTTAGCACGTGCAGCGTTGCAATGGGAATCAGTGAGTCAGAGTGATTTTGTGGACATACAGTTTTTTTCTGTCCACAAGACAGCGTTATATTATTGGTCCACCTCATAAAAACTTCCACATCAGCGTTAAACAAAAAACGCTGATGTGGAAGTTTTTATGAGGTGGACCAATAATATAACGCTGTCTTGTGGACAGAAAAAAACTGTATGTCCACAAAATCGCACTCATCAGTGAGTTCCTTTTTTCTAAAAACTCATCTGCTGCCTCATCTCTTCTTCTCTTTTCTAAAAACTCATCTGCTGCCTCATCTCTTTCCCAACTCCAAACGCGTTGCCTCTTCTCTCCGTTTTCGATCGTCGCCTCTCCTATCGGGGTAAGTCTTCGTCTTTTTCATCACTACCTCTCCTCCTTCTTATTCAATTCACTTTGTGTGAGATTATTGTTTGTTTGTGTGAGATTGATTGGGTATTGAAAATTGCAATTTGAACTTATTGAAAATTACAGAAAAATCAATCCTTGTGTGATTGATTATGGAGATTAATGATTAATTGCTATTTGAACTTGTTGAAAATTATAGAAAAATCAATCCTTGTGTGATTGATTATGGAGATTAATGATTAACTTGTTTTTTTTTTGAAAATCGATGCTTCTAATTAAGTTGTTATCAGCTGAAGTCTTGATAGATCTCTATAAAAAACTTAAGACATGTACTAAGTTTCATAGAACAAGAAAAACATCATTTCTGACAACAGGTTGGCATATTCAATTACATAAATTACAAAGGTAAATCAACAAAGGAACCAAGTGAGTCATGCTAAATGAATCATCACCTTACCCTGCCTTCCGGTTTACTTTAAGATATGGCAATGCACCAATAACGTTGTCATAATCACTCCTGTTAACTTGGATCTGCAATTCATAAGAATAACAAGATTTCAGAAAAGAAAAAAAAAAAAAAAGATTCTGCGAGAATAATATACCACTATGCAAGCTAAACACTAAAAATTCAAATCTGGATATTAACAAATTCATATTATGTGGAGCATGTGCATGTTCACGTTCGCAGGCTGAAGAGCAGCTTTCTTCACTTTGATGATTTAAGTTTCTGCGAGTGGATGCGCAGCTTAAAATTAGTTCCTCCTGAACCAAGTTAAAACGAGTGTATATCTGGTGTAAATTTCATAAGATTTTTTTGCAGGAGTTTCAAACACAGATAGGTTGTCTGGTCTAGGATTACTAACTGAAGAGTTTGTTTTTGTCATGGGCAGTGGAATCTTTTTGTTTTGTTTTTGTGTTTGCACTCTTTTAGCGATTATATTCATTATAAGTGTCGACTAGAATAAGTTTGAAATATTCAAACTCCAGCAGGATCAGAAAAAGGTTGTATTAAAGTTTGAAAACTAGTGAATTTAAATTTGAAGTATGACCAAGATTTTGCTTTTGACTATATTACCATTTGTTTAATGTACTATATCTTTTCTTATCAAGGATAGTTAGTTTTTTTATATTGTGTCGTGCTGATGAATGGTTGCTTTTACTGTTTTAAATTAATTGTACAGATGGATGAAATACATGTTGACTTCTAGGCTTCCGTGTTATGGCAGTAATTATTAATAGGATCAGATAATGATAAGTAAGTGATTTTCCTTTTCACGTAGTTGGCAATTAGTTTTGAAGTGTAAAATCCCGTTTTTAACTCCGCCAATGCAAATGCATTGCCGGTCCCAAGCCCGGATAAAGGAGGAGGGGAGATGGGTGAGCCTTCGAACAAATTGCATTTTTTATATTTTGAATGTAATTAACATTTTGAACAAATTGCACTAGTTCAATGTCGTTATTGTTGTTCGTTGGGCACATACCTACCTTTTGCTTTATTTTGTACTAGTGATCCACTTTTGCTGTAGTCTCTCTTTTAACTTAGACATAAGTTACTCTTCTTCTTCTTCTTTTTTTTTTTTTTTTTTTTTTTTTTAATTCGTTGCAGTGGTTTTGATTTAGTGATTTTATGTTATGATCAAAGCACAACAAAATGACTTTTTCTTTTTATTGTTTTTGTTTTGAGTTATTTAGAGTTTAAAGAATTTCAGCAAATCTGCTCGAGAACTGATTGTTAGGCTGAATAAGATTGATGGAGACAACTACCCTGAGGTACGTCTCTGGAACTGTATCGGATATATGCCTCTTATATATTAAATTACTGCATTATGACAAGATATCTATATGTCACAGACTCTTTGCCGAATGTTTATCATCAATGCTGGTCCTGGTTTTAGGCTTCTCTGGAGCACTGTGAAGTCTTTTCTTGATCCCAAAACTACTTCGAAGATTCATGTATGCCAGAATGCTTTACTTCTGTCTGCTTGTAGTTTTTATGGTTGACTTTCAATGAGGATAAAGGTTATTTTTTAAGTATTAATTGTGTTAGGATTCCTCCTCAGGTTCTTGGAAACAAGTACCAGAGCAAGTTGCTTGAGATAATTGATGCCAGGTGTTTAGTTTTTCCTTTATAGTTTGTTAAATTAACTATTGTATACATCATTCTTAATGTAGTGTTATTTAACACTTCTTTAATATATTGGTTTCCTTCAGTGAGTTGCCAGAATTTCTTGGAGGGACTTGTACTTGTGCGGATCAGGGAGGTTGCCTTAGGTCTGATAAGGGCCCATGGAAGGACCCTATCATACAGAAGGTTTTAAATTGACCCTCGGAACTTCACATATGTTTGCTCTTTCTTTATAAAATTGTAATTCTTGTATTGATCGCATTGGACATGTACGTTGTTGCAGATGGTTTTAAATGGTGAAGCAGAATGCGTTAGACAAATTGTGACAGTTACCAACAGTGAGGGGAAGACAATTGTTTATGCAAGGCCACATTACCCAGCGGTAGGGACTTCGATTCATTTTTAGAATTCTTTAGCATGGGAACTGCTCTTTGATTTTAGTTTCTTGATGTTGAAGGTTTGTTAATATCTTCTCTGATACAGATAAAGGGTGGGGATATATCCACTGCCGAGTCAGGGTCTGAAGCTGAAGATATTGCCTCTCCGAAAGCAATGAGGAGTTATGCACATCCTCTTCTGACACCTGTCCGTGAAGAAGTAAGTCTTGTTTCTGTTAAATTTGTGAGTGGGATTAGTCATGTAGCATCACCAATTAGAAGAATTAACATTGTTGCTTACAAACATTGTGATTTAACATTCTTAAAAAAAAGGAATGAGATTCGGTAGTTTAAAATCTTTATGGTTAGGAGAAATCTGAAGTCTGTTTTCAGTTGGCTCTTTCTTTCATTCTATATGAGGAAGTTAATATTAAGCAGTTTTTATTAACTATTTTATACATTGCATTTGCCTTCAAGATCTTAGCAATGTATGGTAGAAAAGGCAATGGAGGCCAAGATATGGTAGTAGTTGTTCTGATGTATGGGTTTGTAGAAAAGGCAATGGAGGCCATCTAATTGCAGGTGCATGTGGAAACCATTAATGAAGAATAGCAAAAATATTTTTTTTTTTTTTTTTTTTTTATAATTTGCAACGCCTTATAAGCATTACAAATACATGTTGCAAAGTACCAGGTTACCGTTATTACAAACATTTGCAACGCCTATTGGCGTTGCATTTTCAAATATTTATCAATTTAAAAACAGTTATGCAACAACAATAACCGTTGCAAAATAAGATAAATGCAACCCACTATGGGCGTTGCAAATATAGAATAAGCAATGCCAATAAGACGTTGCAAATACAAACATACCCACTATTTGTAACGCTGTAGTTGCAACGGCATAAAGGCGTTGCAAATAAAATTTGCAATGCTATATTACCATTGCAAACCGCCATGTAAAGTTATGGAGAAAGAAATTTTAAGACTCAAAGCAATCGAATACGAAGAAAGATGATCGAAAAGGGATGAAAATAGGCCATACAGTTGGATCATATATTCATTATTATCCTTCATATGATGATTATCATAATTATATTACTGTTCATGTTATTATGATTATTACTGTTCATATTATTATGATTACTACTGTTCATATTGTTATGATTATTATGATTCTTACTGTTCATATCCTTATGATCATCACTTGTTGGGAATGCTTTAACCTTTGGGAAAGATTAGACCTTTTTCATATATTATAATAGAATGCAGTATAGTTGTTTTCATTATTTAGAAATCACATAATATATATGGACCATTGCATGCTTATGGTTAGACCTCAAAACAGTGGGTTTACCATATTGACTTGGGCCATTTTATACATACCATTTTATGTGAATAATACATATTGGTCAAATGCATGAATCAATTTTCGTCCGCAAACGGATAGCATTTGAGCAATAATCAAGGAAATTGTTCAACATATATGTTAATTATGATATTTGAATATAGTGACCTAAGATGGTATATACTGTATCATGTTTATAATTTTAGGTGACTACCCACAGGAGAGCCTAAAATTATGTTGTTTATATTCTAAATTATTGCATGTGTTATTTTATGCCTAAATCCTTGTACCTCTATTTGCAGTTAACATACCCTCAACCCTTAATTCG
Organism: Aquilegia eximia; assembly: GCA_023053565.1. NCBI lineage: Eukaryota > Viridiplantae > Streptophyta > Magnoliopsida > Ranunculales > Ranunculaceae > Aquilegia > Aquilegia eximia. The sequence continues at coordinate 3,942,478 of JALIGU010000005.1, read as the reverse complement.
TATGCTACGTCTATCATGAAAATCAATGGAACCAACTACTAGAATGGAAAGAGCAAGTTGAGTTTTCCTTGGGAGTACTTGAATTAGACATGGCTCTCCTTAAAGAGAAGCCAGTACTTACTGACAAAAGTACCCCTGAGGAGAACAAACTCCATATTGATTGGGATAGATCTAATAGACTAAGCATGATGTTTATGCGAATGGTGATTGATACCAACATCAAAACCTCCCTACCCAAAACTGAGAGTGCAAAAGAATATTTGCAAGCCATCGAAGATCGGTTCAAGACTGCAAATAAATCCCTTGCTGGGAAACTTATGGCAAATCTTGTAACCATGAAGTTTGATGGTTCTCGCACAATGAGTGCTCATGTCATTGAAATGATTAACCTTGCTGCCAAACTTAATAATTTGGGATTGATTATGGATGATGCCTTTCTCGTCCAATTTATCCTGACTAGCTTACCTCCCCAGTATGAACCATTCAAAATTCATTACAACACTATTACGGAAAAGTGGAGTTTGAATGAATTGACTAACAAACTGGTTCAAGAGGAGTCTAGGCAAGGCTCGCAAGGCATTAAAGTTGCTCATTTCACTCAAGGAGCTGGAAATCAAACTGGGAAAAAGAATAACTCAACCCATAAAAGAGCACCACCCAAATCTGATGAGGCTAATCGATCATCCAAGAAGAAAAAGAAGGATGACGCTTGCAAGTTCTGCAAGAAACCTGGACATTACCAGGCAGATTGTGCTAAGCGTAAAGCATGGTTCGAAAAGAAAGGTAACCCCATGGGTTTCGTAAGTCATTTCGAATCAAATCTTACTAATGTACCTTCTTCTACTTGGTGGATTGATACTGCTGCTAACGTTCATGTTTCGAATTCTATCCAGGGATTCATTACAATCCAAACCACAAACCCAAGTGAGAATTTCATTTTCATGGGGAATAAAGACAAAGCTCCAGTTGAAGCTGTTGGAACTTTTCGTCTTATTTTAGATAGCGGTTACCAGTTAGACTTATGTCAAACTCTTTATGTTCCGTCTATTTCCCGTAATTTGATTTCTGTAAGTTTAGATATTCATTTGAAGTAGGAAATGGCAATTTCAGTTTGTTTGAAAATTCTAACCTTATTGGTTCTGGAATTTTAATTGATGGACTTTATAAACTTCATCTCAAACATCAAGATGTTGAAATCCATCTCACCTTGCATGATAAGGAAACAAAAAGAAAGTCATCCAAAAATAACTCTTACTTCTTGTGGCATAAAAAACTAGGTCATATATCTAGTGAAAGGATCAAGCGATTAGTAAAAGATGGTGTCCTCCCGGACCTAGACTTTACTAACATTCAAGCATGTGTTGATTGTATTAAAGGGAAAACAACGAAAAACACAAAGAAAGGAGCCACAAGAAGTACCCAGCTTCTTGAAATAATACATACAGACATTTGTGGACCTTTTGATGTTACAACTTGTGGAGGAGAGAAATATTTCATCACTTTTATCGATTATTATTCACGTTATTGCTATCTTTATCTATTGCATGACAAATCTCAGTCTGTGGATGTTGTACAAGTATTCATTACTGAAGTCGAAAGGCAACTAGAAAGAAAAGTGAAAATCATTAGGTCAGATAGAGGTGGTGAATTCTATGGAAGGTATGATGAAACAGGACAACATCCTGGACCTTTTGCTAGACTTCTCCAAAAACTTGGAATTGTTGCCCAATACACAACGCCTGGATCTCCATGGCAGAACGGTGTAGCTGAAAGGCGAAATCGTACATATATGGAAATAGTTAGATCCATGATGAGTCATGCCAATTTACCTATATCCTTGTGGATGGATGCATTACGGACATCTGTTTATATCTTAAATAGAGTTCCAAGTAAGGCCGTTCCAAAGACCCCTTTTGAACTTTGGAAAGGATGGAAACCTAGTTTAAGGCATCTCCAAATTTGGGGTTGTCCAGCTGAAGCTAGACTATACAATCCACATGAAAAGAAATTGGATTTTATGACGGTCAGTGGTTACTTTATTGGTTACCCAGAAAAATCCAAAGGATATAGGTTTTATTGTCCTAACCATAGTATGAGAATTGTTGAAACCGGTAATGCCAGATTCTATAAGAATGGTGAAATCAGTGGGAGTACAAAACAACAAGAAGTGGTCATTCATGAAATAAGGGTACCCATCCTCTTACCCTCTATTCCGAAAGATATTGGGAATCATCCCATTGTTGAACCCGTTCACAATGAGGAAAACCCAATAAATGATCAAGAACTCCATAATGAGATTATCACCAATCAGAATGTTAATGAAGCACCACAGGAACCACCCTTAAGAAGATCTCACAGACAAAGGAGACCAGCTATTCCTGATGATTATATGTTATACCTAATAGAATCTGAAGGGACTAAGGACCCGATTTCTTATTCACAAGCCATTAAGGACGTTAATTCTACTAAATGGATTGATGCCATGAGAGATGAATTGAAATCTATGGATAATAATAAAGTATGGGAAGTCGTTCAATTGCCTCCAGGGCACAAAGCAGTCGGTTGTAAGTGGGTCTTCAAAACCAAACATGACTGTAATGGTAAAATTGAACGATATAAAGCCAGACTTGTTTTCGAAGGTTTTAATCAGAAAGAAGGCATTGACTATAATGAAACTTTTGCTCCTGTTTCCAGGAAAGATTCTCTTAGAATTATCATGGCATTAGTAGCTCATTATGATCTCGAGTTACATCAAATGGATGTGAAAACCGCCTTTCTAAATGGAGACTTAGAAGAAGAAGTCTATATGCGTCAACCTGAAGGCTTCATAATTGAAGGACAGGAAGACATGGTCTGCAAACTTAAGAAATCAATCTATGGACTGAAACAAGCTTCCAGACAATGGTATCTAAAATTTCATGAAATCATTACTGCCTTTGATTTCAAAGAAAACATAGTTGACCCTTGTATATATCTCAAGTTTAGTGGGAGCAAGTTCATAATATTGGTTCTGTATGTTGATGACATATTATTAGCTAGCAGTGATCTTGGTTTATTACATGAAACTAAAGATTATCTCTCAACCAACTTTGAAATGAAAGATATGGGTGAGGCTTCCTATGTGATAGGAATAGAAATATTCCGTGATAGATCACAACGACTTCTAGGATTGTCTCAGAAAGCATATATTGACAAAGTTCTTGAGAGATTTGGCATGACGAATCGTTCCTCTAGTCCTGTCCCACTGCAAAAAGGAGACAAACTTGTTCTTGAGCAGTGCCCAAAGACTCCTATGGAACGAGAAGAAATGTCCAAATATCCTTATGCATCTCTTGTGGGGAGTTTGATGTATTCCCAGGTCTGTACTAGGCCTGATATCAGTCATGCTGTTGGTATGCTGGGTAGATTTCAAAGTAACCCAGGAATCGCTCATTGGAAAGCTGCAAAGAAAGTACTGAGATACCTAAACGGAACAAGGAATTACATGCTCACATACAGAAAATCAAGTCACCCACAGGTGACTGGTTATTCAGACTCAGATCTTGTTGGATGTCCTGACACCAGGATTTGCACTCTTGGCTATGTGTATCTCTTATGTGGAGGTGCAATATCATGGAGAAGCCAGAAATCTGAGTTGCTTTTCGGATCCACCATGATGGCTGAATACGTGGCATGTTATGAGGCTTCAATTCAGGGAACATGGCTGCGTAATTTTGTCTCACAGTTTGGCGCTTTAAGTTTTATTTCTAAGCCATTAACTGTCTACTGCGACAATGAAGCTGCAACCTTTTTCTCCAAGCATGATAGGATAACCAAGGGTTCAAAACACATGGACCTAAAATACCTATTACTGAAGCAAGATGTTAAACTAAAGAAAATTGTTGTTGAGTCGATAAGTACAAACTTACAAGTGGCAGACATATTCACGAAAGGACTACCTCCAAAGACTTTTCAGAGACATACTGAAAGCATGGGTCTTGCAGACAGTTCCTAATTATTTTAATTTTATGTCATTTAATTTTGTACTTACGTATGACAATTATTGAGCTCTTAATACTTTTCACATCTGCTATTTCTGTTTTCTAATGTGTACACATTTATATTTAGATGAATGACAACAGAAAAGTCTTTACTTCCAAGACATTATGTGACCATTAAGTTAATCTCATTTACGGCCTAGTTATGAAAGTTGTCAATGTCGTAGTACATGGAAGTAAGCATGTTGCAAAATAATGTGTACACGCCATGACTCTCATTGACCACTAGATTAGCCAAGACACTTATGATAACCGACTAAAGAAGTGTTTAGCATATCATGCGCGCCTTATGATCTTAATACGAAAACACTAATGGATCTTCCTATCGACCAAGTGGGAGACTGTAAGGAAAACCAAAAGTTTTCCTTCCTCATTATATGGTCATCATTAGGAAATCAGTTTTCTTATTAATTATATGCTAATCAATAATCAAAATGGTTACAATCTAGAGCTTTAATTTCTTTATTATTGACCTTGATGGATGGTCAAGATTAAATCTTAAAGATCTGGAAATTTGGTCCTCTTTCTACCTATAAGTAACAACTTTTGTCCATCACAAATGGTTGTTCAAATCATGATAATGAAAACACATAACTTAAGCTTATAGGCAAAGAAAGAGAAACCATTCTTCCTCCATTGAAGCTTTTTCAAGAAACAACTACAATAGTTCCAGACATACAATCAGATTACTCTCTTCATCATGATGTCTGGAGGTATGTTTAACTGACCGAGTTTATTACATACGTGATAGTCATGTATTTCAAGATCTTAGGGTTCATGTTATGTATAAAATATCTAACACCGCCATCATCATCAACAATCATAGCTGTTAGAACACCAAATGTTGCAAGAACACCAACGAACTTAGAACTATTGTTAATTCCCCTGAAGCAAGTTCCAACACTTTGTTGTTGTTTATCGATAAGACGAACAATACAACCAGATATAGTTAAATGGGTTTCTTCAATTGATGGATGTGAAGAAATTTGAGTAATTAGAACTCAATCATTATCTGAAAATAAATTGTCAACAAGATCTTTCATATCTAAAGATGGGTATATATAAACATGATTGAAGATGAAGATGTGGGTTATTTGAATTAAGTTTCAGAATCTAAAGATGTGGGTTATTTGAATGAAGATGAAGATGTGGGTTATTTAAATGAAGATGAAGATGTGGGTTATTTGAATTGTCAACAAGATCTTTCATATCTAAAGATGTGGTTTGATTGAAGTAATTCTGGGTACAATGAAGATGAGTAACATGATTTCTTAGACATTTTTGTGAACTTTGTCGTGAAGTGAAGATGTTGAACTTTCAACTCGAACAACAGTTTGAATGGTCGTGTGATACTGTGATGTGAAGAGAGAGAGTGATTCTTGCAAGCAATCAAACCAGATACATAGAGAGGGGGTTTCAAAAGGACATGGAGAAGAAGATGAAAGTTAGTGATTCTATCATGTGCAGGTCACGTGTTATTCTATGGGTAAAATCAGGTATTTAGAAAATATTTTTGGTAGGCTCTGCTTGGTTATCCCGCAAAAATTTAAATAAAATTTAGCCTAATTTAATATGATTGAAACTCTTTATAATTAGTTTTATAAATAAAATTTATGCAAAAATTTGATTTTATTTCAAAAGTACAAAATTTTTACACCTTTCTGTAATAAATTTAATAGAGGACCATCTATGATTATATATCACTTTTATGTAAGGTTTAAGTGGGGGACCAATAGGGTTTAAGCTAAAATAGGTGGGGTCCATTCAAATCAAAGAGTAAGCTTGTGAAGGACTACTCTAACTATAGATGGGTAAAGATTTGCCTTTTTTATGGCCCAAACAAGCAGGGTCTCAACCGGGATTTTTTAGCTATTGATTCAAAAATGATGGCCAAACCCTAATAAAAAAAAAACATCTCTAAACCTAAATCACACCTCTATCAACGCTAATATCTAACTCACTGTTCAACTCGAAAAACTGCACCACTCACTTACTCTCTCTCTCAGTTGTCTCACTTTAAAGCAAGTCAAAACTCAATCACAGTAAGGTAGTGTTTGTTTCAACAAGTGTTCAGCAATAAGTGATTTTTAAGTGGTGGACCAGGCTAATAATAAGTGAAAAGTGATTTTTATGTTGTTTGTTTAAAACCAGTGTTCAGAACATAATGGACTTTTTCAGCCATTTTGAACTAGCACAAATTTCATGCTTAATTTATCTTCTTAATGTTTATTATAATTTTATGACAATTATACCCATGTATAATACCTTTCATTATACGTATGTCCAAAGTCCACATAGGATTCCTTCTTCTCTAATCTTTTGAGGAACCGACTTGCACTCTTGACCCTTCCAAACTAACTAATTAATACATATTATATTTTATTATATAATCATAAATACATAATCTACTTATTGATCTTTATAAAATAAGGCCCTATTTGTTTGTAGATTGTGGATGAATGTGCAGTATATAAGTCAATAATAGTCATTAGTCATGAAAGATCCATTCAATGTGTTCTTTCTATGGTAATTCATTAGTTATATCATATGCATTGGGTTTAATTATTATAAAAATGAAAATAATGTATATAAATGCAATTAATTGTCTCGATTTTTTAATATGTTTTTATTTTGTTTGATTTTTTTAACCATGTTTTCTATAATTATTTTTTAAATGTTCAATTATTATTTCGTGATGTCATTTTTTCGCAAAGAACTTCAGATTCGTGTTTTTCAAATTTAAAATTTCAGTTTCATTAAGATGCATCCAAAGACTAGAATAAAAGAGGATAAATTTGTCAAATTTAAAATAATCAATTGTAAAACAGAAGTTTTGAAAAATGATAAACAAACAACTTTTTCAGCATTCAGTCTTCAGCATCCAGCATTCAGTATCCAACATTCAGCATCCAACATTCAGCATTTCAAACAAACACACCCTTAGTCTCGCTTGCAATAAGTTTATTTTTTCTCACTTAAGCAATTCAAAACTCAATCATAATTTTTTCTCTTTTGTTGTTATGAATGGTATAGCTATGTTTGTTGCTTTCTGATTATCATGTTTTTAATTAGTTTTCAATTGATCAATTGCATAGCTGTGTTTATAAAATTATAAAATAAAATTGCTTTGTGTTCAATTGCTTTAGTTGTGGGTAAAATTACTTTAATTTGTTGTTTTAATTGTATGTTGCCCAAGGCTGTAAATTGCTCGACATTATGTCTTGCTATTGCTCAATTTGATACAGTATTGTTTGTGATAATAAATTGCTCGATATTATGTATTGCCACTGGCCAATTTGTGACAGTATATTATTTGTGATATTAAAACTTATTTTGTAATAAGAGTCGGCTCATAATCTCACATTTGAGTGTTCCTATTTATTTTTAGTACCTTCATATAAAAATTCTACCATGATCTGATTAGATGTATTTAGAGAAAATGAGAACATATATGATTACAATGTGCATGAATATATGTATGTGCTACAGTAAACACACATTCCTTTAGCAAATCTAGGATGAAAAATAGGAGGCTGTCAAATTAGCCAATGAGATTGCCTACGAAACATAAGGATTTCAGACATTTGTAGGAAGATAAAACCTTAAAATAATAATTTAATAGATTCGAAGCTGAGATCTATTGGATAAAAATTTAATAGATCGGAAGCCCATGGGATCAACAAAGCCCTATGAAGCTCGCTCTAATCCCTCTTCTCCTTTAATCAATCGCACGACCTCGAACAACTCTCTCTCTCTCTTCTTCTCCTTTGATTATATTCCTTTAAAACTCGAACAACCACACAACTCTCTCTCTCTCTCTTCTCCTTTGAAATTTATTTTTCAGCCATATTTTACCCCTCTTGGAGAGGGAGAAAAGGAAGGTCAATATGAAAAAATATTGAAAAGGTTTGAGTATACTGTATAGTTGTAGCCATGTTAAGGCTGGGGTCATGGCCTCAGGGTTCACTTTCATCAATTGCTTCACTGTTTAAATAATGAAGATTTCATATTTTTACTCATCTATTTTTAAAAGTTGGAATTTTGTTGGTTCTAACAAACAGATCGATAAAAGATTCTGCAAGATTTTTCATAGCCTAACCTTAAAATGGAGGTTGTACGAGCAAAATCTGGCAAATGCTCTGTAACACTGCCCATGATGTTGCTGAAAAACTCGTGAGTTATTCATTATATGTTGCTAAGATCATAGCATCATGAGAACTACTGGTAAGTATAATTTCTTGAAATGTTCGATTTTTGCGCATTCATTCCTTGAGTAGGATGTCTAACAGGTTATATCATCAAATATTAATCATTTGCTCGGTTCGTGTAAACAACCTATAGTTTTATTTAGAATTAGCAACTGTTTGGTGGCTATTCGTACTCTTTGATAATGAATCTGAAATAAAACTTGAGATTTTGGCCATAAATAGCCCTAGATATAGTACTTGCATTCTTTTCCTTAAATAAAGAAATAAACAATGTAGGTTTAGCATAATGTACTTCCTTACAATGCTTTCACATTGCTAAGAGTTATGGAATTTTGTTTGACTTTCCTTGGTGATACTCAGTAGATTAACGATTTGGGCTATGCTTGCATCATACTAAAAGTGTGCTTAGGAAAATCTAAGGTGGGTGGTGTATTAACATGTTTCCAGATTAATGCATTAACTAGGTTAGGTCGTTGTTTGACTGACCAAGGTGGGGATTTGAGATCAGGGGTGGCTGCACCTCGATGAGATCGAGATTGCCTACGTACTCTAGCTCGAGGGAGTGGAACTTAGAGATCAAGCCATCTTAGTTCTATTCTTATAGAAGGTGGAAGGGCGCAGATCATGGGATTTGCGGATTCTCCGACATCTTAATGATTGTGTAATATCTTGCATTGATTACGTAACAAGCGAAGATATTCTCTGTGCATTGATTAAGGGCACGTGCGTATAAAGAGGTCGCCAACGGTCATATAGTCGAGTTGCTTTGGTCGGCCTTTAGTTGGGTCGTGGAGTGGGCGACCTAGTGGAATGTTGGGCAGGCCACATGTCGTGTTTTGATTGGCTGTTGTATGTAGTACCCCTACATACTGGACTGGCTGGTTGGAACGACCCTGTTTTTGAATTGTTAACACTATACACGTGGCTGCCATGCATTGTTGTTTTATACCATCATTGCGCTTCGTGGGGAAGTGGAGTGGTTTCCTCGAGCACTTAACTTGTAATAATTTGGCAACTGATGTACGCTTTGTCTGATGCGTTTTTGTCTGACATGTGGAATGATCCAACGGTGGATGTGGAGAGTCGGAGTAGTGGGTATTAACTGCAAAGATCATGGCTATCTGCTTGCGATCTTGTCCGTTGATTAGAACTTCATCGATGGCTGGGATTTTTCTTGGACTTGTATTTAAACCACTGATTGTTAATCAGATTATTTACTTTCTTCATTTGCTCTCTCGAACTGCTGCCGTTCTATCATTGCGACCTGAAAATCTTGAGAGTTGTTGAGGTGAGTATTGTTCCTTCTTTCTTTTACGTACTCTTTCTTTTCATTTGAGTTGTTTTCCTTTGTGTTGAGAGATGTCTGAGGCTAGTGATTCCCAAAATGACCATTTGAGTGGAGGTAGTTGTGGTAGCTATAAGTCTGATGAGGAGAGGACTCGTTCTGGAAATGATGCAAGTACTCCTGATCAAGTTGGGAAGCAAGAGGGGGATAGTCCTGGTAGTAGTGGTCCTCATGGGGAGGATAACTCTGATGATGAAATGGTTGAAAGTGACCATCAATCTTTTCATCGTGTTGTGAACCCTGCTTATGTGAAGAAGCATATTGCCTTTAAGTCGAGTTATGGTTTGTACGCTATAAGTAACCTTCAAATTAGGTTTTTAGGAGATCGCTTGTTGACTGAAGCATATCGACCTAATAACCCTTTTTCTGTTGTATTTACATTGGGTCAATTTCGTTAATGAATTGCACATTTGCCGGTATTTCACCACTTCTTCTTGATGTCTTTAGGTGTGATATAATGACTGGTACTTCATTGTAAACTATTCAGTGTATGTATGAACACTAAATTAAAAACAACTTCGAGTTATTTTTAATTTAGTGTGATTATATTTAAACAAAATTATATAGTGCAACCAAACTTCGTATATATAGTACACAAGAAAAATGGGCCATGTATGCAAGGGGGAGGCCGGGAGGGCAAAAGGCATGCCAAAACAGCATGCCATTTAGCGTTGATATGCCATTAAGGCATGCCAAAAAAAATAGTCTATGCTAGGAAGCCTACTCTTACTGTCCTCGCTCAGTGTTTACAAAGTTGAAATTACCTATTGTATAATAAGCATATATGTACTTTAAACACCCCCGGTGCGTAGCATGGGTTCCACAACTAGTCTATATACTATATAATAGTGGAGCCTAACAAGTGCCACGTGGCGTGTTCTCAACAACTTGAGAATAGAACTTAAGCCCAACTTTAAGCCCATTTCAAGCCCAAAATTTAAACTGAGTTCTAAAGCTCTAAAACTTAAAACCTAAACCTAATCGATTCCTAAAAGATTCATGTAAATCATTCACCAAAACCTAAAACCTAATTGAGTTCTATTAAGTCATGGATTTCTATTCACCTTTTAAGTCATGGATTTTTTGTTCACCTTCGATCTTAATCACTATAAAAAAAAAACCCAACAACTTATCACCTGCAACAAACCCTGGTGCGTAGCACGGGTTCAACAACTAGTACTATATAATAGTGAAGCCTAACAAGTGCCACGTGGCATATTTACAGAGATCGGATTTTTATAAAAAAAGCCAAATCTAAGCTCAATTGAAGCCCAGTTTAACATTAGCAAAACTCCTCTTTTGTAGCAAAACTTTAATTTGAACAAAGACATCAAATTACCCAACAACTGAGAATTAGAAAAGACACACCTATAATTGCAGTAAAAATAAGTTAATAAACAACTTAACTAAGGAGAAATATTCTCCATTATGCCAAACATTAAATAAAATTGTGCAACCCCAAGTATTTTGGTGGTCAAATTAAGGGGTCTGGGGACACTATTCAAGGGCATATTCAAATTTCCATTTTGGGCACTAAAGCATGCAAAGGTCCAGGAATGCAAAAGAAGTCGGAAAAGTACTTGTTCACCTTCTTTATCACAATATCCAACCAAAGAGACCAGATTCCGATGGTGTACTCTGGGTAATAACTCAATTTCTGTCAAAAATTCCTTTTCTCCCTATAATGATCCTTCAAGTACACGCTTCACAGCCACAGCGGTTCCACCAGCTAACTGTTTGTGGCCAATGCCATAGCCTCCTCGGCCAACCTGAATGGAGTTATTGAAACTGTTTGTGGCCAATGCCATTTGTTCAAAAGTGAAGCCTTTCACCTCATCAATTTTGATAGATGCTGCAAGAATTATAATAAACTATTATGAAATTGTTTTTATCTGATAATCTCAAAAAATTAAACAGGAGACGATGATATGCTATACTAATTTAATATACTGCAACCAAGAAAAATATATGGTTACGCTTGGAATAGATCTTCATGGATAAAATATAAAAATAAAATAAAAAATAAAATTTTATGCTATGGATTCATGCAAAATTCAAGAACACTTCGAGGTTTGTTTTTATTCTCTTCTTAACTTTATTAAAACTTGGTAAACCATATAAGTTTTTTTTCTTATGATAAAAGCATTGATAACCCTAGAAGTATAAGTTAAGATTTTTTGATGTAAATTTTCACCCATTTGATATTCAATTTTACTTATTCATCTTCCTGTTCTGTATTGTCGTAATGGTTATTTGAATTTAATGGTTTTTGTTATTTTTTTCTGAAACTGAAGGATTTCTATGAAGATCTTTTTGAGGAACTAAGCAAATATAGAGAGACTGAAAGCCTCAACGTCTGTGACAACTTGGCTGATCACATGGTAATTATTACATTCCTCTTTAATTGCTAAATATTTGTTTGTGCATAACATATGTTGTCCAAGACTGCACGAAGGTGTGGAAGGGGTACCCGGCCTCGCCCTTGGCAATATGGGTTTAAACTATCTTTAATTCATCCATGTAAATTATTAATGGTCTTACTATATTGCCAGGTTGAAAATGTTTATCATCTAAGTGAAGTTCTCTCTCACTTTAATTCATCCATCTAAGTGCAGTTCTCTTTCATTTTTGTAAAGTTTTCCATTTAATGGCCCTGCTTGTTTGGGCTGCAAAAAAGGCAAATCTTTACCCATCTATAGTTAGAGTGGTCCCTCCCAAGTTTACTCTTTGATTTGAATGGACCCCCATCTATTTTAGCTTAAACCCTATTGGTCCCACACTTAAACCTTGCATAAACATGAGATAATCATAAATGGTCCCCTACTAGTTTATTAGAGAAAGGTGTAAAATTTTTGCACTTTTAAAATAGCACCAAACTTTTGCATAAATTTTGTGCATAAAACTAATTATCAAGAGTTTCAAGCATATTAAATTAGGCTAAATTTCATGCAAATTTTTGCGGGGTAACCAAGCAGGGCCAATAAAGCGAAAATTTATCAAAAAAAAAAAAAAGTTGAAAATGTTTATCTCCAGCAGGCCTGTCAATGGATCGGTTTGGTTTGGTTTTTCACTGATCCAAAACCGATCCAAAATATTTTTGATCCAAACCGATCCGATCCAAAATAGAATGGATCATACTCTTTGGATAGTGAACCGATCTATTTGATATTATTGGATATCCGATCCGAACCGATCCGAACCAAAAATCCCACTTTGTATTTTTCTTCTCCATTTAATTATAGAATTGTTTTTTTCTTTTTTAATATAAAAATCTCTACTCTAATTTTGTAAAAAGTTTGAAAAATTAAATTAAATCAATTAACACCCCAAACTTATTTCAAGGGAAACAACCATCATGGGAACAAGGAAAGCTTCCTTGCACCGAAAAATATATCAAGGAAGGACACATTGGTCATGGATGTAGCTTAACACAGATAGTCTTCAATGGTTAGTGTTTTGACAGAATTGCATCAAGCCATGTTTCCTAAATAATATAATAATATATACCTTTACCAGTAGCTAATAGATACAATTGAGATGAAATACAAACCAAATCCTGGTCCACTGCTTGCTAGATATGTAGATGCGTCTACAACAATAAGCAGTAGCAGGGTTTGAAATTGAAATTGAATCAATTAACACATTCAATTTTCATCTTAAGAATTTACCTAAATAACGAAAATATATTTTTGTGATTGATATTTAACCAAAAATCCCAAATTGGGGTTATTTGATTTGATCAAAATTCTTGCGAGTTGAAAAGCTAATGTTTGGGAAGAGGGATGGATTAAATTTTTGAGAAGACGAAGAGAATGGAATCGTGGGTTTTGGATAGATTTATAATCTTTTTTTTTTTTTTTTTCAATATTGGATTGGATCGGTTTTTTCTGTGTAATTATCCAAACCGATCCAAAAATACAATGGATATCCAAAAACCATTTGGAATGATCCAATAATCCAAATGGATATCCAAAACAAAAAAATAATGGTTTGGATCGGTTTTGGATCGGTTCGGATCAAGGATCGGTTTGGATAGTTGACAGGCCTAATCTCCAGTTTCGAGAGGAAGAAGATGTTGCAAATGCACATTGTATATACTTATACATTGTTTATTGTTTTGATTCTGCGATAGTTTGAAATCTACCGTTAGTGTCCTTCTATGCTCATATATGTTTATAAATTATCCTTTTCTTCACTCAAGCATTTTTGGAATGCTCATACGAGTTCTTCACTGGAATTAAATTAGAAATTCTTATTGTGTTTTGATGCTTATGCGTAGCAGTTGGTCCTATGACTGGCATTGTTAATTTCTTAGTTAAGATCAGAGATCCTTAATATCAACGTGTATCCCTATTTTCCTATGCTTCTAATCAACAACAAAAATCTCTGGACTATGCACTATTCGATTTACGTGAGTCCACACCAATGGATTAGAGTATTATAATTTGTTTGATGCTATGTAGATGCTTTCTACATAGCATTTTAGGACCAACATCAAAGAAATTTATGTGGGTTAAATTAGGACCAACGTAAAAAAATTAAAGTATTTCGTAAGTGTTAAATTAGGACAACATCATAGAACTAATGTATTGGAAGCAAAAGCGAAATAATGTTAACTTGAGACCAACATCTGGAAATTATTGGTGGCCAATTATGAACCGGTATGGAATCTGCTGCAGGTACAGAACAATGTAAAACAGGTGCTGGAAAACTGGCCTATGCATATCAGATTATTTATGAAGTTAACATAATTTATAGGGCCCAATGTTCTTACCAACGGAAGCTTGCCTTCATATTAATAGCCTTCATATTGGATTAATTTCTTAATAGCCTTCCTTTTGTGTCAAGCATTAACATGTCTATTTGTAATGGTGCTTAATATTAAGAAGATAATAACTCTATAAAAAAACAAAACACAGGGAATAGGGGCGACATCAAGAGATAGTAGGCAAGTTCACACCATAGTTAAAAATGCTGACATATTTCGGCGAAATATGCCTGTTTTTAAAGAATCAACATTTTAAATTTTGGGAATATCCGAAAATATTCCCGACATTTTAGGTGATATATTTGTTTTGAGGGTCGGAATGTCGGAATATACTGTTTTTCTGAATCTAAAATTTCGCCCGCATTTAGAATCTTAAATTATGCCTCACCCTGCATATATATAGTTACGAGTTGTGACTTCTTTTATGAACAATAATCAGTCCATATGCCATGCAACAAGTTTGGCCATGAAGCCTATAGTTTATATTAATTAATATATGTACTGATAAATCATCATCTTATATGTTATTATTAATATATGTAGTGTGATGCGACCAGCTGTGATCTGATATAAAAGGCGATGTATCTATTATCGACAAACCAGTCTATTTTATTTTGAATGTTCTTCATAGAAGACATAGACCCTCACACACCGAGCTAGGGATGGAATTTATGTGTACTAATATTGAACTAAGACCATTAATTTCTCTCTCAATTCAACAATCCTCTCAGGTATTATTCCTGAACTTTGTTTATTATTCCTGACAGTAATATATTAATTTTACGCACTACACCGTCCTATGTTATTTGATAGACATTATGCATAAATTTACTTTATCAGGCACCAATCCGGTCGTAAAGATACAGTAAAACCTCTATATAGTGATACTCTATATAGGAATAACCTCTATATAATCATAAAAAAATTCAGTCCCAACTTGGGCCAGTTATAAATAGGAATAACATTCATATTGTCATAAGTTATAATTTTTTTAGGTCCCATCTAGAAGAAAATTGCCTCTACATAGTTATAATTAAGTATATATTAACAAAATATATATTACATATTGAGAAAAACATTAAAAAAAACATAAAATTTAGACATTTAATATGTTTTTTCTTTTTCTAACACTTCCCATCACTACTAAATTAGTATATGTGCACTATATTTTGAAGCTATACCATTATTGAAATTATATGATAATTTTCTGAAGTAAAACTTGTTATAACCTCTCTATAGTAATAATTGATTTTAGTCCAAAGAGTATGAGTATAGAGAGGTTTTACTGTATATGGCATCCAAGATTCATGGTATTGTTCTAGATTTGAGTCCACAAGTGATCAAACAATCCTATTGGAAAAGATTACCTTTGGGAGTTCGTAAACATAATAGTGATAGTGCAGTTGGCTCGAAAAGGTCAGCGTTTGGTGGTGTTCTATGAGATAATGAAGGTACGTACTATCCAGTTAATGTTCACTAGAGCCAGCTCTGAATAATCATTCATCATGCAAGAACTGCCTGGAATATGGTACCACTGAACTGATGAAGGCCCCCTCTCCACCATCATTTCTCTTAGCTGGGGAAGCAAGCATCTGAGAGTGCCCATCTATCTTTCTCGAGTCACAAGCATTGGAGAGTGGAATCAACTCAACTCATCTTCATCTCTCAAGAACCCTAATAGAACAGAATTAGACCTAACAATCAGCAAAGGCGAATAAACTAGCCAACCTGAGTCCATTAACATCCTCTATTCTCTCCAAATAACCTAAGATAAAAGAAGCATGTGCTCAAGGACCAAGAATGATTAATACTGGCAAGATCATAATATTTACTGACTCCATGGCAACAAGGATAATTAAAGAAGCTACTCAGTGATCATGACTTTGTGGTAGGTATTGTGAAGCTTAACAAGGAGTATTCATTCATTCATTGTTTTTCATTTTATACAATCACATAGAAACCAACGGGGTAGACTATTTAGCTGACGTAGGATGTGATAATTTGCATGTTGAAACCTATTACATTTAGCCCATTTGATTGTAAACTCACCGAGCTCTTTGTGGAGACATCCATGATCATACTCATATATATTAGAGTTGAATTTTACTGAATTGAACGTCGGGGGTATGCCAAACCCCAGATTAATCTAAAAAAAATAAAACAAGGGACAACAAAAGATATTATACAAATAAATTTAAAAATAAAGACATTCAAATTTGATATAATTAATATTTAGACATAATGTTCATTTGATGGTGATTTTAAATCTCAATCAAATTGTAATATAAAGTTGTGGGAACAAAATTTGATTTTAAAAATGACTCATAGGACCTCTGCGACAAAATTGAACATTATCTACTATGAGATTTAAATTGGATAAATGACTTATTAGATTTTGTTTCGTTATTAGAATTCTATCCCCGAACTGAAACAACAAAGGATTTGCAACAAAACTTTAGATAATTAGGTTGAAACAACATCACCTTCAAATAAATGAACGACAATAAATCAAATAAATGAGGACAACATAAAAAATATGCATCTATCGTAATTTCTCATCTATAATTTCACACCTTCATAAAAAATCTATACTTTCACACATATCCTGGTGCGTAGCACGGGTTCAACAACTAGTGTTGAAAAACCTTTCAACGTTATTTTACACACAAAATGGGTTGGACTATATCTTAAAGGGCTTTCTAAGCCCAAATACGCAAACACAACCGACCGACCGACTTGGTTTTCTCCTCTCTCTTCTCTCTTTCTCTACGATTCAAGAAAAAAAAAAAAAAAAATCTTTGATCGTTGTTTCTCTCTCTTTAGATCGATTGAATTCGAATTCGAATTCGATATCGATTTCGGTTTCTCTCTCTTCGTTTCGATTTCGATCTGCAAATATGAAGATGCTAATTCTAAATATGAAGATGCTAATTCTTTCAAACTCGCCAAAGCTTGTAAGCAAACAAATCTCTCTCTCTCTCTCTCTCTCTCTCTCTCTCTCTCTCTCTCTCTCTCTCTCTCTCTCTCTCTCTCTCTTCATTTCAATTTTGAGTAATTATTTTGAATTTTCTTGTTTATTAATTATTTAGGGTTTTGTTATGCAAAATCTGCTAATTCTTTTAAACTCACACAATCTTGTAAGCAAATTTTTTTATAATTTGTTTGTTAAAATTAAACAAAACATCTGTTTTATTAGTTAATTAAGATATGATTTAAGTTGTTTAGAGTTAGGGTGTGTTTGTTTAAAATGCTGAATGCTGGATACTGAATGCTAGATGCTTAATGCTGGATACTTAATGCTGGATGTTGAAAACTGAATGCTGGAAAAGTTGTTTGGTTATCATTTTTAAGAAGTTCTGTTTTTGATTTGTTTGTTTATGCATAAGTGTGATTTTGACCATGTTACCCTATTATTGGAAAAGTATTTTGACAATACACAGTACGTTATCACATAACCCAAAAACTTAAAGTTGATTCTGGTTGCGCAAGTTGACCATTCAGTGTTGTGCTTCAGATGAGAATGTTTCACCCTTAGCCAAAATATTTGTGTAACTACACTATATTGTTACGTCGTACAAACAGAAAAATGTTCTAACAACAAAACTATACATGCCAATTTCTCTTCTAAAACATGATATTTAAAAAAAAAAATCTTAACCTTTTAAACGGCTCGTCTAAAAATTCTAAATTTTGGATATGGTACAACAGAAATCGTCATGAACATATGGAAAATATTTCAAAGTGAACAGGCAAAGGAAAGATCCCTTACTTAGTAAACGAATCTGACTGTAATTTTTCTTCTAAAACATGACAATCACAAAAAAATCTGTAACTTTCAAACGACTCGTTTAAAAATTCCAATTTTTGGATATGATACAATAGAAATCGTCAGGAACATATAGTAAAACTTTTAAAGTGATCAGACAAAAGAAAGTCCCCTTATTAAGCAAACGAATCTGACTGTAACATAATTTTTCTTGTAAAACATAACAACCACAAAAAAATCTGTAACTTTCAAACCGATCGTCTAAAAATTCTAAATTTTAGATATGATATAACAGAAATCTTCAGGAACTTATGGTAAAAATTTCAAAGTGATCAGACAAAGGAAAGGCCATTAACTAAGCCAATGAATCTGACTGTGATATTACTTAATGGTTATGGATGATAAAAATAATTTTTATAAGGGTAGAATTGTCTAAATAATACAACAAGCATTAAGAAGTTAAATTAAGCGTGAGATTTTCGCTGGGCCAAAATCGCTGAAATATCCCAATTAGTTCTTAATGCTTGTTTTGAACAAACAACTTAAAAAACACTTATTTCTGAATTTTAACCTGGTCCACCACTTAAGAAGCACTTAATGCTTAATGCTTAATGAAACAAACACTACCTTAATCTTGTTGCGATAAGAGATAACTAGTTTATTCTTCAATCAAGTTTGCTTTTGATTTGATTTGATTTGAGAATGAGTTTATGATTCAAAAGATAGAGAGATGCTATATTTTTGTGAGGCAATTTAGATTATATCTAAAGAACTAGATAGGACTAGGTGTAATTTAGTCTATCTAACAAGGACTCTGTAAAGGTGTAATCCTCTCTTTTTTATTTGCCCTTTCAGTTACACGTTCTTACTTGCATGAGATGGTTTTGTTTTCTGCTAATGATTTTGCAAAAGCTTTTTCGATCAAATTATGTCTTTATTTTGATTAATTCGTAATTGGGTATTTCTTTATAATCTTGCTTTGTTCCCAATTTGACAATAAAAATATGATCTTTAAGGATTTTCTTCTTCAACATTGCTGCAGTTTTGGGTGTTCTTATCTGTTTACTTTACTAAATATTTACTTATGTTTTATATCCAGATTCTGCTTATTGATTTTATTTTGCAAAAGAAGAAAACCTATTCTCACTTGCTCTTCAACACTCGGGACAATGTTGATTTTGAGGTATGTGTTATTAAATGTATAAAGCTTAAGTAATGTGGAACTAGTTTATTGTGATTATATTGAGTGTTTGTAATTCTCGTTGACATGTTGTGTGAGAATAAGATGAGTAAACATGATGGTTGTGGAGAGCAATTTTTATTCACCGGTTTTTTAAGAGATCATGTTCTCTCACTTGTCAAGTCTCTTTCGTGGGAATAGGATTACTCCAAAATTAGAGGTGTCATTATTGGGGATCTGATGTTTGCAGTGTGATAACGTAATTTACTTATATCTCTTGTATCTTTGTTGTTTATAGTGTGATAATGTCTCACTGGTCAGTCACATTGCATTATCAATGTAACGTATCTGCCTTGCCAATCTAGAAAAAGATAGCCTATAGGTACAAAATCATCGTTATGAGATCTCAATGTAGTAAATGAGAAGTTGCCTCTTCAATAACATCCTCTTCAAATTTTCTCTTGATTTATCAAAAAAAACTCGGTAGATTTTTCTTTTCTTCCCATAATTGAGAACACAATATATGTGCAATATAACAATAGTAAAGCAAACAATAAAGCAATAAACAAATAAGGAACACACGATATTTTTAACGTGGTAAAACCCAATATGGGAAACGTCCACGGTTGTCCTCGCGACAACAAATAAATCCACTAGATGAAAAGAGATGTACAAACCTATCAACTACATGCAATCACTGCAAGTTGACACTACTGGTTATCTCTAACACCTTGACTTCACCGGAGCACCTTGATGTACGCACACGACACTCGACTTCTTGATGAACACACAAGAAGACTCGAAGCCGAACTATGAAACAAGCTTACACCAGAGTTCCTTGATGAACACACAAGGATTCTCGACTTCTTGATGAACACACAAGAAGACTCGAAGCTAAATCACTATTCAATAATTAAGAAGAAGATGAATGGGGAAGAAGGAAGAAGAAGATGAATAGGGAACAAGAAGATGAGTTCAATCACCAAAAACAACCTAAACCAAAACCTAAACAAACTCCAAGAATGAGACTTCAATTGGACGGCCAAAGAACTTGCTTCTTCTTTGGAAGAGAAACCCTATTTATACTTAGGGTTGGAACACACAGAAAATGGGCCGAAATTGACGAAATCCATATTGGACGTACGTACGTCGAAATAACGTTCGTACGTCTTCACACGATAAACACTTGCTGCCTGCTTGGACGTACGAACGTCCTAACAAGGTACGTACGTCCTGAACAAAAACAATCCTGCTGCCTACTTGGACGTACGAACGTCCTAAGAAGGTACGTACATCCAGACAAAACAAACTTTCTGCTGACATACCATACGTACGTACGTCCTGAAGAGGTACGTACGTCCTGAAGAGGTACGTACGTCCTGAACCAAACACCATACTTGAGACACACGACGCGAAGACAAGGACACGGGACGACGCGCGTACAACAAGGTTTTCTTAACAATGAACTCAAGGCGAAATAACCAAGGACGACCAATGTCAAAAAATTGATGTCAAACCACTTCGTGCCGGTTTCAATCTCCCCCTTTGACATTGATGTTGTGACAAAAACCCATGACTCTAATAGCACTTATAAAACGTGCTTACAAACCCAAACCATGGCATTTATAAAACATGCCTACAAAATCACTCAAGGTAGAACACATACCGAATCACCAATTCTTGATATCCAGCTTGAGTAAGACACTTTAACCATCAGAGACCGAACGGAAGCAACAACAATCAAAGAGCCAACGGAAGTTCCTCGAACAACTCCCCCATACTTCATGAGCTCCAAGGTTTAATACTCGAGCTTACCCAAAACTGTATATGCACTTTGTGATCATCATCACTTTCACTCACCCATACATGTTCACTCCCCCGTACATGTAGTATACCTGAAACATGACCCAAAACTATACAACCTCCAAACATCAACACGTTCACTCCCCCATACGTGTAGCATACCTGAAACATGACCCAAAAATATACTAACAAAAAAGAAGAAGGTGTTAGTATTAGAGTCATAAATCTCCCCCTTTTTGTCACAAATGAAGCAAGGGAACAAAAGAAAAAGAAAAGAAAAATACCAAACCATAACAAATAAGATTAAAGAAGAAAAGAAAGAGAACAATCATGTTAACAACAAAAAAGGACATGCAACGGAAGCCATAAAATAAACACTTGTTAACACGATGTCAATACAAAGAATTCTCCCCCTAAACAAAAGCTCCACCTAAATGCAATGCATATGAGTAAGATGCACCTAGAACAAACAAACCAAATAAGGATATTTGAAACACACAAAGAACCATGCATACAAGGGTAGAAGAGAGTATATGCAAGCTCAATTAAAATAAGATACTTAGTAAAGATGAATAAACTTGGTTTCATTAAACAAAGTACGCACCAATCAAAGATTTAAGATATGAAACCAAACATCTACTAGAAATGCATCATACAAACATCCTTGGTGTGTGGGAAAGCTAAAGAAAACACAAAGAGAGTCATTTTCACACCTCACTCACAAACCATAAGAACACTCAAAACAACTAGTATTCACCATTGGAAGGATTTCACTTCACAAACGCCTAAACAGACACGGGGAAATGCACTTATAACCTGTTTTTTTTTTTTTTTTTTTTTTTTTTTTATTGTGCATAAATTAACATGTGAAAGGGATATTTACCTTCATCTTTTGCAACATGTGGTAGGGTGTAGCCTACATCTTTTCAAATTACTTCCCCTTTAAGAACAAACTGAAAGTAGTGCAACATCATGGTAACGTGCAACACAAGAACTAACATCTCTTGAGTGCATCCGTCATTGCATGACCCTCACGGCCCCAACGGGAAAATATACCAAATGATTTCTCTCTCAAGAAGATCAAAAGGCTGGGGATTTTGTGAATTGTTGACCACTACCACACCGCATTCATACTAATAATCAAGATAACATAAGAAGGTATGCATACGTATATTTCCAACTAATGATTATCCTAGAAGCTCATCATGTTCAAAGGATGAAAAAAGATATGCAAACAAACTCTCAAAGTGCCACCTAGCTGTGCATAGTGTAATCAAGCAAGGATATATGCATGAGACACAACTAGATAAACGTTGGTCTAAAATCTAAACATGAAAGTACAAGCGTTTGCTAAGTGTAATAAAATAGTTATATTCATGAGCACTAAGCATACAAGTATAATTGAAAGCAATAGACCAATCTAACCACATATACAAAGTATGTGTATCCCAAACACCCATAACAAAGTAAACTATTTTTATTTTTTTTTTATGATATTCAACCCAAACAAACAAAGCATGCATAAACAAAAAGACAAAACACACCAAACAAATAGCCTATATGGTTAGAAAAATATGCAATTAAAATAACACAAGGCTAGAAAACAAACAAAAAAAATAAAAATACGAAGATGATATTCAATCTGACTTTAAGAAGTCAAAACAGAACGTTCAAGTCATCCTTTCGTACCCATACTTGAGAGATATTCTGCAAGTTGGACCCGGATATGGAGGATTTTTGAATATTATCCCTGATAGTAGACTTTCCAATCCTTAACCTCTCATTCTCTAGACTACATTTGGCAGCATCGATGCTTCTATCCCATATGTGGGGTGGTTTGATGACCTTTTGCACAACCCTCTTTCTATTGTTGAAGTGTTGTGGTTTTTTAGGGCCACTTCTTCGCATAAAAGGAGGCCAAGAGGAATGATGAGCCTGTACAGGAAAAGAACAATGTGAGTTCCAATAATTATTACCATAAGAAGAAGAATATGGAACCATGGAATTTTTATCCCAATAGAAAGCTGAAGTATGACCTAACCGACCACAAGTAAAACACTTAAAATGTCTATGTTTAGGACTTGTCTTGTTCTTGGTCATCACATTTGGCTTAGATTCAAAAGCCTTGATAGGTGGAGGCGGAATAGGAATATGAGGATTTGGTAACAAAGGAGGCAATGATGGCCTCACAAAAGAAGTAGTAGGAGGGACACAACTGGAGGAAGCTCCGACATAGTCATATCCTAAACCAGTCTTATCTGAAGAAAACTTTCCACTTTTAATAAGGGTGTGTAGATCAACTGAAGCTTTCTCAAACCCTCGCAATCGCTTAGTAGAAGCGAATAAATCCTTTTTCACAGCTTCATGCTCAAGCAACAAGGAACGATACTTATCTTCTATCTCACGATTGGATATTTCCAAAGAAATAATTCTAGATTGGAAATCTAGCTTTTCTTGGGAAAATTCCTCAGATAAGGCATCCATATCACCTGCAAGTACAGATTTCTCTTTTACAAGAGACTCAACCATATCATTTAAAATCTGATTAGTCTTACGCAAGGATTGACATTGTTTAACAGATGACATATGTAATTCCCTTAACTCACCAGGACTTACCAAAATAGAATCATCGAATTCAGGATCGACAATATCGGTTACCTGACAATCCACATTCTCATTCAAAGATGCTCCATAGGCAACACAATGTGTAGCATGGTCTTCCGCTACATCATCATCATCATCATCATCACTTTCATCTTCCTCCCAAGTGGTAGATAACTTGATTTTTTATTGTTCTATCCCTTGTGCACCAAATTTCTTGGGAAGCTTACACTCGTCAAAACCATGGTTAGTCAAACCATTATATTTCATAGTCTTAAAAATATGTTTAAGATAACGATAAATGATACTTAGATGTTGCTTAGTGTCAAGTGACTTATCATGATTAATTTTTTCATCTTGTACATCCTCAAAAGTTCCAGCTTTAAAAGCAAAGGATTTATTTTGAGGTTGTTCAAGTTGAACCTCTAGTTCATAAGTTCTCAATTTTCCTGCTAAGGTCTCTATGGACATGGTCTTTAACTCATTGCTTTCTTGAATGACATCTTTCCTAGAACGGAATCTAGATGGCAAAGACCGAAGAACTTTACGTACTATTTGAGTATCGGTGTATACTAAACCTAAAGATGCACTAGTGTTGATAATATCCTGCAAACGAATAAAGAATTCATCAAAAGATTCATTATTATCCATTTTCATAGTTTCAAATTGAGTAATAAGAAGTTCAAGCTTACTCTCTTTGACAGCAATGTCACCCTCATGAGTTCTTACCAACCTATCCCAAGCCTCTTTGGATGTTATACAACCATGAACTCTCCGAAATTCACTAGCATCCAAAGCCATAAATATAGCATTAAGCCCTCTTTGGTTGTTAGTAGAAGCAACTTTGTCTTCCACACTCCATGTGTTTCGAGGCTTAACACTTGTAACAAGCTCATCTGTACTACCTGTAGTAACTCTCGGTGGTGACCAACCATCTTCCACAGCGATCCACACATCCTCACTCATAGCCTGCAAATACGCAGCCATACGAACTTTCCAATAGGGAAAATTAGCTCCATCAAATTTAGGAGGACAAATTAGTGTTCCAAATTTATCAGAATCCATTAAAATTGCACTAAGGATCTACGCGTGAGCCTTTACGCTCCTTAACAAGCGCCCTGCTCCTGATACCAATTGAGAACCCAATATATGTGCAATATAACAATAGTAAAGCAAACAATAAAACAATAAGCAAATAAGGAACACACGATATTTTTAACGTGGTAAAACCCAATATGGGAAACGTCCACGGTTGTCCTCGCAACAACAAATAAATCCACTAGATGAAAAGAGATGTACAAACCTATCAACTACCTGCAATCACTGCAAGTTGACACTACTGGTTATCTCTAACACCTTGACTTCACCGGAGCACCTTGATGTACGCACAAGACACTCGACTTCTTGATGAACACACAAGAAGACTCGAAGCCGAACTATGAAACAAGCTTACACCAGAGTTCCTTGATGAACACACAAGGATACTCGACTTCTTGATGAACACACAAGAAGACTCGAAGCTAAATCACTATTCAATAATTAAGAAGAAGATGAATAGGGAAGAAGGAAGAAGAAGATGAGTTCAATCACCAAAAACAACCTAAACCAAAACCTAAACAAACTCCAAGAATGAGACTTCAATTGGACGGCCAAAGAACTTGCTTCTTCTTTGGAAGAGAAACCCTATTTATACTTAGGGTTGGAACACACAGAAAATGGGCCGAAATTGACGAAATCCATATTGGACGTACGTACGTCGAAATAACGTTCGTACGTCTTCACACGATAAACACTTGCTGCCTGCTTGGACGTACGAACGTCCTAACAAGGTACGTACGTCCTGAACAAAAACAATCTTGCTGCCTACTTGGACGTACGAACGTCCTAAGAAGGTACGTACGTCCAGACCAAACAAACTTTCTGCTGACATACCATACGTACGTACGTCCTGAAGAGGTACGTACGTCCTGAACCAAACACCATACTTGAGACACACGACGCGAAGACAAGGACACGGGACGACGCGCGTACAACAAGGTTTTCTTAACAATGAACTCAAGGCGAAATAACCAAGGACGACCAATGTCACAAAATTGATGTCAAACCACTTCGTGCCGGTTTCAATAATCTCTTGTATAGCGTCATTTGAACACTCTACAGTTTAGTCTTTTTTAATGTATTTGAAAACATAATGATTCGTTTAGTCTCCCCCATTCAACTAGCTTGTTTTGAGTAGTACTACCCATCATTACGAACCAAGTAATTAAACTGTGTCTTGGTATGTTGAATTTATTCCAAGGTACGTGCACCACTTTTGTTTTGGGCCTCTCTCTCTCTCTATTGTTCTCTTCTCTGTAAAATAAATACAACTTCTTCTGCTGATTTAGTTCTTAATGGATGGGGTTTATGTAGTTCTAAATATGAAGATGCTAATTCTTTCAAACTCGCCAAAGCTTGTAAGCAAACAAATCTCTCTCTTCATTTTAATTTCGATTTCTTTGGGTTTTTTTTTTCAATTTTGAGTAATTATTTTGAATTTTCTTGTTTATTAATTATTTTAGGGGTTTGTTATGAAAAATCTGCTATTTCTTTCAAACTCGCTAACGCTTGTAAGCAAACATTTTTATGATTTATTTGTTAAAATTAAATAAAACATTTGTTTTATTAGTTAATTAGGATTTGATTTAAGTTGTTTAGAGTTAATCATGTTGCAGTTATGATGAGAGAGATAATTAGTTTATGATTCAATCAAGTTTGCTTTTGATTTATTTATGAAAAGAAATCATTATTTTGTTTAATGAGAGTTGGATGAGAGAGAGAGAGAGAGACAGAGAGAGAGAGAGTTGTTTTTGTTGTTTACTTTGATTTCCAATGCAAGTTGAATTGGTTAAATTTGCTGTAATGATGGTAGATTAAATCTAAAGAACTAGATAGGAACCTATGAAATTAGGTTTCGATCCAGATCTCAAAACCCTGCTTGTAATGGTTGTCAGAGGTAGTGAAAGAATCTGTTGCATTTTTATAGTCACATCTAATTCTACTGTTGTAAACCATCTATTTGAGTTCTACTAATCTTAGGGGCTGTTTGTTTTTTTTGGGTCCCTCTTATAAGAGGTTGCCTCTTTTAAGAGGTATGTCTTGTAAGAGGTTGCCTCTTATAAGAGGTACATGAAAATGGTTTGTTTTTGCCTCTTGCAAGAGCCTATAAGAGCCAAGGTGTTTGTTTTTAAAACATCTTATAAGAGGTAAACTTTACAATTTTATCCTTTTTTTTCTATTAATAAATTTTTATTATTCTATTCTAATTAATGTGAAATTAATTAAATTAAAACTACAAGTTATGAATTGAATGTATTAGAACAAGATCTTATATAATGGTAAGAAGGAAAAATGAGAAAATACGGATATAGATTACAATAAACCATTTTATAAGATTTTAAAACGAAGAAAAAAAATTTAAAAAAAAATTATTTTTTTAGCTTAGGAAGAAGAAAGTTTCATAAATGTAAGAAGATAGAAAAATATGTGAAAGAGAGAGAAAGAGAAGAATGGTGTAAGGAATTTTATGTTTAAGGACTAGGGATAAGAAAAAGTTATAAAGATCATGGGTAGGATAGGTATTTTGAAAATGTCTACCTCTTATAAGAGGCTAATAGCAAGGTCATTGCCACTACCAAAAATCAGCCTCTTATAAGAGGCAAACCTCTAGTAACCTCTTATAAGAGGTGAAAAACAAACACCTCATTTTAGTGGTCCACCTCTTAATAGAGGCTCTAGTAAATTCAACCTCTTATAAGAGGTAAAAACAAACACCACCTTAGTTAGGATTGGGTTGATGAGTCATTGACAAATAACAATGTACTTCTTCAATTGAGAATTTGCATGGGTGTATTCTAATTGGGCTTCGATAACTGCTGCATAGAGTTCGATTATTCCATAGTTGTTCATGACGTACTAGAGTTTTTGTTGTTTCATGACCAACGTAGTTTGTAATTTAGTTGTTTTATCTGCAAAATAAATGTTAACCGTGTCTGTTTATTAGTAGTGGAAGTTATTATGAAAAAAAATCCGTAGTTTGATTTTAATTATCTATTAAAAGGCAGTGGTACATACCTATTAGTTAGTGATGAATATCTTGTTCAATGGAATATAAATGTTTTTAGAGATAATTAGCGATTGCCCCTCTTTTTAAAATTGAAGGTGGCGACTGCCCCTCTTTTTCAAATTGTTTCGGGACCACTAGGGGTGGGCACGGTCTGGTCCGGTCCCAAAAAGTAATAGGACCGGGACCAAACCGATTTTAAATTTTCGGTTCGGTTTCGGTTCATGGACTGAAAATATTTGAATATAACCGGACCGAGCCGGACCAAATATAGTCGGTCCGGTTTCGGTTCGAAACTCGGTTCTGGGCTTTCTTTATTGGGCCTTTAGTCCACTAAAATATTAAAGATTGTTCTTAAGTTTTGGGCTTTAAACAAAATAAGACATGGACCAAATCAAACCCTAGTACTAAATAGAAGAAAAGCCCAATATCCATGTAATTCGGTTCGGTTCGGTTTCCTCGGTTTTATAAAAATAGAAACCGAGACCGGACCAATATCTATATGGTTCGGTTCGATTTCGGTTCGGTCTTGATTGGTTTCTGGTCAACTCGGTTTTGATCGGTTTTGACTCGATTTTTTCGGTTCGGTTTTCGGTTTTTCGGTTTTTTTGCCCACCCCTAGTGACCACCCCTATTTTTAGCTCCTTTCTATTATATTTCCTATTTTACCCTTAAGCATGTGTTTCATGTTTGCCCTTTTTTCTCAAAACCACACTATTATGCTGAGTCAGCAACCCATAGTGGTTTTATTACAAACCGTAGATCTAAAACAACTACGGATCAACGGCTAAGATCTAATCCAATCTAATGTCTATCTTGATACCCATCTAAATGCAAATCTATGGTTCAAATCATGTGTAAAGTAGTTTAACTTTACCAATTCACATGAAATGGATTATACTTCTTCCTCAACTAAACCCTAGTTTAACACCCACATACACATATCAGCTTCATGTCCCTTAACCTTACACATTTGACAATGAACCTGTACAAAAAATAGAACATATTGTTTTAAAATACCCCATAGAAGAGAAAATTGTTTAGGGATAGCCCTAGGGGTGGGCAAAAAAACCGAAATCCGAACCGAAAAACCGAGTCAAAACCAAGTTGACTAGAAACCGGTCAAGACCGAACCGAAACCGAACCGAACTGCATAGATATTGGTCCGGACCAAAACCGGTTATATTCAAATATTTGGTCCGGTTCGGGCCGGTTATATTCAAATATTTTCGGTCCATGAACCGAAACCGAACCGAAAATTTAAAGTCGGTTTGGTCCTGGTCCTATTACTTTTTAGGACCGGACCAGACCGTGCCCACCCCTAGATAGCCCCCTTTTGCAGAGAAGAGAACATACCGTCATATTCAGTGAAGTAGATCGATGAAGTATTCCAGAGAGAAGTGAAGTGAAAAGATATAAGGTTAGAGGATAAGTAAAGTGCTTGGAAAGAAGAAGTAAAGAGAGAAGTGAAAAATTTAGAAGGAAGAAGGGTTTCTCTATTAAGAAAGATGAAGAATTCGGGAGGAAAAAGGGGTTTAAAGAAGAAGAAGAGCTGCAACGGTAATATCCAGGTGGCAACTAATGGTTGGTTTGATTTTTGAATTTTGGGAAAATTAAATAGTTGTTCATGATGTACTGCATGGATTTCATTATAAATACCACCTTCCATTCACCATATTTCATACGTTTTCTAGCAATTCCTTCTTGTTCTTCTACTTTTTGCACTTCAAACTCTAGGATCGAAGTGATGCTTATGAAGAAGAAATAAATATGATTCTTCAAACTTCAAGTTCTTCGTCATCATCGTCATCAGGCATGGATCGTTCTGATGAAGAAGTAGATGAATTAACTGCTGCGGTGATACCGTCTCTTCGAGTTCATCTTGAGAATGTGCATTACAACCTCCATTGTTTGGATTACAAAGGTTCACATGGAGGTTCTCAGTTTGGTAGAATATACAAACGACGATTAAAAGAGCTTGGTTTGGAACAATTGGAATGGGAATACTTTGCCCCAAATTGTATCCATTCTGATGACAATTTTCGTCATAGATTCCGAATGAGTAGAAGATTGTTTCTACGGATTTTAGAGTGTCTTCGTGAGCGTAATCGTAGATGGACGAGGAACTAGAAGAGAGTAAGTCAAGTCTGTCTTGAAGAATACTATTTTGTGCCTCTAACCTTAGACATTCCTTTCTGGATAACCGGTATAGGGTAGCCCAATCATTATTGTCAACAAGAATCAATTCCCTGTCACAGTCACTAGAGCATTCTTTACTAACAGTTGATTGTTCATCAGACAATCGAGCCACAAACGAGACATGTGTCTTGCCAGAGTAAATCATAGCACTAGAAGGATCGACGCGTGAGCCATTATGCTCCATAACAAGCGCCCTGCTCTGATACCAATTGAAGAAAACAAATAGTGCTAATCTAACAATTGAATATTCAAACAAATCAAACGATACGCAGAAAGTAAATAACACACAGGAATTTTTAACGTGGTAAAACCCAATAAGGGAAACGTCCACGGTTGCCTGGATGACAACAAATAATCCACTAGATGAATGAGATTTACAAACCTACCAACTACCTGCACTCACTGCGAGCTGATACTTCAGGTTATCTCTAGCACCTTGACTTCACCGGAGCACCTTGATGTACGCACAAGACACTCGACTTCTTGATGAATTCACAAGAAGACTCGAAGCCGAATTCACAATAAAATATGGAAGATAACCAATTTATGAATTGGAAGAAGGGGAAGGAAGGGAATTGAGTTCAATGACCAAAAACAACTTCAACACCAAAACCTAAACCAAAACTCAAGAACCAGAGAAATATTGGACGGCCAAAGAACTACCTTGTTCTTTGGAGGAGAAACCCTATTTATACTTAGGGTTGGAAAACACAGAAAATGGGCCGAAATAGAAGAAATCCATATTGGACGTACGTACGTCGAAACAACGTTCGTACGTCTCCACACGATGAAGGCTTGCTGACTGCTTGGACGTACGAACGTCCTAACTAGGTACGTACGTCCAGAACAACAAAACATACCTGCTGACTGACCTGACGTACGTACACCCTAACTCAGTACGTACGTTCAACACGATGGAAGGATTGCTGACCCTAGGGACGTACGAACGTCCTAACTTGGTACGTACGTCCTGAACCAAGAACACACGACATACTAGACGCGAAGACAAGGAATCGGGATGACGCGCGTACAACAAAGTTTTCCTAACAATGAAATCAAGGCAAGATAACCAAGGACGACCAATGTCACAAAATTGATGTCAAACAAACTTAGTGCCGGTTTCAATCTCCCCCTTTGACATTGATTTTGTGACAAAAATCTCTGACTCTAATAGCACTTATATAACGTGCTTACAAACCCAAACCATGGCATTTATAAAACATGCCTACAAAAACACTCATGGAAAGAACATACCAAATCACCAACACTTGATATCCAGGTTGAATAAGACGCTTTAACCATCAGAGACCGAACGGAAGCAACAAGAAATTTTGAAGCAATCAAGGAGCCAACAGAAGTTCCTCGAGCAACTCCCCCATATTGCATGAGCTCCAAAGTGTGACACTCGAGCTCCCTAATAACTGTACAAGCATTTTGTGATCATCATCACTTTCACTCCCCTATACATGTAGTATACCTGAAACATGACCCACAAATACACTAACAAAGAAGAAGAAGATGTTAGTATTAGAGTCATAAATCTCCCCCTTTTTGTCACAAATGAAGCAAGGTAACAAAAGAAAAATTCCAAACCATAACAAATAAGATTAAAGAAGAAAAGAAAGAGAACAATCATGTTAACAACAAAAACGATATGCAACGGAAGTCATAAAATAAACACTTGTTAACACGATGTCAATACAAAGAATTCTCCCCCTAAACAAAAACTCCACCTAAATGCAATCCATATGAGAAAGATGCACCTAGAACAAACAAACCTAGAAGAGAGTATATGCAAGCTCAATTAAAACAAGATACTTAGTAAAGATGAATAAACTTGGTTTCATTAAACAAAGTACGCACCAATCAAAGATTAAGATATGAAACCAAACATCTACTAGAAATGCATCCTACAAACATCCTTGGTGTATGGGAAAGCTAAAGAAAACACAAAGAGAGTCATTTTCACACCTCACTCACAAACCATAAGAACACTCAAAACAACTAGTATTCACCATTAGAAGGATTTCACTGCACAAACGCCTAAACAGACACGGGGAAAAGCACTTATAACCTTTTTATTTTATTATTATTTTTTTTTTATTTTTTTTTTCTTATTTCGTTAAAAATTCAAATTTTATTGATAAACTCAACGAATTACACAAAAGTAGAGGACAAACGCGCTACAAACTGCGCGGCAAGTCCTTTTTTTTTTTTTTTTTTTTTTTTA
Organism: Aquilegia eximia; assembly: GCA_023053565.1. Lineage (NCBI taxonomy): Eukaryota > Viridiplantae > Streptophyta > Magnoliopsida > Ranunculales > Ranunculaceae > Aquilegia > Aquilegia eximia. Next base: position 3,910,239 of record JALIGU010000005.1, on the reverse strand, counting down.
TTGTGCATAAATTAACATGTGAAAGGGATTTTTACCTTCATCTTTTGCAACATGTGGTAGGGTGTAGCCTACATCTTTTCAAATTACTTCCCCTTTAAGAACAAACTGAAAGTAGTGCAACATCATGGTAACGTGCAACACAAGAACTAACATCTCTTGAGTGGATCCGTCATTGCATGACCCTCACGGCCCCAACGGGAAAATATACCAAATGATTTCTCTCCCAAGAAGATAAAAAGGCTGGGGATTTTGTGAATTGTTGACCACTACCACACCGCATTCATACTAAAGATCAAGATAACATAAGAAGGCATGCATACTTATATTTCCAACTAATGATTATCCTAGAAGTTCATCATGTTCCAAGGATGAAAAAAGATATGCAAACAAACTCTCAAAGTGCCACCTAGCTGTGCATAGTGTAATCAAGCAAGGATATATGCAGGAGACACACTAGATAAACATTGGTCTAAAATCTAAACATGAAAGCACACGCGTATGCTAAGTGTAATAAAATAGTTATATTCATGAGCACTAAGCATACAAGTATGATTGAAAGCAATAGACCAATCTAACCACATATACAAAGTATGTGTATCCCAAACACCCATAACAAAGTAAATCACAAAATATTTAAAAATAAAGAAAATACTTCCCAACATTCAACATGATATGCAACCTTAAACAAATAGACTACAAACACCAGAAACCACTAAAATGCAATCAACATGATGAAATACCAAAACCCTAACAAATAGCCATATGTAAAAAAATAATTCAATTAATCATACCATAAAGCTACGAAAACATACTTAATCATCCCAAACCTACAAAAATCGATTATCTCTAAAATAAAATATATCAAAACCATGAAAGAATTAGTCTGCAAACACAAAAAGAATTAGCTTTATTCATCATAATTGCACCTTATTTAAGAACGACAACCAAAACGATAAACAGAAAAAAATGCCCTCAACCGAATAAGGATAACCAACACAGAACATCATGACAAAAACAAACTTGACCAGATATATACAGAGAAAGAGAAAAATAATAAACAAGGAAGAAGAAAGAGAGGAGGGGAGACTACCAGTAACATTTAGGGAAGAGGAACAACCCCAATGGACTTGCGCAGAGAATGAAAGCGGGCTGCATCAAGAGGTTTCGTAAGAATGTCCGCTAGCTGATGTTCAATAGGAATGAATTCCATTGCTATATCACCCTTCTCCACCGCCTCACGAAGAAAATGATGACGAATGTCGATATGCTTTGTTCGTGAGTGTTGAACAGGATTTTTGGATATGCTAATGGTGCTGGTGTTGTCACAGAACAAGTCCCATCGCCTTCTGTTGGATGCCATAGTCCCGAAGCATCTGACGCATCCACAGAAGTTGTGTACATGCACTAGCTGCAGCTATATACTCAGCCTCACACGTGGAGATGGATACGGATGATTGTTTCTTGCTATGCCAGGAAACAAGATTATTCCCAACATAGAAACAGCCACCACTGGTACTATGACGATCATCAAGATTACCACCCCAGTCAGCATCACAATATCCTGCCACAACACTATCTGTATCTCTGGTAAACCATAATCCATGATCAAGCGTGCTACCAACATACCGAATGATACGTTTAACAGCAGTGAGATGAGATTCCTTAGGATTGGCCTGAAACCTTGCACACACTCCAACACTATAAGCAATATCTGGACGACTAGCAGTGAGATACAAAAGACTACCAATCATACTACGATATTCACGAATATCAACAGACTTACCCATAACATCCTTACCAAGACGTACCCTATCACCCATGGGAGTATCTTGACCACTAGAAGCACTAAAACCAAACTTTTTGATAAGTTCTTTGGCATACTTTGTTTGAGAGATGAACGCTCCATGATTAAACTGCTTTACCTGCAAGCCAAGAAAAAAATTTAGTTCCCCCATTAAGCTCATTTCAAATTCAGAACTCATTAACTGAGAAAAAGATTCAGAAAGAGATGAACACGTGGATCCAAGCACTATATCATCCACATAAACTTGGGCGAGAAGAACATTGTTTTCCTTTCTCAGTATAAACAAGGTTCGGTCAACACTGCCACGAACAAATCCTTTCCCTAGTAGGAAGGTTGTCAGGCGTTCATACCATGCTCGAGGAGCCTGTTTTAAACCATACAATATTTTTTGCAGTTTGAAGACATGATTTGGAAAGGTGTGATCAACAAACCCCTTTGGTTGTTCAACATAGACCTCCTCATTGAGAAGACCGTTGAGGAACGCACTCTTGACATCCATTTGGTACAGCTTGAAATTCAAATGGCATGCCATAGCAAGAAGAAGCCTGACAGATTCCAACCTAGCCACAGGAGCAAAAGTTTCTTCGGAATCAACACCTTCAATCTGACTGTAGCCCTGAGCTACGAGCCGTGCCTTGTTTCGCACAATCTGCCCAAACTCATCCAATTTATTTTTAAAGATCCACTTGGTGCCAACCACATTAGTGTGAGTAGGTCTGGGAACTAATGTCCAAACATCACTACGCTTAAACTGACCGAGTTCTTCCTGCATAGCAACTAACCAATCATCATCAGTAAGAGCATCAGTAACGTGTTTAGGTTCAAATGAGGAAAGATAACAAACATAGTGAACACAGTTTGTCTCCTTGGCCTTTCGACGAGTCAGACGCTGATCATTAATATCCCCAATGACATCCCCTATGGAGTGATGTTGTTTAACACGGGTTGATGCTTTAACAAACAACTTCTCAGGCTCAACAGGCACAGTGGAGGAATCTGGAGGCACATCAACCGCCCCTGGCGGTGGTGTTACAACATCATCCAGTGTGGGTACATCACTGGACCTACCAGGCAAGTCCTCTGAAGTAACCGAAGGATTATTACCATCAGCACCATTATCAGGTAACGAGAACGACATGGGAGACATTTCAACAGAGCTGACAAGGGTGAGAGAACTGTAGAATCCTGTGTACCAGTAGAAATAGAAGAGTCAGATACAATAGTGTCGTCAACAACAACCTTAAAGGATTCCATGACCTTGCGAGTGTTGTAGTTGAATACTCGAAAGGCCCTACTATTTGAGGAATAACCAAGTAAAAGAGCAACATCACCTCGACTATCAAACTTAGACAGACTTTGTCTGTCCTTGCACACATAGCAAACACTGCCAAAAACTCGCATATATTTGAGATTTGGCTTCTTACCATACCATAGCTCATAAGCAGTTTGTGTAGTACCAGATCTCAGATATACACGGTTCATGATGTAACAAGCAGTATGAACTGCTTCCGCCCAGAACTTGGTAGGAACATCCTTCGCATGTAACATTGCACGAGCCATCTCCTGAATAACACGGTTCTTCCTTTCAGCGACTCCGTTTTGTTGCGGAGTGTATGGGGCCGAAAATTCTTGCCACGTACCATTTGCAATGCAATACTCAATAACACCTGTGTTTGTGAATTCACCGCCCCTATCACTTCGAACATGTTTAATTTGAGTATCTTTCTCATTCTGAACACGAAGACATATCCCCTGAAACTCAAGAAACGCATCAGATTTTTCACGCAAGAATGATACCCAAGTAAAACGAGTGTAATCATCAACCATAACTAAGATGTATCGTTTGCCCCCTAAGCTAGGAGTACGAGTAGGACCCATCAGATCCATGTGAATGAGTTCTAAAGGAGAGAATGTGGTTATAGACTTTTTCTTGGAATGTGGACTTCGTATCTGTTTACCTAGTTGACACCCCCCACACACAATTTCGCGATTCCTTCCAAGTCTAGGAACTCCCTTAATATATTCATTTCGAGTTAGATTGTCTAGGAGTTCAAAGTTGACATGACCTAGCCGTTGATGCCACAACAGACCCTCATTCAGTTTGCTAGGTAAGCAGTTTATACCAGGTGCAACAGGCCGAATGGCATAGCAATTATCCAATGTACGTTTACCTGTTATGATACACTTACCCAAACTATCAAGAACAGTACATATATCTTTAGAAAAATTAACAGTATGACCAGTATCACACAGTTGGCTAATACTGATCAAATTAACACGCAACCCATCAACTAATAAACAAACATCATTCGAGGATAGACCAATACCAGCAACAAAGCCTTTACCAATCACAGGAGCACACTTACCATTACCAAAAGTGACACTTCCACCATCTATAGCAGTAACGGAGGAGAAAAGTTTGGCATTACCTGACATATGTTTCGAAGCACCACTATCAAGTAGCCATTCACTATCCGAGCTCGAAACATGAAGAGCAGTAATCGCCACATTTGAAGCATTGCCTGCAAAGTTACAAGGAGAAGAGTAAGATACGTATGGATAAGATGGATAGACATACGATGGCTGTGAAAACAGCGTCCATGGTTGTGGAACAGGAGCGGCCACGACACACTGTGATGCCCAATGTCCAAACTGCCCACATAATGAGCAGGTCATTTGACGTTTTCTTCCCTGAGGGGGAGCACGCCTAAACGGTTCCATTTACGCCCGATGCCTACCGTGGCCACAGATTGATGATTGTTAGACTTTTTGGTAGGAGGATTGGGCAATAGCGGAGGTAGTTCAGAAGATGACAGCCCATTGCAGATTTCAAAAGACTTAAGGCGAACCAGTTCCTTTTTGATATCCTCGAGTTCAGTGGACATAATACTACACCAGGCTTCCCATTCAACATTGTCATGCTCAAGAGCAGCAAGATTGCTCAATAAGTTCACCTTATCAATCCGCCAAGATTCAGTTTCCCTATCCAAGGTTGACATGGACGAGGAAGTAGAAGAGAGTAAGTCAAGTCTGTCTTGAAGAATACTATTTTGTGCCTCTAACCTTAGACATTCCTTTCTGGATAACCGGTATAGGGTAGCCCAATCATTATTGTCAACAAGAATCAATTCCCTGTCACAGTCACTAGAGCATTCGTTACTAACAGTTGATTGTTCATCAGACAATCGAGCCACAAACGAGACATGTGTCTTGCCAAAGTAAATCATAGCACTAGAAGGATCGACGCGTGAGCCATTATGCTCCATAACAAGCGCCCTGCTCTGATACCAATTGAAGAAAACAAATAGTGCTAATCTAACAATTGAATATTCAAACAAATCAAACGATACGCAGAAAGTAAATAACACACAGGAATTTTTAACGTGGTAAAACCCAATAAGGGAAACGTCCACGGTTGCCTGGATGACAACAAATAATCCACTAGATGAATGAGATTTACAAACCTACCAACTACATGCACTCACTGCGAGCTGATACTTCAGGTTATCTCTAACACCTTGACTTCACCAGAGCACCTTGATGTACGCACAAGACACTCGACTTCTTGATGAACTCACAAGAAGACTCGAAGCCGAATTCACAATAAAATATGGAAGATAACCAATTTATGAATTGGAAGAAGGGGAAGGAAGGGAATTGAGTTCAATGACCAAAAACAATTTCAACACCAAAACCTAAACCAAAATTCAAAAACCAGAGAAATATTGGACGGCCAAAGAACTACCTTGTTCTTTGGAGGAGAAACCCTATTTATACTTAGGGTTGGAAAACACAGAAAATGGGCCGAAATAGAAGAAATCCATATTGGACGTACGTACGTCGAAACAGCGTTCGTACGTCTCCACACAATGAAGGCTTGCTGACTGCTTGGACGTACGAACGTCCTAACTAGGTACGTACGTCCAGAACAACAAAACATACCTGCTGACTGACCTGACGTACGTACGTACGCCCTAACTCAGTACGTACGTTCAACACGATGGAAGGATTGCTGACCCTAGGGACGTACGAATGTCCTAAATTGGTACGTACGTCCGGAACCAAGAACACACGACATACTAGACGCGAAGACAAGGAATCGGGATGACGCGCGTACAACAAAGTTTTCCTAACAATGAAATCAAGGCAAGATAACCAAGGACGACCAATGTCACAAAATTGATGTCAAACAAACTTAGTGCCGGTTTCAGAATACACTTTTACCGCGATACCAAAGAGTAGATTACAATCATGACTTTTCATTCCAAAAATTTTACTGGCTTTGACATTTACACATCGTGATATGTTTGACGCATAACCATAAGGAAACTTCAGTTTTTAACCATTCACAAAAGCTCTCTCTTTTCAGATGTCATTGCAAAACATGGATAAGGCAAATCGAACTTATCACCCCTTGGAATTGGATGCAACTCTGGTCTAATCTGTAATGCCACCAAATCCATACGAGAGATTTTGTTGTATATTTTGTTTTACCATCTTGATTCAATATTGTTCCCTGATGTAGAACATGTCTAAAGTCTCCTATTTTGACATTGGTTTTTATTTTTTATTTCAAGTATTATTTAGAAGTCTAAGTAGTAGTAGAATTTGATTTGTAAATTGTTATTTTGTTTTTATTACTTAGAGTGTCTTTAGAAGTGTCTAAAATTCTTATTTTGAGTCCTAATAGGCTTAAGAAGTTGCCGGAAGGTAATACATACCTTAGGGAACAAGTAATAGAAGTTCTAGTAGGTTTTCTAGTTGTGTCAAGAGAATTATCTATATAAAGAGCTCCAAAAATAAATTTTTTTAGCCAAGATTGATGATTGAAGAGTTTATTATTTAGTTTATTGTCTTTCAATTTAGTTTTTACTTCATGTTCTTTATTTTCTGCAATTTACTATCAAGTTATTTAAATTTTAGCTTTACTTATTGCAATTCCTTTATGTTATTTCAATTCCTTTTAATTTCAATTCTTAGATTAAATTTATTATAACTTTCATTGCATCAATTGGTATCAAGAGCTGGTTAATTTTTAGATCTTTATCTTAAATCGATCCACCACCTCCCCACCCCACATTCAAGTTTTTTTTTTCAACAATGGCCATTGATGATGAGAATAAGGTTTTCCTCAAAGAATTGTTTGTCAAGCAAAAAATAGAATTCAATCAACAAGTAGCAGATATCAAGACCGCCCTTGGCATCCGAAGAAAAGAAAACAAGAAGTTTGATATCAAGACCGCCCTTGGCAAAATCAATCAAGCTGAGACATAAGTAGAAACCCTTTCTAAAGAGTTTAATGATTATGTGAAAATCTGAGGTAAACGTCCTATCAAGGAACCAATCACCATATTTTCTACCAACCCACCACCCCTCATATTTCCTAGTTCCACCTCCACCCCCACAATCTCATCGTTTAGTTTACCACCACCTACATCACAACAATTTTTTACTCTACCATCAGTTTCTTCTCAAAATATTTCTCTTGAAAACCCAAATTTTCACCATAATCCAAACCCTCCCACACCTTCGTTTCCAACTACACCTATCCACCCCAAAATAATTACTCAATTTTCTTCCCCTCCACCACAAACTCCCACCATGCATGTTCACAACAACTAAACCTTTTCCTGGTCCTTCTTTTACACCACCATCAATTAATTATTCTTCCCACACTAATTATAGTTTTTCACCCATACCCACTTTTTATCCTCAAAATTCTCAACCATTAATTCCATATGCATCGTATTCCAATCCAAACCAACTTAATCAACAACCTCCATATTTCTCTACACAACCAAGACCACCTAATTACTCAGCATTTGAAGATGATTCACCTAAGTTTCCACCACACAAAAGAGATTTTTGTCGCCAACCTGAGTATAAGATAAAAACCAATCTTCCAATTTTCAATGGGCCATTAAATTTTGAAGATTTTCTCGATTGGACTAAAGAAGTTGAAAGGTTCTTTATTTTTATGGATATTCCACTGGAGAGTCAAGTTAAACTTGTAGCATACAAACATCATCAAAAGGCATCTGCCTGGTGCGGAAGAACTTCAACATTCTCTCACCACCAACAACATGCCACAAGTCAAAACATGGGCTCATATGAAGTCCTTACTTCAACCAAGGTTTTTACCTCAAGATTATGAGGAGATTTTGTTCCTACAACTTCATAATTATCGTCAAGGGACTCAAAGTGTACATCATGCATCCGAGTTTTACCGTCTTGTAGCTCGCAATAATCATTGTGAGTCCGAAGCACATCAAGTTACTCGTTTTCTCTCTGGGTTGAATAGAAATATTCATGACAAGATTATTAATACAATTCCCAGTTTGACAGGAGCAGCCCAAGTTGCACTTAGAATTGAAGCTAACAACAAATGATCATATTCTCGTGGATCCAATGGTAAGTCATGTAATTCTTCAACTCCTCGAGGTGACTCTTCAAATATCATTTCCCCATAAAACACCATTTACCTTTTACCTCCTCCATCAACCAATTCATCTCCTCAAACCAATTCTTTAACTTCTTAAAATAAATCTACTATCAATAATTCCAAACCTTCATACCATCATTCAACAAATCTATATGTTCATCCTTCTTTAGATATATGCTTCTATTGCAACAAAAGTGGTCACAAAAAGTATCAATGTCCAGAGCGTAGCAGAAAGTTTGTCAATTTCGTAGATCATGCTTATGATGAAGATTCTCCCGAAGATTCTAATGATGAAATCCAATACGAAGTAGACGCCCCATATATCGATGATTAACTCAAGGACGAGTTTTTTTTAAAGAAGGGGAGCCTGATGTAAATCATGTCTAAAGTTTCCTATTTTGACATTGGTTCTATTTTTTATATCAAGTATTATTTAGAAGTCCAACTAGTAGTAGAATTTGATTTCTAAATTGTTATTTTCGTTTTTATTACTTAGAGTGTTTTTAGAAGTGTCTAGAAGTCTTATTTTGAGTCCTAATATGGTTAGAAAGTTGTCGAAAGGTAATACATACCATAGGGAACACGTAATACAAGTTCTAGGAGGTTTTCTAGTTATGTCAAGGGAGTTATCTATGTAAGGAGCTCCAAAAATGAATTTCTTAACCGAGATTGATGATTGAAGAGTTTATTATTTAATTTAGTGTTTTTCAATTTATTTTTGATTGATGTTGGGATGGACACATATTAATATATATATTGGCCTAAGGGGGAGAATGTTGTATAGTATTATGCTTGGGCTTGGTATTTATTTCTCTTTCAGGAAGCATAATCTATACAGGGTGAGTTTGGATTCAGGGGGAGCAGATCTTCATGTTGTATCTTCAAGGTTGATGTGTATTTGTTTATTTACATGTGTTTAGTTTTTGTTTTGTCATAAGTTCACAAAGGGGGAGATTGTAAAGCTATATTTTTGTGTTGTGTATTATGACAAAGGGTAATATTGTAAAAACACATGTAAACCCTAAACAGTCTTGTAAAAGGTCTTATTAGTATATCTTGTGTCTTGGAGAACATGAAGGGCTGAAGACTTGAAGACTATGCAGCTGAAAATGAAGACTATTCAGAACTTCCAGGTTTCTTTGTTCCAGTCGACTGAGTCGACTGGACTTGGTTCTCCAGCAAGTGGTTTATGACCCGACCCTGACCCAGATCCACTAAAGTTTTCAGATCTAGTCAACACAGGTTTGACCAACGGATCTATTGCACTTTATGGAGTATATCAAGCAAGAGAAGGCCAAGGAAAACTCGATGGTGTTAGCTCTATTATCTACTCATAAGCGATAAACCCTAAGTGAAGAGCTTCATTGAAATCCATCCCATTCCATCGAATTAACTCCACTCACTACATTGAATTCTTCCATATTTATGAGAGTGAGAGTTATTGTAGTTGTTGTTCTATAAACCAACGTTGAGTGCTTTTAATTTCTTTCTCTATTCATCCTTTGAGAGGAATCATTAAGAGAAACAAAACCACTTTGTTAAAAGTGCTTTGTGAGAAGAAATCCTAATAGGCTAGGTTAGAGGTTAGGTATCTCTACAATATTCAAGGTTGAAGGGATTCATTAGATATTCAACAAGTGTTTGTGGTGAAGAAGTGGTGTACTAGGTGTGACTATCTTGCTTTGCTTGGAGTTTCTAAAGGCTAAGAAAGTCTCCTTGAAGAGTGGACGTAGGCAACCTTGCCGAACCACTATAAACCAAATGTCTCTTGTGTGGTTTGCTTGTTATCTACATATCTCTAACTATCCATCATATTCATGTCTCAACATTAAGCACACATACACATTCCTTGCTGTTGGTTGTATGTGTAGGTGTGGGTTTGGGTCTATCACACAAAGACTTCACCTTTATGCTTCTAATATTTAATTCATAATCATATCAGCATTTCTTCTTACTCTCATCCTCTCCTACTTGTTTGTTCTTTCTAATTTGGAATTTGACCTCTCTGTCTGACAAGGCTGAGTCGACTGGACTCCAGTTAACTAGACCTTGTCAGACTGAGACTGGTGTTGGCTTGGTTTAGGTTTTTGGGTGAGGGTTATTCTTGTTTAGTTTATTTATCTTGTGTTAAGTGTGTTCCTCTCTTGTATAATTGTTTACTTGACCGAGATAATTTTTTATTGGACTATTCATTCTTGACATCGTCGTGGGACTTTGCAATTGGTATCAGAGCAGGTTGCTCACACCGGGTTTAACATCCCGAGCTACGATCCACAATGATGTCGAATGGGCAAAAGGGTGGTGCGATAAATAAACCACCCCTGTTTGATGGAAAAAATTATATGTTTTGGAAAACTAGAATGAGGATTTTCCTTAAGTCGTTAGACCAAAATTGTTGGCACGTCACTAAATTTGGATATAAGGAACCTATCATCACTGCTACTGTTAATGATGTAGTTACCACCACACCCTCTTCTCCTGACATATGGACTCCGAAACAGAAAGACCTTGACCATGCAAATAATCGAGCCCTGAATGCTATCCACTGTGGTGTTTCTGTTGAGGAATACAAATCCATTATGACTTGCGAGACTGCAAAAGAGGCTTGGGACATCCTTGAATTGTCTCATGAGGGGACGTCCCAAGGCAAAGACTCAAAACTTCAATTGTTGTTGAGTCAGTTTGAAAATATGAGGATGGAAGAAAAAGAAACTTTTGGACAGTTTTGGCTAAGGCTCCAAGACTGCACCAATTCTATGTGGGGATAAAGGTGAGGAGATTCATGACACTGTTATTGTGCGAAAGATCCTCAGGTCTTTACCATTTAGATTTGACCCGAAGATCACGGCTATTGAAGAAGCCAAAGATCTTAACCCTCTTGACCTTAAGGAGCTAGTTGGCTCTATTCAGACCTATGAGTTAAAATTTGCCAGTAGGAATGGTAAAGATGAAAAACCTGAAAAATCTATTGCTTTAAAATCTTCTTATTCTTGTGAATGTGATGATCTTGCTATGATGGCTAGGAAGTTCAACAGGTTCTACAAGAAAGGAAATAAGTTCTTGGACAAGCATGGATCATCTTTCCAATATTCCGATAGTGATGATGAAGATTCACACAAGCATGAAGGAATAAAAGTCAAAGCCAAAGATAATAGAGAATGCTTCACTTGTGGTGACATTGGGCACCTATCTACAGTGTGTCCAAACAATGCAACCAATGCTAAAGCTATGAAAGTATCTCTAGTATGTGACTCTTCATCTGACAGTGATTATGACTCCTCTGATTGTGATGACACTCCTACTCGTCGTGCACTCATGGTTCGCTCAACTCAAGTAAAGAGCACTACCGAACGTGAGACCTCGGATAGTGACAGTGGTGATGAAAGTAGTGAATGTGAGTATGATGTTGATGTTATACAAAAGGCCTACAACGATCTCTATGAGAAGAGCTATGAAATTGCTAAACGCCTGGATCTTAGCAAAACAAGTGTGAAAGAATTGAGCGAAGAATGTGCGAAGTTGAAGGAAGAAAGAGATGGAGCTTTACTTAAGTCTAGTGATCTTGAAGTCGAAATCATAAGCCTCAAGAGAGAGAATGAAGATCTAAAGACTAAGTTGAAGAAAAGGATCGCTCAGGGTAAAGAAGTAATTTATGACAATCCTTCTATGAAGGTGGATGACCTTCTTGAGAGATCTCAAAGTCCTTATGACAAGTCCGGTTGGTTACAAGGCAAAGTCAAAGACTTCTCTTCCTCCTAAAGCTACACCTCCTAGAAGGCCGCACACTCAAAGCTTTACCTTATCTCCCATTTGCTACTATTGTGGAAAGAAGGGTCATATCCAACGGCGGTGCAAGCACAAACAAGCCGATGAAAAGGTTAAGAAAGAAGTAGAGCTTAAGAAGACCTAGGCTAGTCTTGAAGCCAAAAAGAAGGATCTCGAGTATACACTTAAGAGGTATATGCCTCCTAAGAAAATTGTGCAAGTATGGAGACCTAAGAAAGCTACTACTCGCGTAGAGCAAAATGATCAAGCTTCTAAGGTCCAAATATGTTCTCTTGACGGTGATGGACGCTCATCTAGCTTGAATGTCCCAGGTATGGCTCTTGAACTATCTTACGATTCTTTTTGTGATAGCCTACTTGTCCATGTGACTAGACCACCAGACCCTATTTCTCTTTTGTGTTTGAGGGCGAGTTCTAGTACTTTCACGTCCACCTAGTCTCTAGGTGAGTTCCTCAGGTTCATTTGTACTTATGTGCTAAGTGGGCCCGTTGACCAAACTACGAGGCGTTTGATCCCCTGTACCCCTTTGCATATCTAATTTAGTGGGATACGTAGGCAGTCACTTGTCATCAAGTGGTGCGATGTCATTCCCTAGGATATAGCTATCTTGTTATGTTCTAGTCTCCTTCTGCGTATCATGCCTATCTTTTATGGTTATTCTCATACTTGTGATTTCACAGTGTTTACTTGTTATATTCTTTCTGATGCTAGGTCTCACAACATGTGATGGGTGTTTTCTTGTGTTTTATATCTTCTTACATGTATCTTTAGTATTGTGGTTGAATTGTATCTTGAGTTGTAGGTTTTGACCATGATTGTGTGTTTCTTGGGGGGTCTAATCATAAGTGTAGCCAAAGGGGTATGGTCGGCATGTCACATGTGTGAGTGAAGACCATCTTCTTTGTGGTCGGCACACTTGGACATGTTTGAAGATCATATTAAGTCCCTATGTGGATAGTATGATCTGACTCCCAAGAGACCATTTTGAGTGGTTAAGGCTTCGTGAGTATCATGTATGCTTAATCTCTTATGCATGCTATGTGTCGCATTTTTTGTTATTATGTTCTTGCATTTTTTTTGTTGCTTATTGCATTTGCATTCTTAATAAAGTTTATACCAAGATAACTTGTTTTACACATTTTTAATGATTTCTCGTTTGGTAAAATTTACATTGCACATGCGGATACATATATGTTTTTGTAGTGCATTTGTATGATGTGTTTATCGCTTCTTATTTGTTTTCATACTTGCTCCCGGTACCCTATCTGTAGTGCATTTTGTCGAGACCTTGTCTTGAACTTGCAACTCCTATCTGAGGTCCCATGTGTGTGTCTTTACTCTCCATGGTGTCTGTATTAAGTGGATTCAATCAGTTTGTGGAACAAGTTCTGGAGATCTTTCAGTGATCCTGGCAAGTTGTGGATTTCTGAAGAGCAGAGTCGACTGGACTCCAGTCGAATGAACCAAGAATCAATAGGATCTAACTTAGAAACCAGAACTGTGGGCTGGATTTGTTTTTGATGGATCAGATCAGACCATATAATCTCCGATCGGGCAGAACCCAACAACCAGAAAAGTCACTGACATAGATTGAAAAGAGAGAAATCATATGTCTCCATTTCGAGCAACAACAGCAGCTAGGGTTCTAAATCGAATTTACTCCATCTTTCTTTTCATCTGACCGAGAAGAAGAATTTGGTCTCATCAAGCACCAAAGCTTAGATAATTTATCTGCACTACAAGAAAACATGGATTTTGGCACGGCTAGACGATTTGATTTGCCACGGTCCAGGTCCGTGCCAAATTTAGCTACGGTTTATGTCCGTGGCAAAGGATAAATGGCCGTGGTAATGAACTGAACCATTTGTGAATTTTTGTTTTAACCTTGCAACAGTACTTAACCGTGGCAAGGTATAAATTTCCTAGCCGTCGGATTGAGGATTAAAGATTAATTGCTAATCTATGGTCAGCGATCTGTTTTAGGTCCGTGGCTATTAAAATAATAAAAAAAAAAAACCCATAACACTACTCTCGGTTGCCCACTTCTTCTTCCCAAAATTTTCAATTCTGTTCCTTACGTAGAACCCTACCTCCCTCCTTCTCACTAATCTTCTCAATAGAATTTTCAATTTCAAAGATTTCTTCTCTCACTACCACAAATTGAAGGTATGGTTTTTTATGTGATTCAGATTTTTTTTTTTTCCTTTTCAATCTCTCTATCTCTCTATGAATACAATTTAAATTTTTCTTTTGAAAAGTTCTGTGCTAGGGTTTTGATTAATTGAGCGACTTGGGACGATTATGTTCTTTGGTTAAGTTCTGAATATCTAACAAATTAAAGGTAATTTAAAGTTTTATTACTTGATTCTTCGTAATTTCTTAAATTATATGATCTTTGTTGGTAATTTGGTTTCAATTTTTCTTTTTCTTCATCCTATTGTTCTTGTTTGAAGACAAGATCTCGGATTTTCATAGCCATGTCATTCTGTAAGATTTAAAAACCCTCTCAATATAGGAACAAGATTTTGTGAATCTTTCTGATGTTTGTCCCTTATTGCATATTTCATGTCAATGAGCAGGAATTCATTCACTTCTGAAAACCACTTTCAGTAGAAAACACTCTTCTGCCCTTACACTAGAAAACAGTAACAAAAGATTAAACCTGGAGGGGTCGTAAGTTGAATCAAATAGATGTCTTAGCAAGCGTCCAAAAGCTTCACACTCCACAGGCCTTGTTTTTTCTTAAATAATATTCCTCTTAAGGCCTTAGGACATATTAGTTGTTCAGCTTCCGATGCTGAAGAAACTGCAATGCTAGTTGAGAGTGATTTGTTTATAATGTTCTACAGAACCTCAAGCCAACTATAATCTGCTGCAGGCAAGAAATATTCGCAAGGCAGATTCAAGTCCAATGCCATGTCTAGGTTTATGTAAGTGACCTTTACATTCTTATAGTAGTTTCTAAATTCCATTGAAGTGTACAAAACTGCATGATAGATCTACTCTGGTGATCATAAGCATGAGAAATTCTCGATAAAAATGAAGCTATATTCAATTGTATATTAAACTAATTCATCTTACTTGTTTCGCATTTGTTGTTAATATTGAGGCATTATTGTCGTTGATGTCCTCTTATTTTCCATTGATTTCCTATATTTGCTTAGACTGTTGGTTGTACTCCCATTTGTTTTATTTCCCCAACATGTAGTTTTTTTTTTTTTCTTGGATATTGCTTTTTCCTTCTTCTGTTTGTTTAGATTAGACCACTTAGTCCATGTATAGTTTTTAGTGGAAGAGCATGTGAATTGTGGCTAGTCATTTGGAATACTAAGACATTAAGCTAGAGCCATGAATACATCTAAATTTTTGACATGTATGTATGTGTTAATACCAGAAGCAAATTGGTTCCCAATGATCGTAATATTGTTAAAATTGCAAAGACTAGCTCCTTTCGAGACTTACTTTATGTTACGTTTTACATACTTATGAAACCGGCACGAAGTGGTTTGACATCAATTTTGTGACAAAGTGTCCATGGTTATCTCGCCTTGAGTTCATTGTTAGGAAAACCAAGTTGTACGCACATCGTCCCGAGTCTGTGTTCTCGCGTCCATGTGTCAGAGTGAAGATTTGGTGTTAGGACGTACGTACCTAGTTAGGACGTACGTACGTCATGGTAGGCAGCAGATTTGTTTTGGTCAGGACGTACGTACCAAGTTAGGGCGTACGTACGTCATGGTAGGCAGCAGACTTGTTTCGTGTGGAGACATACGTACCGAGTTAGAGCGTTCGTACGTCATGGTAGGCAGCAGGCTTATTTTTGTGTGGCGACGTTCGAACGTCATATCGACGTACGAACGTCCAAAGTCGGTTTGCACTATTTCGGCCCATTTTCCTTGTTTTCCAACCCTAAGTATAAATAGGGTTTCTATTCCAAAGGACAAGTCAGTTCTTTGGCCGTCCATTCTTCTTCTAGTTCATGAGTTTTGGTTTAGGTTTTGGTGTTGAAAGTGTTTGTGGCTATTGAACTCAATTCCCTTCTTTCCCCCTTCTCTCAATTCATCAATCTGTGACCTTCCAAAGGTTATTGTGATTTCGGCTTCGAGTCTTCTTGTGTGTTCATCAAGAAGTCGAGTGTCTTGTGCGTACATCAAGGTGCTCTGGTGAAGTCAAGGTGTTAGAGATAACCAGGAGTATCAACTCGCAGTGAGTGCAGGTAGTTGGTAGGTTTGTACATCTCTTTTCATCTAGTGGATTATTTGTTGTCGCGAGGACAACCGTGGACGTTTCCCTTTTCGGGTTTTACCACGTTAAAAATTTCTGTGTGTTATTTTCTTTCTGCGTATTTTTTGATTGTTTGTTTGAATATTTCACTATTATATTAGTACTATTTGTAGTTTCTCAATTGGTATCAGTCGCTGGGGGCTGGTTAAGGAGCGTAAAGGCTCACGCTAACGATCAATAGTGCTTATGGAACCTTATAAGTTTGCTACTTCAAGTCTTCCTCCACAATTCAGTGGAAAAGACTTTGGTCATTGGAAAGTACGGATGCGAGCTTATCTCCAAGCATTAGGAGAAGAAGTCTGGCTTTCTGTTGTTACAGGGTGGAAAGAACCTCTGACTACTACAGGTACTAATGATACTGCTGTTACATCACTGACGCCACGTGAAAAGTGGACGCCTGAACAGAAGTTGTTGGCAAATTATAACAACAAGGCACTCAATGCTATTTTCATGGCATTAAATGCCAGTGAGTTTCGTCGTGTGCAAGGATGTGAAGAGGCTAAAGATGCATGGAACAGGCTTATCTGTACACATGAAAGTGACGAAACTGTCAAAGAAAGCAAGCTGGAACTGTTAACATCTCAGTTTGAGAATCTACGGATGGATAATTCTAAAACTTTTGATGATTTCTTTATTCGTCTCTAAGACATCATAAATTGCAGTGCGGCTATTGGTCATGCATATACTGACACACAAGTGGTACGTAAGATATTGCGTGCTTTGCCTCCTCGGTTTCGTTCTCGTAAGGATGCCATTACTGAGAGTAATGTGATTAAGAACATGTCCATTGAGACACTTGCGGGGAAACTAAGGACATGTGAGATGGAACAGGCCTTAGAAGAACCTTTGAAGAACAAGTCTGTGGCATTCAAAGCTACATCGTCTAAAGAAACCTCCACAGGACCTTCTAATGATGAAGAACAGGATATGGATGATAACTATGCTTTTCTGTCACGTAGCTTTCAGAAGATTCTGAAATATCAGCAGAATCGAGACCCTCGGAAGCGATTTCCTGATCCCTCAAATGCTCCTAGGAGTCGTGGTTTTGAGCGATTCTCTGTGGATGGGAGAAGAGCTCGAGTTGATCGTAAATATGTCCAATGTTATAAGTGTCGTGAATATGGACACTTTGCAAATGAATGTGACAAGAAAGTGGATCGCAAACCTGGTGATAATTCCAAAGCGAATCTCACAGTGACATGGGATGATTCAGATGAAGATGATGATGGCAATCCCTCAAATGTTGTCTCCAACTATGTGGTCTTCAGTGCATCCCTGGATGAGCATCCAGGAGGTATTGTATCCTCTACCGATGATATTAATGTCTCTGATTCTGGTGTTCATGCTACTACTAGTGAATTATGTGATATGTATAAGTTTTCCATGCAACAACTAAAGTTGTTTGAAAAAACTAACACTGTCTTACAGGAACAGGTAGATAGTCTTGGGCAGGATGTTTGTAATCTTGCAGGTGACTCCAACGTGTTGAAAGAAAAATTTGTGAAGGAAAAGGAGGATTTCCAAGTGCGTATTGCCAATCTGGAAAAACTGAATAATGAACTGGAGACACGGTATCGATCCCTTGTCTTGGAACATGAGAAAGTAAAAGCTGAGTTGTTTGCTGCTAACAAACAATTGGTTGGGTTTGGTAAAGCTAGTGATAATCTAAACTCTCTGCTGGGAATTGGTAAATCCCATTCAGATAAATCTGGCTTAGGTTATGACACATCTGTTCCTATTTCTACTGCTCGCACCTCCTGTACTACTTTTGTCAGACCAACAGGTGTCGCTTCTCCTGCTCCTGTGCAGGTGTCTAGTGTGGTTTCCCCACCCAAGGTCACTCGTGTAAAGCATGTCCCGAAAAAGAATTTTAGACACAAAGGCTTTAAATGCCTAACCTGTGGTCGCATGGGTCACACTTCTGCTTTTTGTTGGAATAATTTGTATCCTGCTCATTATCCTTCTTTTGCAGGTAATTCATACTGGAACAAGTCTTCCACTTTCTCCATGCAGGCTCCATACATGTGGAATAGCTATGCTCCGTGGGGTTTACCCAGAACTTCTCCTTATGGAAATCGTCCTCAAGCAAAATCCATGCCTACTCCACCACCACATTTCTGGGATAGGAGTATGGATGCATCCAGGAAAATGGTGTCTCACATGGCTCGTTTGGTTGAACCAATGTTTTCATCATGGTATCTTGACAGCGGTTGTTCGCATCATATGATAGGTGATAAGACTCTAATTGATAATCTGACTCTTGGTTATGGAGGTAAGGTTAGTTTTGGAAATGGTAAAATGCTTCAGGTTGAAGGTAAAGGTAATTTTTCTGAGGTTGGATCGCTCAATAGTCATGAGCTTCTTTTTGTTAAGGGTCTTAAGTCCAATCTATTGAGTATTAGTCAGTTATGTGATGCTAAGTTTAAGGTTGTGTTTGAGGACAATAAGTGTGATGTTTTTGATTCCAATCATGTCTTGGTGTTAACTAGTAGTCGTTCATCTGATAACTGTTTCATTGTCACTACACCCCTTCCGCATCTATATACCTAATTTGTTCATTGGAACTGTCTATGGTTAGGATGTTTAGGTTCGGTTATTTTTTGTTAATTATTATTGTTGTTGGTATTGAGGACATACTACTTTCACTATTGTGTGGATTCCATGTTATTGATGTTTCTAGTTTGGCGTCCTCAACTGTTTTTGTGTCATGCATAGTTGTAGGGTTACATCATACTCTCTTCGTCTTGGTAGTTTCTTACATGATGCATTTCCATGTAGTTGGATTGTCGTTTTGCATACCTGTATATCTCCAGTCTTCTATGGTTTCCTTTCATGATCATCGTCTTCTTTCATATTTTTTTTTACCTCTTGTAAGTCGTCAATGACTCATAAAATCCCCAGCCATTTGAATGTCTTGAGAGCATACTCATTTGGCTAAGAACCCGTTGGGGCTGTGAGGGTCATGCTCTGACGGATGCACTCAGGAGATGTTAGTTCTTGTGTTGCACGTTACCATGGTATTGCACTTCTTGAGTGTTGTTTTGCCGAAAAGATGTAGGCTACACCCTACCCTCGTGTTCTGGTAAAAGATGGAGGTATTATATACTCCCACACGGGAATGGCATTTGTTTCAAATTTTTTTTTAAAAAAAAAAAAAAAAAAAAAAAAAAATGATGATTAGTGTCTTTCACGCTTGTCTAGTTGAAAGACATAAAGAAAAACAATGTTTTGTGTTTCCTTAGCTTTGTTGTGATCTGGTTCAATGATCACATTGGTCTAAGTTGCAAGAGACTTTCAATATATTCAATGATCATTTTTTTTTAGTTTGTTTCCGGAGGTTGGTATAGGTCTATCAGGTTCTTCTGCATGTTTGTATTATTCTAGTAACTACCCTGGCTTGGTGTATGATGTAGTTCTTCGATTTTGCATTTCCTTGTGGTTGAGGTTTGTTTAAATTGTATTCTGCTCTACTTGGAATCCTTACAATACGTAGATATGGTTCTTTGTGATGTTTCTCAATATTTGTTTTTGTGTTTTTTTGGAGTTGTTTTCTGGTTCTTAGGTTGGTCCTTCATTTTTTTTTAATAATAAAAAAAAAAAAAATAAATAAAAAAAAATTAGTACGAACGCTGTCATGACGTTCGAACGTTTGGGAGGGCAGATCTTTTCCAACGTACGAACGTTAATTGAACGTACGAACGTGTGTTCAGGCAGTAATTTTTTGGGTCCCGACGTACGAACGTCTCCAGAACGTACGTACGTTTCTGAAACAGTTTCGGCCCATTCACGACTTTTAAACCGTTATGTTTACAAGTTTAGGCACGACTGTTACATTCAAATCGTGCCCCCTCTTTTCTCTTGCACGAATATTTGGGAGTCTTTTTCATTCTCCTTCAACTGTTTCTGGGCATTCTTCTCATTCTTCTCCTTCTTGCAATCTCTCTACTTTTTCTTTTCTTTGGTGATTGTTTCTTGCCCAACTCACGCAATTTGTTTGTGTGTCCTCTGTTCGTCACTCCAGTAAGTGTAATCAACTTCTTTCTCTATTCTTCTTATTCTCTTTATCCTTATTCTCTTAGTATTGTTGGATTGCATGGTTATTCTCTAGTGTTGCTTTTCGATATTTTTTTTTATATATATTTTATTTGTGGTTGGGTTCCATATCATTACTTGAAATTGGTGGATGGTTTGTTTATCTCAATGTCTTGATGCTTCCTCTCTTATTGTTTCTGGTTTGATTTGTGTTTGCGGTGCTCACCATTACTATCTTGTTGTCAATAGCATGTATCACGGTTATACACACCAGGTGTTTGATTAAATTTCTCTATGGACTTGATTTTTTTTTGTGTCGATTTTCTTACATTTTTTTTTGGTTTGTTTACTGTTATGCTTGTGCAGACAATGGCTTCAAAGCGCGCACGCACCACTCCAACCAACACGGCATCCGCGTCTAAGGGTGCGTCATCTTCTCGCGCTCCGCGGGGTAGAAGTTCCACTCCGGGCTTGTCGCCTCATCCCCCATCTCTTGGTGCTCATCCTCGAGCCAAGGCCATTGTTCCCGAGCGTTTCTTCGACTTGGGAGACATTGCTGCCACCCCTCTAGGGGCTTCTCAACTCGGCAACATAGCCTCGTTCTTTGAGACTAGAAATTGGTTAAGGGTGGCTCAACCAATCATAAAATACTCGGTTGAGCATACGATTGCCTTCTATGAGACGAAGACGTCCTCACAGAATCGTTCGAGTTTCTCAGTTTTCATTGACGGTCGGAGATACACTATCTCTCCGAAGGTAATACGTGAGGCGTTGGGGATTGACGATGATCTTCTCTCCGACGGTGCTGTTCATGTCAGGTGGCCCATTCCGGATGCGATTCAAATTGACTTTGTCGATCAGGTTCAGAGGATGTTCATTGATGGGGTCACGGAAAGGTATCATGCCAAGCACTACAACGTCATCCTCTTGCACATGGTTGCCCACTCTAACATCTACCCCACCAAGGGCAACAAGATCATCATGACTGACGACATGGTCAAATTAGTGGTTTGTATGTCGGTGCACCATCTTCATCTTTCTGAGGTCATCTACACACGAATGCTTCAGATCGATGCAGCTAAGGGTACTCTTCCTTTCCCTAGCTTTATAATGACTATACTCAAGCACTTGGGTTTTCAGGGACAGTATATGGAGGTGAGCCCTCCAAGGTTCGTTGGCCATGACTGGGTCAACGCCATCAAGAAGGGCTGTCAGTCTAGGAAGTCGGCCTTTGAGTCCGTGGGTGCGCGTCTGACGCATCACCTAACTTGGGGAGGCAGGGCTCTTGTTCGCCATGATGATTTTGATCGGGCTTTGACCTCTGGACGCCTTGTCTCAGCCTCTGCTAGGGGCAATCGGGCAGTTGCAGCAATTGATGCTCGGGTTTCCTCTCTCCGACGTCGTCAGGATCACATGGATGCTCGGTTAGATCGTTTTGGGGTCATTCTCTCTCGTCATGATGCCATGATCAGTGATATTCATGCGATGAACGTCGCCCAGATGCGTCATCTTCAGCTGGACTTCACTCCCATTGACTTGCCTCCGTTTCCGGAAGAGGTACCTCCAGTTCCAGGTGACAGTGATGGTAATGACTCTGATAGAGAGAGTGAGGACGAGGGTGATGGTGAACACAGTGATGGTGACTCGGAGTCCGCGTAGTTCTTATTCTGGTTTACTCTCCACATTTTTGTACTTAACATTGCTCTTTTGTTATATCGTCTTGTTTCTATATCTAGATAATGAGCATGTTCTTGGATATTGCTATTTTATTATGAGTTCTAGTTCCTTCCTGACTTGCAGAAAATTCCTGCTAATTAGGTAATGGACCTCTCTTATTGGGCCCATGTTAGGTTTATTCTTGTTTTTCCTATATATAGGGGAGTCTTCTCTTCTTTTACTCCTATTGTCTCTTCTTACCTCCTTCTAGTTCTCTATTTGTCCCTCAGATTTATTCAATGACAGAATATGAACTTCATGGGGTTTTTGTTCCGGCTGTTGGTTATGTGTCGTTTATGGTGATGGAGTACAAAAACAATGCTAAGGTTTGTCGTTTATGTCGCGTTCCCCATGGGTATGACTATATTCATCGACCTTTTCGTAATCCTTGCCTGGTTCATGTAAATCATTGGGAGAGACTACCGGGACATCTTCAAAATCACATCTTGGAGTTGGTTGGATACCCGAAGGTTCCAGGACTTGCTGCTCCTCTTACCGACTGTGGCTTGGACAGCAGAATTGAGGAGTTGTTTTGTACGAGTGAATGGCTGGAGGATTATGATGATCATGTGATAGCTCGGTGGAATAGACCTTCAGCTCGTGCGGAAGCTTATTTCTCCAAGCTTCCTCTAGGTCATTGGGAGCGAGTTTTTCGAATTCGTTAACTTTAGCTTTATCTTGTTTATTATGACTATGGATTTATGTGTTTGGTTATTAGTTGTTCTCTTGAACTTTAACAGTTGGGATAGGTTTATCTTTTTATCTGTTTTGTCTTCACTATTTTGTGTTGATTGTTGTTTATATTTGTTAATTGTTTTTATTGTTGTTTATCGTTTCTCTTGTTGGTTGGTTATTTTGTTCACTTGTTGTGACAAAAAGGGGGAGATTTATGACTCTAATTACTAACAATTGTCTCTTTGTTGTTAGGGTATTCTTGGGTCATGTTTCAGGTATGCTCTATGTATGGGGGAGTGGACGTGTTGATGATTTTAGGAGTTATATAGTTATGGGGGAGCTCGTGTGTCAAAATTTTGGAGCTCATGAAGTATGGGGGAGTTGCTCGAAGGAACTTCTGTTGAATCCTTGATTGCTTCGGAAATTCCTAGTTTCTTCCGTTCGGTCTCTGATGGTTAAAGCATCTTGCTAAAGCTGGATAACAAGAATTAGTGACTTGTTATGTGTTTCTATCTTGAGTGATTTTGTAGGCATGTTTTATAAATGCCATGGTTTGGGCTTGTAAGCACGTTTTATAAGTGCTATTAGAGTCATAGGTTTTTGTCACAAAATCAATGTCAAAGGGGGAGATTGAAACCGGCACGAAGTGGTTTGACATCAATTTTGTGACAAAGTGTCCATGGTTATCTCGCCTTGAGTTCATTGTTAGGAAAACCAAGTTGTACGCACATCGTCCCGAGTCTGTGTTCTCGCGTCCATGTGTCAGAGTGAAGATTTGGTGTTAGGACGTACGTACCTAGTTAGGACGTACGTACGTCATGGTAGGCAGCAGATTTGTTTTGGTCAGGACGTACGTACCAAGTTAGGGCGTACGTACGTCATGGTAGGCAGCAGACTTGTTTCGTGTGGAGACATACGTACCGAGTTAGAGCGTTCGTACGTCATGGTAGGCAGCAGGCTTATTTTGTGTGGCGACGTTCGAACGTCATATCGACGTACGAACGTCCAAAGTCGGTTTGCACTATTTCGGCCCATTTTCCTTGTTTTCCAACCCTAAGTATAAATAGGGTTTCTATTCCAAAGGACAAGTCAGTTCTTTGGCCGTCCATTCTTCTTCTAGTTCATGAGTTTTGGTTTAGGTTTTGGTGTTGAAAGTGTTTGTGGCTATTGAACTCAATTCCCTTCTTTCCCCCTTCTCTCAATTCATCAATCTGTGATCTTCCAAAGGTTATTGTAATTTCGGCTTCGAGTCTTCTTGTGTGTTCATCAAGAAGTCGAGTGTCTTGTGCGTACATCAAGGTGCTCTGGTGAAGTCAAGGTGTTAGAGATAACCAGGAGTATCAACTCGCAGTGAGTTCAGGTAGTTGGTAGGTTTGTACATCTCTTTTCATCTAGTGGATTATTTGTTGTCGCGAGGACAACCGTGGACATTTCCCTTTTCGGGTTTTACCACGTTAAAAATTTCTGTGTGTTATTTTCTTTCTGCGTATTGTTTGATTGTTTGTTTGAATATTTCACTGTTATATTAGCACTATTTGTAGTTTCTCAACTTAGTCACTCTTTTTTGTGTCAGACATCAATTTAGTTGCAATCACATAGTGTTCAGATAGCCAGTCCTGTCAAATTGTTTCTAAGTGTTTCTTTTGACTATCTCAGAACTTTAGAACTAAAAATAACGTTGTTCTAAAAGTATCCTGGGAATTTCTAACTGGATCGCATTGTGCAAGTTTGTGTTGGTATATTGGCACACTTGGTTTTGTGAATCTGGGTAGTTTATCTTATGGTTTCTGTATATTTTGCAGATTGCCATTGCCAACTCTAATTGACAAGGAGTGGTACTTTGTTATGGTGCATATGATGTTGCTCAAGTCTTCCTTCAACATGTCGACCAAATAAAAGTTGAAAAGTGGATACAATTGAATAGGTGATGGCAATCAGGAACTTTTCGAGGTTGCAGTTGCAGTAATTAGATAGAGGTTAAAGTTGGCTATGGAAAAGCAATCAGGTACCTTACATTTATCTTTAATGATCTCTTTGTTGGTGAGTATTTATTTGCAGCCAAGTACGGAAGCCAGGGCTGGATGATCAGGAAAAACTTATTGGCTTGTAGAAATATTTCTATGTATTATATCTGCTACACTTAATATAAACTAGTAAAGTTTGCCAAGTCACACCACTTCTGATCTGCTCAAACTGTTGGTTAGATTGTTTTCTTATATATTCTTGTTTTGATACCATACTAATTTCATTATTTTAGTTTCCAAACGCTTGTCTTTTTCTCAAATTTACTTGTTTATATTTCATTTGTGCAGTCTAATCATGAGAAAATTGGTGTAGTCCCAATATATTTGGAAGAAAAACGAATCCTTGATATACTATAGAAGTTCTCAGTCGGTAAGGAATGCAAGGTCAGTTTGATCTGCTCAAACTGTTGGTTAGATTGTTTTGTTGTATATTCCCGTTTTGATGCCATACTAATTTCTTTATTTTAGTTTCCAAACGCTTGTCGTTTTTCTCAACGTTACATGTTTATCTTTCATTTGCGCAGTCTAATTGGTTTAGTCCCAATGTGTTTGGAAGAAGAACGAATCCTTGATATATTATAGGAGTTTTCAGTTGGTAAGGAATGCTAGGTCAGTTAAAGCAACTCTCAAAAGTAATTTTATCCGAATAATATTTTTCATATAATTTTCCCTTTGAATGTGTCTTATATTCTAGTTTTTCTTTTTTTGGTTTTGTTTTCAGTCAACAAGAACTTGGTCAGTAATGCAAGGTCAGTGGAGCTTTGAAGGAATATGGTTAGAATAAAGCAGAGATGAAACAATTGTATTCGATTTTATCTGATAAGTTAGCTGAAAGTACAGATGAAATCTCGCAAACAAATGCTCGAATAGTACTCATTGAGTTGATAAAGGAAAGATGGAAGGAAATTGCAAGCCAAAGAAAAATTAGAAGAAAAGTAAAAGCAAGAGATAGCAGATGTTGTGTAATACTGATTGGTGTCTTTTGTCTATGTAAACAAACTTGTTTTCGTTTAGTATAATTACTAGCATTGTAACAAATCCACCAAAGCAGTATCTAATTTATTTATTAATTTTTGTTTGTAAAAGAATTTCAGATTTGCCACGGATTAGAGCAGTACCTAATTTGAAATGAAAACTGATATAGGTAATTTCTTTTGAAAAGAAAATTAGTTTCCCCACGGACAAAGATCGTGGGTAATATCTAGATTTGCCACGGTTGATATCCGTGGCTATACCCACGGTTAACAACCGTGGCATATTTAACTTGTTAGCCACGGATCCGGACCGTGGCAAACAAATTTGCTACCCCTTGAACACCCACTGTCTTGCCACGGACCCGAACCGTGGCTAATCATGTTTCCCCACTGTTTTTGTCCGTGCCAAATTTATAGTATTCTTGTAGTGTTGGTTGGGTTTTAAAAGTTTTTGTTTGGTTTCGAAATTGGTTAAGATTTCCTTCTTAACCAATAGGGTGAAGGAAATTATGTTTGATGATTGAAGAAGTTGTTGAAAATTCTGAAGTGACAAGTTCCTTGTTTTCAAGTTGCAATGTTTCTCATCAGCCAAGAGCTTGTCGATCATGGCATCCAAGAGGAAATAAACTGGTCCGTCTATCCCTAATGATCGTGCCCTAAGTATACCTCAAGATTTTGGTGATTTTGCTTCTATCACTGCAAAAGAATTATATTTAAACAAGATCAAGAACCGCGCGTTAGCTATTGAACGGGGTGTGGTAATTCCTGATCTTCATGACAATGATACAAATCCTCTCATTCTTACTCCTGATCAGGTGGATACTTTGATTAACATTGGCTTATTTGCTATCATGTGGCAAGACTTTTGAGTATACTGTAGTCGTTTCCACGGTGAATATGATACCCAGGGCTGGAGTACTTTATTGTATCATGGCTAGTACTGTTTTTTGCAGAGCTGGTAATTTTACTGAGATACCTAAGGATCATGTTTTTGTTTTGTCATAAGTTCACAAAGGGGGAGATTGTAAAGCTATGTTTTTGTGTTGTGTATTATGACAAAGGGTAATATTGTAAAAACACATGTAAACCCTAAACAGTCTTGTAAAAAGTCTTATAAGTATATCTTGTGTCTTGGAGAACATGAAGGGCTGAAGACTTGAAGACTATGCAGCTGAAAATGAAGACTATTCAGAACTTCCAGGTTTCTTTGTTCCAGTCGACTGGACTTAGTTCTCCAGCAAGTGGTTTATGACCCGACCTTGACCCAGATCCACTAAAGTTTTCAGATCTAGTCAACACAGGTTTGACCAACGGATCTATTGCACTTTATGGAGTATATCAAGCAAGAGAAGGCCAAGGAAAACTAGATGGTGTTAGCTCTATTATCTACTCATAAGCGATAAACCCTAAGTGAAGAGCTTCATTGAAATCCATCCCATTCCATCGAATTAACTCCACTCACTATATTGAATTCTTCCATATTTATGAGAGTGAGAGTTATTGTAGTTGGTGTTCTATAAACCAACGTTGAGTGTTTTAATTTCTTTCTCTATTCATCCTTTGAGAGGAATCATTAAGAGAAACAAAACCCACTTTGTTAAAAGTGATTTGTGAGAAGAAATCCTAGTAGGCTAGGTTAGAGGTTAGGTATCTCTACAATATTCAAGGTTGAAGGGATTCATTAGAGATTCAACAAGAAGTGCTTGTGGTGAAGAAGTGGTGTACTAGGTGTGACTATCTTGTTTTGCTTGGAGTTTCTAAAGGCTAAGAAAGCCTCCTTGAAGAGGGGACGTAGGCAACCTTGCCGAACCACTATAAACCAAGTGTCTCTTGTGTGGTTTGCTTGCTATCTACATATCTCTACCTATCCATCATATTCATGTCTCAACATTAAGCACACACACACATTCCTTGCTGTTGGTTGTATGTGTAGGTGTGGGGTTGGGTCTATCACACAAAGACTTCACCTTTATGCTTCTAATCTTTAATTCATAATCATATCAGCATTTCTTCTTACTCTCATCCTCTCCTACTTGTTTGTTCTTTCTAATTTGGAATTTGACCTCTCTGTCTGACAAGGCTGAGTCGACTGGACTCCAGTTAACTGGACCCTGTTAGACTGAGACTGGTGTTGGCTTAGTTTGGGTTTTTGGGTGAGGGTTATTCTTGTTTAGTTTATTTATCTTGTGTTAAGTGTGTTCCTCTCTTGTATAATTGTTTACTTGACCCAGATAATTTTTTATTGGACTATTCAACCCCCCCCCCCCCCCCCCCCCCAGTCATTCTTGACATCATCGTGGGACTTTTCAGTTTTTTACTTCAAGTTCTTTATTTTCTACAATTTACTTTCAAGTTTTTTAAATTTCAGCTTTTACTTATTGTAATTCGTTTCCGTTATTTCAATTCCTTACAATTTCAATTCTTAGATTAAGTTTATTATACCTACCGCTGCATCAGTTCCCAACACAATCTCGTATATTCTTTTCAATGTGCATCATATCAAGATTATGTCGCAACTTGAGGGTCCGCCAGTATGGAAATTTTTTTTTTCTTTCTTATTTGTCCAATTCAATTCAATCTCGCCACGCTTCCTTTTTTTGAACTTTGGATTCTTCCCAAATTAGTGTTCTTGAATGTATTGCAAATGTGCCAACAAATTGTCCCCAGACAACTCTGGAGGTGTTGTCTTGCTCCAATTATTTCTACTGACTATTTGCCTAGAACGCTTTCTCAAAGGATGGCGTGGTTGTAAGAAACAATTGTGATTCATGTAGCATAACTTCTGAGCAACGTTAAATACATAGAACATGTTTACATCTTTATTACAGTTTGGACATGCCATTTTCCTTTAATGGATCAACCAGACAAGTTAGCGTAAGCAGGAAAATCACTTATACTCCATAGTAATGTTGCATGCAATGAAAATGTTTTCTTCATGGTTGCATCAAATGTATCGACTCTCTCTGATCTTCCAACAACTCTTTTAACTCATCTATTAATGGTCGCAAGTAAACGTCAATATTATTTCCAGGAGCTTTAGGTCCAGGATTAAGAAAAGACATGAAAATAAATGGCTCTTTCATACATCTCCAAGGTGGCAAATTATATGGCATAAGCATCACTGGCCACATGCTGTAGACGTTGCTTATATTGCCAAAAGGGTTGAAACCATCACTTGCAAGGCCGAGCCTAACATTGCGAGGATCATTAGCAATTCACTCATGCTCTTTGTCAAAAGCTTCCTAAACCTTAGAATCTAATCCTATTGTGATGATCAGATTGGTCCATAAAACTATAAAAATAAATTAAATCAAGTATTTAAACACTACAATGTAGCATAATTAATTGTAACATGAAGAACCTAATCCTATTGTGATGATTGGTCTTCCTTGTCTAGGTATCAGATCCAGTATGAATATAAACAAACAAATTAGAGGATTATGCATAGTTGCACATCCCGTATGAGCAGAACTCTCCCTTTTTGCACCTCTTGTTGCAAAAATCTGTGAGTACTTGCATTTATTCCCGCACAACCCACAATTCAGTCTATCGGTTGTTACATTAACACATTTTTTCTTGCAGCAATCTGGCCCTGGACTCCCCTTACTGCGACATATTCTAGGAAGCTTGTCGTAACTAAGTTGTTTTTTCAGCTTTTGTTGAGAAAGAAAACGACTTGCCCCTCACAAAGAAAAAGGCTCTTCCCTTTCATCCAATGTATTCATAATTTCCTCATCAATTTCAGTAGGTATTTTTTCTTCATTCCCGTGATCATCATCACTTAATGTGAAAGCCACATTGAAGAGTAAAGCCATGAATAATACTATTACAAAGACGGGTTTAATTAGCTTCACCATCGCTATGAAACAATATAGATGTAACTGGAATACAGTAAGAGAGGCTACTGACAAATTGTTATTTAATTAAGAAGATTGCTTTTGAATGAGAAAAGCTAGACAACTTAAGAGATGGTGATGAAGAAAGATGAATGGTTGATTGGAATTTATAGGTAAACTTTGGCGAGAGAGTTGACCACAGTGTAACAAAAAGAAGATGTATTACTTTTTGGTGGTGTAGTCTTCATACAACAGCTACTTCCAAACATGTCCACATAGGTAGAAATCAGTCGATCGAAATGAAGTAATAGAAGTTAGGCCTTCTAATATTCTTAAATTTTGAAGGTCAAACATTAAGATTGTTGTGCGGCGGAAACCAATGCACAAATAAGATGATTGAACTAATGTATGAAAGTAAAACAAAACGACAAAATCAAACAAACAACCACACAAGACACAAGATATACGTGGTTCGGCAATATGCCTACGTCCACGGGGAGAAAGGATGATGCTTTTCTTATCGAGACAATTGTACAAGCCCTCACGAAGAAACTGAAGTCTTCTTCCTCACAAAAGTTCTCCAACTCTCTAATGGCTTCTCACAATCTCTCTCTTAGAAAAACTTAAGGTTTTGTTTCACTTCTATTTGGCTTTATAACATAGTCTTACAATAGACCATGAATTGGGCTCAAACAGGCCCATATTGCACAAAAGCAGAGGAGGACGTACGTACGTCGAAATCACGTACGTACGTTGAGCCACGGAAAAGTTATCTGACGTACGGGAGGTACGTACGCCCTAACTACGTACGTACGTTCCTGTACAAGTAATACAACGTACGTACGTTCCTGTACAAGTAATACAACGTACGTACGTCGAATTGACGTTCGTACGTTTCTTCCCTCCAAAGTTATTTGTGATGCTGAACGTACGAACGCCCTAACTGCGTACGTACGTTCCTGAACAAAAAACTTCCCTCCGTCTTGATTTGCACAGAAAACCCAACAATTCTCCACCTCGGCGAAGATTCAATAAATCTAAGCCGACACCAAGAATAACACAAGTCACAAACTCCCACACATGTCCCGAAAGACTACCTCGGCTGCACCACCTCATGGTTACCTACGTACCCTTCTACTAAGGGATCAAGCCATCGTAGTTCACTCCAAGATATACTATCAACTCGAAGGAAGGATATGGACCAAATCTAGGCAATGATAGAACTTAGTCCCTGAAACCACTTTAGTCAACATGTCAGCCGGATTATTGCTAGTATGAATCTTCTTCAATAAAATCTCACCATCTTCAATAATGTCTCTGACAAAGTGATGTCGCACATCAATGTGCTTTGTACGAGCATGATAAACTGAGTTCTTTGACAGATTTATGGTACTTTGATTATCACAATAAACCATAAGCTGATCCTACACAATACCCAAGTTTTTCAACATACCTCGTAACCAAATGGCTTCCTTAAAGGCTTCAGTCACAGCCATATATTCATCTTCTGTCGAAGACAAAGCAACAAGAGATTGTAATGTAGACCGCCAACTAATAGGACCACCTGCCAATGTAAAAACATATCCAGTAGTAGACCGACGTCTCTCTATTTGACCTTCATAATCAGCGTCCACATAACCAACACAAAACTGATATAAATCCCTTCCCTTCTGAAATAGTAAACCAACCTCCACACTACCTTGAATGTAGCGTAAGATCCATTTCACAGCTTCCCAATGTTTCTCACCAGGATTATGCATACCTACTTACAGTGCCAACTGCATGCCCAATGTCGGGCCTTGTACATATCATTGCATACATCAAGCTACCAACCGCACTTACATATGGATAACGTGTCATGTAAACACGTTCCCCATCAGAATTAAGAGACATAGAAGCATTCAAATTAAAATCTTTTGAAAGAGGTATACTCACAGCTGTACCGATCTCATATTGGCTAAATCTCTGTAGCACCTTCTGTAAATAGGCCTTTTGAGATAACCACAATCTTCCATTGTCTCGTTCCCTCTGAATTTCCATGCCAAGTATATTTCTCGCATCACCAAGATCTTTCATCTCAAACTCCATAGACATAGTCTTTTTCAACTTGTCTATCTCCACATTGCTTTTAGAGGCTATGAGCATGTCATCAACATATAAAAGCAAATAGATAAAAGAACCATCACATACCTTGCGAAAATAAACACAACGATCATATGGACTTCTTGTGTACCCTTGCCCTAGCATAAACTGAGTAAACCGCTTGTACCATTGCCTTGGAGATTGCTTCAACCCATACAGCGATTTCTTCAATTTACACACCAGCTTGTCATTACCCGCATCTTTATACCCACTCGGCTGAGTCATATAGATCTCCTCATCTAGCTCACCATGTAGAAAAGCAGTTTTCACATCAAGTTGAGCTAACTCCAAATCAAATTGATGTGCTACCAAGGCCAATAGGATGCGAATGGAGGAATGTTTCACAACCGGAGAAAAAATTTCATTATAATCAATTCCCTCCTTCTGAGGATAGCCTTTTGCCACCAATCTTGCTTTGAAGCGTAAACCCATTTCACCAGGAGACCCATCCTTCTTAGTGTAAACCCATTTGCACCCGATTGCTTTTTTTCCCTTAGGCAACTCCATGAGTTCCCAAGTTTCATTCTTATGAAGAGATTTCATCTCCTCATCCATGGCCTTCTTCCACCTTTCGTAATCACAACTCTGCAGTGCTTCACGAAAAGTTTCTGGAATACCCTCATCAACAACCGAAAGTGCATAAGCTACCATATCATCAGTAAGCCGTTTAGGAACACCGACATTTCTCTTGGATAATCTAGATGCAATTGGACCCTCATCATGAGGATCCACATATACTGTATCATTAACCGTCTCATCAACAACCTCATCATCTGTCATGTCATCAGAATTTGTAACACTAGGAACCTCAATACTTGGAACCCTCATAGTAGACGTTTCCAAAGATACAGAACCACCTGGAACACGTGGAGATATCTCAGTCTCCACCCACTGCGAAACCTCTTTGGCCTTGCTCTCCACCTGCTGAGAGCTCTTAGGCTTCAACATAGAAGCCTCATCGAATGTCACATCTCTACTTAGAATAATTTTCTTCAATTCTGGATCCCATAGCTTATAACCTTTTACTCCACTCTGTAGACCCATAAATAAAGACTTCTTTGCACGAGGATCCAACTTACTCTCTCGGACATGATAGTAAGCTGGACACCCAAACACATGAAGAAAACAATAATCCGAAGCAGGCTTACCAGACCAAACCTCCATAGGATTTTTGCCATCAATCGCAGTCAATGGCAACCTGTTAATAAGGTGACAGGCATACACAATAGCCTCAGCCCAAAACACTTTGCCTAACCCAGAATTAGACAACATACATCGAACCCTCTCCAGTAAAGTTCGATTAATCCGTTCTGCCACCCTATTTTGCTGCGGTGTCT
Organism: Aquilegia eximia; assembly: GCA_023053565.1. Taxonomy (NCBI): domain Eukaryota; kingdom Viridiplantae; phylum Streptophyta; class Magnoliopsida; order Ranunculales; family Ranunculaceae; genus Aquilegia; species Aquilegia eximia. The sequence continues at coordinate 3,877,187 of JALIGU010000005.1, read as the reverse complement.
CTCTTACAGTGAAATGGCGTTCTATACCCTCATTCTGACATACTTGCAAGAAGGGATCATTTTTGTACTCTCCACCATTATCTGAGCGAAGTACCTTGATCTTTCTGCGAATTCGGGTTTCAACTAACTTCTTCCATTTCATGAAAATTTCTAGGACTTCATCCTTGCTCTTCATGGTGTACACCCACACACGCCTAGAAAAATCATCAACAAAAGACACAAAATAATGTTTACCTCCCCAAGAAGCATTCTTGGTAGGCCCCCAGACACCCGTGTGAACATAATCAAGAGCTCCACTAGTATTATGGATAGTCGTGCCAAACTTTACTCTTGTCTGCTTGCCCAGAATACAATGCTCGCAGAATTCTAATTTACAGGCGATAGCACCCTTTAACAACCCTTGCTTTATCAACTTTTGCAAGGATTTTTCACCAGTATGCGCCAACCGCATATGCCACAGTCGCGTAGTCTCTCTAGCAATCTTTGATGTAGCCTCAGACACGGTCACATCCCCAGTAATTGTACTACCTTGAAGGAAGTACAAGTTCCTTTGTCGAATACCCTTGAGTAAAATTATTGCACCAGCCACAACCTTTAGAACGCCATGTTCAAGTACCACCTTGTAACCATTGGCTTCTAGAGTACCAACCGAGAAGAGATTCTTCTTCATGTCAGGAACATACCTAACATTCTTCAGCTTCATTATAATTCCATCAAACATCTTTAGACGAATGCTACATATACCCATTTTGTGACAGGGTTGATCATTCCCCATCACCACTACACCACTCTCCTGCTCCTTAAAATTAATGAACCATTCCCTTATAGGACATATATGATAAGAAGCAGCACAATCTAAGATCCATTCATTACCACTAGTATAACAAATCATTGATGAAACGGATAAAGAATAATCAGAATCTACATCATCATCTTTAGTATCACATGCGACATTTACCTCAGAGTTTTTCTTCTTGTCCTTTGCCTTGGCTTTAGGACAATCTTTCTTCCAATGCCCTTTCTCATGACAAAAAGAGCATTCATCCTTTGCTAGAGATCGATCTCTCGACTTAGAACGATCTTTTCCTCTACCACCTTGGCCTTTCCTATCATTAGACCTTCCTCTTGCCACCAAGACCTCGGGTGTAGAGCCCTTGAACTCTTCTTTATCCTTCTTCATACACGCATGAGTTAACAATGCTGCAGAAATTTCACCATACACCAATTTTTCTTTCCCATATGTGAGTGTGATAGCCAAGTGTTCATATTCATCTGGTAACGAATTTAGAAGACACACTGCCTTGCTCTCATCACTTACATCTGCTCCGAGATTCACTAAGTCTGCAATTAGCTTGGTAAAATCATTAAGATGTTCCGCCATGGAAATGCCTCTTCTCATATCTATTCGATAAAATTTTTGAAGTAGATAGTTTTTATTGTGGATAGTCTTTGTCATGTACTTCTCCTCCAATTTTCACCACATCTCCTTTGCAGACGCATCATTCATCACAAGATATTTAATGTCTTGTGCCAAACACGACCTTATGATTCCACAAGCTCATTTGTTCATCTTCTTCCAATCCTTCTCTTCCACACCTTCTGGCTTATCCTCCAGAACATCTTCTAGGTCTTGTTGACATAAAGCATCCATTACCTCACACCTCCACATACCAAAGTTATTAGTGCCGGTAAACTTCTCTACATCAATCTTTGCTTGATGGAAAACCATTGTCTTGATTTCCCCCTTCGAATCCTTCGAATTCAATTTTCTTGTCATTTTTCCACCAACTTTCATGCACTAAACAATCACCAAACGAAGGTAAACAAATCTGAAATTCACACCGGAATTTCAACAAACACCTTCTAGACGCTCAAGGTCTAACCGAGGCTCTGATGCCACTTGTTCTGCGCAGCGGAAACCAATGCACAAATAAGATGATTGAACTAATGTATGAAAGTAAAACAAAACGACAGAATCAAACAAACAACCACACAAGACACAAGATATACGTGGTTCGGCAATATGCCTACATCCACGGGGAGAAAGGATGATGCTTTTCTTATCGAGACAATTGTACAAGCCCTCACGAAGAAACCGAAGTCTTCTTCCTCACAAAAGTTCTCCAACTCTCTAATGGCTTCTCACAATCTCTCTCTTAGAAAAACTTAAGGTTTTGTTTCACTTCTATTTGGCTTTATAACATAGCCTTACAATAGACCACGAATTGGGCTCAAACAGGCCCATATTGCACAAAAGCAGAGGAGGACGTATGTACGTCGAAATCACGTACGGACGTTGAGCCACGGAGAAGTTATCTGACGTACGGGACGTACGTACGCCCTAACTACCTACGTACGTTTCTGTACAAGTAATACAACGTACGTACGTTGAATTGACGTTCGTACGTTTCTTCCCTCCAAAGTTATCTGTGATGCTGAACGTACGAACGCCCTAACTGTGTACGTACGTTCTTGAACAAAAACTTCCCTCCGTCCTGATTTGCACAAAAAACCCAACAAAGATATCATAGAAAGTTCAAACATTATGATCTGGCATAGGGTCTCTGCCTTGGTGGCATCCTCCCTGATTTACAAACTTACCGAGGATTTTACTTATAGGGCACAAAGAAATAATTAGGCAGCTGCACCAAAAAATAGAAAGTCACTACATTCTACAAAGAAAACTGTTTGTTCAAACTGTTTGTACAAAGAAAGCTAGAAAGTCACTACATACTACATATGTGTCAACTTGGTTATAGAAAAAGTCTATATATGTTTGGCGCCATTCTGAAATACTTTTCATTCAAATGAAGTTGGTCTGATTGCATTATACGAAATTTTGTTATCTGTAACTCTCTACTATATCTTGGTTTATGGAGAAATATGTACACAATGGTTGCGTGTTCTGGACACAGAAACCAAAATTTAGACTTGATTGCCTAACATTCATTTCCACTGGAATTCGATGATTTCTCAAGATTAACTGCACCTGCCGTGCACAAAACAAGAATTTGAACTATTTTGATTGGTTCACTAGTTACCTGACGTAAAAGGAACGACTAAACTCAAGTCCAGCATACTTACCCTTGCACTGCCACTGTACCAATGACTTCAATTTCACTTTAAATTATTCATGCCTTTGTGTTACAAACTTCTAGCCTACTACTTAAAGGGCTTGACAAACTTCTAGCCTACTAACCATTATTACTATACCAATTACTTTAATTTCACATGAGCAATGCATTTGTACCCATAACTGTTTGTAAAATGTTTGGAGGAAATCAATGAAAAGCAATGCAGTGGTGAAATGCAGGTTTAGTGATATCAAACTCGGAGCTCCTGACAATAAAATGAACAGAAGATTGCGGAATCGTCGAAGCTAGGATCACATTGCAGAAAAAAGGCAAAATGGAGATGCACTTGCACAGGGAAAGTACAGGACAATTAGGCTATGTTGCTCCAAGTCAAGGAGGTGAAGTTTCAACATGTATGCTGTATAGCAAAATTAACTTTTCTGCAGAATAGCTCACAAAACAGGACCTATCCCATGGAAAATGCTATGTATTTTGTAACCCCTTAAAAATGAATTGGAGGCAAAATCATCCGTAATTTCGTACATTTTAAAACGTTTAATAGTGGACCACAAGTTAAAGATCAATTGGTAATTTTTCAGAGAACTATAACAGATCACAAACCTCATCACAAATCGATGTATTAAACCAGCCCAAACTAGTTTTCTATTATGGTTAAATTTTCACATTGGTCTTGTCAAAATGACCATGTTGCTTATATATAAGAGCTTTAACTCACTCACAATCCATCACAACTATCTAGTTGGCTTTCATTCCGCGATCTTTATTTACTAAGTGATATGATTTACTTTAACCAGACTGATGTCTAAGAATCAGTCTCCTCAAAATAACTTTTTTGGGACATTATCTGGATTGAGTGCAGCTGGAATACGTCATCTTCAGTAATAGTAAGGTAACAATCATGCTTCATGCCTTGTGGATGCGCATTCCAGATACTCTGAATCTACCTGTTCAGCTGAGGAAGCAAAATTGGTGGCTACTGACATTAGTGTGCAATTGCTGCTAGAGACTCAGTTAAGATGATCAATCTATATAATGACTTTCAAATATAAAAATTAATTGAATTAAAAATATAAAGTATTGACTACGGTTGGAATTTCCACATATAAAGCCCAACCCATAATGTGGTCCATGTACCTTTAACCTTGGTTTAATATAGAAATAAGCTAATTAGTAATAGGTTATGTGGAAGTCATATCTACGTAGATCTTAACTATGATGGACGGTCTAGATCTAATGGGCTTAGGTTTGTAGATTTAGGTCCTCTCTCCACCTCTATAAATTGGTGTATGATCTCCATCCTCATACACTTACTATTACAACACATATTAGGGTTTAAGAGGCAAGGAGAGTGAAACCTAGATCTTGTCCAGCTTTTCGGATCATCAATGCTATAGACAAGGTATATGTATTTGTTAGTGATTAATTACGTGATTCATGATCCTTATTGTTTATTGATAATATTAATTATGCTTATATGTGGTATCAGTCGCCTCGTATGAATCATATTTTTAATTCTAACATCACCGTTCAATATAATACTGTATTATAATTCCGCACTCAAGAAACAGTATTTTTTTTTTTATTATTTAAAGATGCACTTTCTTGAATCATGGTTGTTATTGTTCATGCGTATCATACTATTGACACCTTACGGTAAACCGGTGTTCTAACGTTGTATGGGACCTATGGGTATTAGGATATAAAACACTTTTTGACTTCATCATCATTAATAGTTGGCATTCATTCGAGTACTGTTCATCGTGTTACTGTTCACAGTATCCCGTTTTGCCAATTTAGTGACCACAGTTTACTGTTCACGCGTACTGTTCATCCATGAACACTTTTTAACCCGGTTCTACAGACCCATTCATTCGTCTATAAATCTGGTTTGTTTGGGCATACATAGTCCATTAATTTTTTTTGGGTAATTTTCCTACTTCGATTACTGTTGTAGTACACATCTTTCCAAAGGAGATAATAATCTGGTATATCATTCTTTGGGTTTTGGGCCTTACTGTTTCAACCCATATTAAGTATTTTTGGTCCTATAATATACTATTACTTGGGGTTTTGTGCCTCCCTTAGTGACAAGAACCCAACCAATTGTATTATGATGATGTATTTTACTGATTAAATATTGTGCAAAATTATAATGGTAATATTTATAACAAGAAACGCGTTGGTATTGACCGCAATGGTTCCAACTAAAGAGTTATCAAAATTGTTTTTTTTTTCTTATTCAATATTCGTGTTAAGATTTTTATTGGTATTCACCACAGTGAAACCAAGTATGTTTATGAATATACCATAAAGTCAAACTGAACCAATTTTTGTTTTGGACTTAACGCTTTGTCCATTAGTGTTTTGGTAGTTTGGTATTTTTAATTACTGTTTGCACACGATTTTCATAATGATAACGGGATCATCTTTGGGTCTAATAGTTACAGTCTGTGTTTGGATCTTAATGTTAGACATTTTGTGCTAGTTTATATTGTGATGTATTTTACTTTCATGCATCTCTCATATATTAGTCACATATGTACAATAGGTTAATGTTAGTTGCTTCCATGTCTAATTCAGACTTGTATGCCTTATGATAATTCTTGATTTCACCCATATTATGCATGTGCCCTAGTTGAATTTATTAAATTGTGCACTTCTTATGATTAAGATGCATTATGATATTTTGATCTTGTAGCATTTATTCAACTGCATGTTTATTCCCTTAAGGTTCATGTCATCATGATTTGGTATCACCACAGTGAACCAACTCAGATTATGAACATTGGTTTTCGTTTTATATTCATATCAAGTTTTTTTATTGGTATCCACCACAGTGATTCCAATATGTTTAATGAATATTCTTGAACATTCATATTATGATTTGGTTTTCACCACAGTGAACTAAATATTGTGTTGAATGTTCGACTAAGTACCTTATTGCTTATTTATTCACTTGCATTATTGAGCTACCCACAGGTAGATCAGGCATATGTTAGATTGAATAAAATTAAGGGGTTGCACGTATTTGTGATTAAATGAGTGTACGATATCCACAGATACTATGCTTATTTTGATCATGTGATATGTCACCCATTTATAGTATTACTAAAAATCTTAGTCATATTGTTTAATTAATGTGTTGACTAATGTTGTGAGCATGTTTATTTTTCTCGTTCTATTATTCTTGTATTTCGTATATTTTGTATGTTTTATCCTTAATAAAACTAATGAACTAGAATGAATAAGTCTAGTTGATTTTAGTGGGAGTTCTAGATCTTGGCATATATTTCCTTATTGTTGAATCTACTGTTATTTTATAAAAGCAGTAAAAAGGAGAAAATTATGCATTATGCATGAACTAGATTGAACATACAAATTAAACTCAATATTTATGTGAATAATTGTTGATGAATAATATTAAGAATCATTTTCGCACTGCTAGCTAAAAAGTTAATTGTTGAACTGATTACTATTCATAGTACTCATAGTATGCATGATTGTATCCTTGAGTTTCCCAATTTAGTTGTTAAATTAAAGAATTTAGACATGTTAGTGGATGATTACTTTGTCCTTCAATTTGTTCTAAATTTCTTGCCTACATAGTATGTTCAGTTTCACTATTACACTATTAAAGACAAGTGGAATGTGATTTAAATGGCGAGACTACTAGTTCAAGTATAGGCAAGGCTTAAACAACATTATAATCATGTCACTCAAGTTTAATTCATGTTTCAAGAAGTTGAATGAACAATCCTCTAATTGTGTTTGGATATACACTATGTGTGTGCCAATGCCATTTATGTGAATATGGCGTTTGTTTGATATAAAAGATAAGCTTTTGGTTTTAGTATGGTTCGATCAAACTTAATTGGTATTCCTAACCCTTAGTGAATTGATTATGATTAATGTTTATCTTTATTATGGCATAAAAGACTGGATTATACATCTAGATGAAAAGTAGACTAGTAAAAGAAGGGGTTTTCCCGAACCTTAACTTTACTAATTTTGGTGTGTGTGTGTGTGTGTGTGTGTGGAATGCATTAAGTCAAGCAAACCAAACACACTAAGAATAGCCATAGGAAGTACACTTCTTGAAATAATTCAAATAGACATATGTGGACTTTTGATGTTCCATCTTTTGGTGGAGAAAAATATTTCATTACATTTATTGATGATTTTTTCTCGTTATTGTATCTATCTATAGCATAATAAGTCTCATATGTAAATGTTATTGAAATTTACATAACTGAAGTTAAGAGACAATTAAATAGAAAGGTGGAAACTATACATTTTGATAGAGGTAGTGAATTTCTTGGAAAGTATGATCTATGATACGGGACAACATCCCGGTTGCCAAACTTCTAGAACGGTTAGGAATTTGTGCCTAATACACAATGTCTGGTTTTCCATGACAGAATGGTGTAGCTCAAAGGCATAATCAAACCCTTATGAATATGGTTTGAAGTATGATGTGTAATTCTAATTTACCCATATCATTGTGGATGTATACTTTATAAACCGAAGTGTATATATTGAATTGGGTTCCTATTAAGGCAGTTACAAAAACACCTTTTGAAATGTGGAAAAGATGGAAACCTAGTTTAAGACATTTACACATTTAGGGTTTATCTAGAAAAGTCTAAAGGGTATAGATTTTACTATCCTAACCATACCACTAGAATTATTGAAACTGGAAATTATTGATTCATTATGAATGACAAAATAAGTGGGAGTGATCATATCAAAGAGGTAATCATTAAAGAAATTATGGTACCAATTTTGTTACCTCAATTTTGTAATGATATTATTGTTACTTCTGTTGTTCCTCATGTTGTTGCACCGCTTAACAACAATAAACAACAAGTTGATCCTCAACCACTTAATGAAATTAATGTCATTGAACTGAATGTAAACACACACAAGAAGTAGCATTAAAAAGATCTTAAAGATCACGACCAGCTATTTGGATGACCACGTGTTGTATTTACAAGAATTTGAATTTAATGATCCAGTTACATTTTCACAAGCCATTACTTATAGTAATTCTGATAAAAAGATTCATGCCATGAATGAAGAGATAAATTAAGTGTGGATTTTAACTAAGTCTGGGGTTAGTAGAATTGACTCAAAAGGTTCTATTGAATGCCATAAAGCAAGATTTGTATCCAAACAGTTTACTCAATATGGTGGCATTACTTTCTCATGCGTGAAACTTTCACTTATGTGTTAAAGAAGAATTATCTTAGAATCATTATGGCATTGGTGACTCATTTCGATTTAGAGTTACACCAAATAAATGTGAAAATGATATTTTGAATGAAAGTTTGGATAAAGTCTACATGGTTTAATTAGCCACACAACTTCATAAAGGAAGACCAAGAACACATAATCTATTTGTTAAAGAAGTCAATATACAGACTTAAAACAAGCTTCTCGAAAATGGTACCTAATGATTAATAGTATTAAACGTTTGGGTTTAATGTACATACCCAAAGTTCAGTGGGAGTAAGTTTATTATTTTGATTATGTATGTTGATGATTTATTGTTTCGCAGCAGTGATTTTCATTTATGTAAACATTTTTTCTGTCTAAACACTTTGCAATGAAAGTTATGGTGATGCGTCATATGTGATAGAAATAAAAATATTTCGGGATTGATCACAATAATTGTTGGAACGTCTCAGAAAGATTTCATTAATAAAGTTTTGGATAGATTTAATGTGTTAAGGCATAATTGTAATGATGCTCCAATTCAGAGGGGGAATATTTGAATTAAATCAAGATCCTATGAATGAATTGGAACAAGAACGAATGAAAGAGAAACCGTATGCTCATATTTTAAGAGATTTAATCACCTTGAGGTGATTGGTTTTACAAATTCGGAATTTAATGGGTGTGTGGATAGTCGATAAAACATTATTGTTTCACCCGCCATAGAAGTCGAATTTGTAGCATGTTGTAAAGCTACATGCAATGTTGTATAGTTGCAAAACTTTATATCATAACTTAGAGTTATTGATTTCTAAGTCGTTTGAATTTTATTGTAATAATGTTGCAACTATATGCCTTTGTAAGAATGATAGGTATTCTAATGTTCAGCACATGATATAAAATACCTATTGATTATGGCTTAAGTTTAGAACAAGTGAGTGTCAATGGAACACATTAGTACACGTGTTAGTAAATCCACTAACTTAAGAGCTAGAAATAATGATATTCTAGCATCATGTTAACAAGTTGGGTTTTGAATGTAACCCATAACTTAATGATTTGTGGATTACTTAGTGCTTATTATTTGACATTATTTTGAGCTCATTATTATTGATTAAGTTCTGAATTTTCTGTTTTCCATTGTTTATGTACATGTATGTGAATGGATAATTGTTGACAGAAATAGTCTTTTGCGAAGACATTACTGGACCATTATTGTTACTTCCACTTATAGACCTAGTTAATTAAATTGTTGATATCGTAGTACATGGAAGGAACCATGTCATTTATGCGATGTGGAACCGCCATGACTCATATTAGTGGTTTAATTAATGACGGTATTATGATAACCATTTTGGAAACTAATTTAGCTCTTATTGCGCGCCTTATGTATTCTACATTAAACCGTATGTGAGATTTTACTATGGACCAAGTGGGAGACTGTTGGAATTTCCACATATAAAGCCCAACCCATAATGTGGTCCATGTACCTTTAACCTTGGTTTAATATAGAAATAAGCTAATTTGTAATAGGTTATGTGGAAGTCATATCTACGTAGATCTTAACTATGATGGACGGTCTAGATCTAATAGGCTTAGGTTTGTAGATTTAGGTCCTCTCTCTACCTCTATAAATTGGTGTATGATCTCCGTCATATCTACGTAGATCTTAACTATGATGGACGGTCTAGATCTAATGGGCTTAGGTTTGTAGATTTAGGTCCTCTCTCCACCTCTATAAATTGGTGTATGATCTCCATCCTCATATAGTTACTATTACAACACATATTAGGGTTTAAGAGGCAAGGAGAGTGAAACCTAGATCTTGTGCAGCTTTTCGGATCATCAATGCTATAGACAAGGTATGTGTATTTGTTAGTGATTAATTACGTGATTCATGATCCTTATTGTTTATTGATAATATTAATTATGCTTATAACTACAACAAGAATAACCAAAGCCTCTTGTGATGGTTGTCACTTGGTCTTCCTGTTCTACATATAGCACGCATTACAAATATAAAAAAAACAAATCAACTATGCATAATTGCACATCCCGTTTGAGCAGAACTCTCCCTTCTTGCACCTCTTGCTGCAACCTCCACAGTTCCTCTTGTCGAACGAAGGATTAATACATTTCCCTTGACAACAAATCTGTGAGTACTTGCATTTATTCCCACACATCCCACAATTCAGTCTATCGGTCGATACATTAACACATTTCTTCTTGCAGCAATCTGGCCCTGGACTGCCCTTACTCCGGCATATTCTGGGAAACTTGTTGCAACTAAGTTGTTTTTTGGGCTTATGCTGTGCAAGAAAACGGCTTGCCCCTCGTAAAGAAGAAGGCTCTTCAGATTCATGCAGTTTATACATCATGTCCTCATCAACTTCAACAAGTAATGTATCTTCTTCATCTCCATGGTCATCAACCAAGGAATAAGCTACATTGAAGTGCAAAGCCATGAAGATTACTAGTACAAAGAATGACTTAAGTAGCTTCATTTTTTAGAAACAAGAGTAAATTGGATGGATAAGAAGAGAGGATTTTTTTTTTTTTTTTTCCAATGAGAAAAAGTGCTTTAGAGATAGTGGTGGTGAAGAAAGATGATTGGAGAATGGGAATTTATAGGAAAAACTTGGTGGTGAATGTGGTCTTAATCTAACAGCTACCTACAAATAAGTCCATATGAGAAGAATTCAGTTGAAATGAAGTTAGGCATTTAGATATTCATATTTCAAGGGTCAAACATCAAGAAATCATATAAGATATTTATACAAATGAAGTATAGATCGAAGTGAAAGAGGTAAGGTTGAATTTGTCAAATATAGTGACACACTGACACAGTTCTTATAGATGTCATGGTTTATATGTCAGCCATAGAATGATCAAGTGTCATAGCAAGGGGTATATGTCTCAAGTTTCCTCTCTGCAAGTCTGCCTCAGTGCCTTTCTCCCCAATTTGAAACCTTATCCAAAAATAGTTGAAACTGCTGCAGAAATAAGGCAGTTTATTTGAAGTCTACATCTAAACATGGAGTGTTGTGATAATTCACCTTCTCTACAATGTAAACAGCAAGGAATCTGTTAGGCATCTTGGTCATAGAGAAAGTCTAAAAATGTTTGGCGCCTTTTGAACTTCATGCCATTCAAACTATGTACTTGGGAACAAATTTGAAATGTTGTACAAGATGTTTATACTTTATACAGTTGTTTTAGATAAAATGCATAGTATTAACTACCTAACATTTTTGGTTAAACTCTGTGACTGGTCCTTAATGGAGGGACACCACACATGAAGAGGGGTGAGGGTTATAGACTTATAGATAAGCAATTAAGCATTCATATTATTTGTACTTTTTAGATATGATGCCTTAAGGTGCCACTCAATGGTGGGACTGGTGATACAAATAAACATGACTCCAAGCCCACAATTTGACATTTTTATAGTAGATATAAGTATCTCTATCAAACATTTCTGTACCAAATTTTGTAGTTACAGATATCTTCTTCAATGTAGTAAAGGTAATCAACTACATGGTGGACTACAGTAGAATTTTGGAGGCTTGCCGAAAAATATCCCATGGTGGACCAATTTCTATAGTTCACCACCAATATGGTTACATTACAAGGTGGTAGTGCACTAGGCCTCAACTTGCTGCATGCAACTTGCTAGATAGTTGTAAAAATCTTGAAATGCTATATTTGATTTGGGGGGGTTCTTGTGTGCTTGACTTGAGCAGTTAAGGAGGGGACAAGTAAATTATATCACCCATTATTTACACCCTACTTGTAAATGAGACATGTTTTAATGTTTCCCATTTAAACATTAAAAAGCCATACTTCACTTTACTTCATTTCAAATGAATTCTTCTTATGAAGACAGGTTTGTAAGTAGGTAAGTAGCACATGGAATTGATTCATAGGTTCAAAATGAATAACTAGCTTCTCTTACTGTAATCGGTCTTTCCGTCAACATCTTGAGATCTGTGAGGGTTGTGAAGATCCGCTTAGCATAAGTCGTAACATATACCAGTATTCAGATACTCTGCAGTGACATAAGAAAGAGCATACCCAAATCCTAAAAGAACATATACCTGCAGTCACCACTGTCGCCCAGTGCTACCAGTGCTAGCTTGTCCTGTTGTGCTCATTGTAGAGGAGCCGGATTATGCATCTGTATCAGGTCTGTAGACTAATCAACCTTAAAAATGAATAATCTCACAGACAATGAAATGTCACTTGAAATTTGGTTAAAGTCTCCAATCTCCTTCTTTCATTTGTTCTTCTCATTTGTTTCATTGGTGTAAGAAATTAACTCTGCAAAAGGTGAGTACCGATAAAGTTCACATTTTTTTTTTTTGTTTGTTTTTTGGAGTGCATGTTCTTGGTATCTGATTTATTAATTATTGGTTTTTTAAAAACTTATGTCAAATTATTTACATATATTTTCAGCCTGTTTTTGGAAGCATGACAAACTCAGTATCATTTGAGTTAATTCATTATGAAGAAAGATCCAAAAAGCTAACTAGGCCACTGTCCAGATTAATCAACAATGAGAATTCCCAATTTATTCTCCAGTAGGGGTCAGAGTATGGTGTATCACGAGGTCCGAGTCAGACATAAATATAACTCACAAGAGAAAGAGGTTGACTTCCCAGTCAGATGGAAAGGATAGTTCCCAGTCAGGTGTAAATTTACATAGCGGAACTGTTTGTGAGGTAGCAACCATAGAAAAGCTGCCACTGGTCCGTTCTGATTGATAATTATTTCTAGCAATGGATCTTGTGTTCTTGTTTTACTGGTTTAACGTTTTTTGCTAAAGGCTCATTTCATAATTCCATAGCGATGCATTTCCTTGCTATAGAAAGAAGCCTGATTCTGATCACTCCATACAAACCTTTCTGATCTGCTATGTGGTATACGTGTTTAGCTTTTCTTCTTTCTTTTTTTTTTTTGTGTGTGTGTGTGGGGGGGGGGGGGGGGGGGGGCCTTTGGCTATATAATTGAGGAACTCCAGCACCTCTGGATTTTTCTCCTAGCATAAATCAATTGTTTGGATACCATAGTGCCGGAACAGTATGGAATAGAACCCACAGCTTTATCATACTCGAGAGGAACACACGTGGAAACCTTGGAAGACAACCCAATTGGGAGTCAGAGGATCGGATCCCTAGTACACTGCCTCCCAGACTGAATATCTGGCGATATGCACTGTGGGGATGAATGTTGACTCCCTTTTCTGTGCCCTCAAACACGTCAGACATCAATCCTTTCATATCTAAAAGAAGGCAACGAGCTTCCAATAATTCAACATTTAGTGAATGTGAAATATTTAGCATTACCGGTTCAATTTGTGGGATTCACCGGTGCCATAATTCATGCTTTAATTAACACTAGTCCTTAGGCCAATTTGAGTGTTTTAGAGGTTTTTTTTTTTGTTGGGGGGGGGGGGGGGTTATGTTGCTTTTGGTTCGTAACTTGTAATATTTTGTTTAGCCCGTTTCAAAAGTCTATGATCTGGTATGATTTTATTTAGAATTATTATAAATCTTTGAGTATTGAAATTGAATGATTATTATATATACATGAAAATTAAACCCAAAACAGTTGAAAATATCCAGGAGGGTGGGATTTTGCAGCACTTTCAATTCTCAAAGTTTCAATTAGAATTTGGACTGGCTCGGTTGTTGAAGCTTCATCACTTTGGGAAACAATTTTTCACAGTAGTCCATTAGCAGTCGAGCGTCTCTTAATTGCTTGTAACAGTTAACATCCTAAAAATTCGAAATATTTAGCAAACTATTATGATGATAATTAAAGATGACTTACTTGTAATGTGACGAAGAGATCCCCTTTGGCCCATGTAATTAAGCTTTTCCAGAAGAAAACCATACGATCTATGTTTGTGTGAATCTTGCGACCTTTTTTTATACAGTCTCATCTGTAACACATTTACATACATTAGATCACAAATTAAAGGAAACTCAAATTTCATGAAATTGCAGGTCTTACTGCTACTTGGGTCCCCTTTCATATCCCCACCATTGAAATGTATTGAAGATTATATCATCATTTCTGCTGGAGTCTATTTTCATTTACTTTTTGTTAATGTCTACTAAGTGCAAGGAAAGAAAATAAATTATTGGTTCTCCATATTCCTGCAAAATATACTTTTTGTCAAGTTGAAAATGTACTTGAAAATTCCCATCACAAACATGTTTGATGTGTGTCCACAATGATATTATATTAATATTATTAATGATCTTATTAATAAACTTGCATACCTGCCCATTTGACTTAAAATATTGGTGAGTTTTGATTTATGTGTCGTCGAGAGATCTTCAACAAGCATCAAATATACATGGATCAAATATAAACATATACGCAGACATAGACTTTGAGTAAAGAGGAAGATGGAGAAGTTGTACAAACGTAGTAAATTATTTGGTGATTTCAATGTAAATCTTGGATATACTTGTAAATCACTACTTCCACCAGATAATTATTTAGATACTTATTCAAAAAAGATTACTGGTAAACTTATTGAAGTTAAAATTGTTAAATTAAAAGAAATTCGAGTTAGGGCATTTCTCAATTACTGGTATTAGATCTAGTGGTGATAATTTGGTTTACTGCCTATAAAGAATTCGAGTTAGGGTTACTTATGAAAGTGGTTGTATTTAAGATGTGAAATTACATATTAACCCATTTTTATTTATTTTGTGTAGTTACAAAAATACCCAAAATTGAATGAATTTCTCTTCAATTAGGTTATCAATTTCTGCCTAATCGAAGAGATACAGTAAAACCTCGATACGATAATACCCGATAAATTAATTATCTCCTTTAAATAATATTATTGGCTGGTCCCAACTTGGGCATAGGTTGATAAATTAATATTTCGCTAAAATTATTAGATAATACATTTTAGAAAAATCCTTGAAGGACAACTAATATATAAATTAATATTTTTTGATATACAAACATATTTTGTATTTGTTTATAATAAAAGTCAATTGTTGTTTGTTTTTTCTCAAAATTGATTTTAGTTTGAACCTCGTTTCTGAATTTTTGCAATGTGATGAGTTGATCTGGTGTTGTATTTTGTATTGTAAGAAGAAATAATTCCAATATCATTATCGATTTTAGTACTTCTTTTCGTGGAACGGGTTCTAGAATAGAACGATTGTCCAGCTTCATCATATTGGCCCCCCCAAAAAAAAGATATATATGAAAATATACTGTTAATTATATAAATTAATAGTTTATTAATTAATCGATGAATTAATATCTCGTGTAATTAATAATTTTCTCCAGTCCCAAGACTATTAGTTTATCGAGGTTTTACTGTATTTTTCTTAGGGGTACGGGCTGGACTTGATTATACTTGGGATTGGGTATACTTTTAATTTTTTTTATTGGGCTTAATTATGCCCATGATTTGGTCTAACTAAAAACTTGTCAGGAGTCCAAACACAAACGTTTGTTTGGTCTTTAGGCCATCACTTATGTTTGTTTGGCCCAAGGACAAGGGTTTGTAGTTCAATTTCATTGAAGTCCAATTATACGGAATAGTCATAGTTTCCAGGACAAAGTCGCGTTTTATTAAGTCGATAAAATTATTATAATACCAAAAGTATCCTCGCAGAGATTTGTGTGTTTTTTTTCGTGATAAGAGATTTGGGTTTCGTTCTTCCCAAACTTCAACATCTGCAATTAAAAAGATAATCTTTCCAATTAGTGATTCAAGTGATTCAATTGTTCCAGTTCTTGATGAATGGGTTTAACAAGACCATTGTTCAAGACTAGTAATTGTGAGGTATTTGAAGTAGAAGAAACTATACTTCTTCAATCTATAACAATCAAAACCATGATTGAAGATAATTTTGCTGATGGAGAAATCCCTTTAATGTCCACAATATATCAGAAAACACCATGAGATTAGTGATTGAGTATTGTAAGAAACGTGTTGGTGATAAAGTGTTCAATGTGAAAGAAGAAGAAGAAGAAGAAGAATGGGATAAGAAACATGTTTGGCTTTTTCTTTAATTAGGGATAATCTCATGAATTTTGAATGTTTTCTGGATCTTGGTTATGGTGTATATGAACTTATTTATTTCTGTTAGATTTAAAATATATCAATTGCGTCTTTTGATGTGTTTATTGGTGTTGTTTTTTTGCCCTTTTGTTAATGCTTGAAAGGTGTTTGACAAATTGTTTGCTTTAATAGTGAATTATGGTGGATGGGATTGATGTCTGGGTGAATGATGATAATTTGATGCTTTTATATTGATAATCTAAAATGTAAAATTTATATGTTGGTATTATAATCTAGTATGGGATTGGTAGGCCAAAGACTAAAAGAATTCCAAACACCGGGTCAAGAAAGCCTGCAAAAGCTCAGAAGTGTTCCAGTTGTCTTAGTATTGGACATCACAATAGGAGGACTTGCCCATATCTGAATAACAATTAGATTCTACTTGTATTTGATGATTTATTTTTTCATTTTTTTGAATAAAACTTGTGGTGACAATATAATTCAGTAATGATCCAGTAATGATTGATTTTAGTTTTGAGAAAGTTGTCTGATCCAGTAATGATTGATTTTAATTCAGAAAAAGTATACTGATCAGTTAATTACTATATTAATCAACTTTTTATATTCAGAAATATTGTTTTGAGAAGTTGATTAATAAGTTCATCAACTAAGAAATGTTGATTAATGTATTAATCACCATAGTTGTATTCAGGAAAGTTTACTGAACTGTTGATTAATATATTAATCAACTTTATTGTATTCGGGAAAATTGTTTTGAGAAGTTAATTAATGACAATATTAAGGTGTACTTAGGATTGCATTCCACTAGGGTTAACCATTCCCATTGGTTTAGAGGTTTAGAATGACAGCATTAAGGGGTACTTATAACAGCATTAAGGGGTACTTATGACAGTATTCCACTAGGGTTCACCATTCCAATTAGGGTTTTAGAATGACAGCATTAAGGGGTACTTATGACAGCATTTCACTAGGGTTCACCATTCCAATTAGGGTTTTAGAATGACAACATTAAGGGGTACTTATGACAGCATTTCACTAGGGTTCACCATTCCAATTAGGGTTTTAGAATGACAGCATTAAGGGGTACTTATGACAGCATTCCACTAGGGTTCATCATTCCAATTAGGGTTTTAGAATGACAACATTAAGGGGTACTTATGACAGCATTAAGGGGTACTTATGACAGCATTCCACTAGGGTTCACCATTCCAATTAGGGTTTTAGAATGACAACATTAAGGGGTTATGGGTTTAGGATTTAGTTGATTCATGAATTAATCAACTATAGTTTAGGTTGATTAATCTATTAATCAACTAATGAAAATAAGCAAATAACAATTCAATTAGGAATTTAGGGTATACGTTTAGGGTTTAGGGTTTTTTAGGGTTTAGGATTTAGGGTATAGGTTTAGGGTTTATGATGTTTAAAGTTTAAAATGTTTAGGGTATAGGATTTAGGGTATAGGTTTAGTGTGTAGGATATTTAGGGTATAAGTTTAGGGTTTAGAATTTCTGGTTTTAGGGTTTAGGGTTTAAGGTTTTAAGGTTTAGGGTTTAGGGTTTTAGGGTTTTTTAGGGTTTAGGGTTTTTTAGGGTTTAAGGTTTAGGGTTTAGAGGGTTTAGGGTTTATGGTTTTAGGGTTTAAGGTTTAGGGTTTTTAGGGTTTAGAGGGTTTAGGGCTTTTTAGGGTTTTAGGGTTTAAGATTTTTTAAGGTTTATGATTTTTAGGGTTTAGGGTTTAGAGGGTTTAGGTTTTAAGTTTTAGAAATTAATCAATTTTCTTTTATTCAGGGAAAGTTTTCTGACAAGTTGATTATTGTGTTAATCAACTAAGGGAATGTTGATTGATGTACTAATCAGCTAAAGCTTTGTTGATTAATGTACTAATCAACTGAACAGAAAGTAAAATATAATTATCACAGCTGATTAATGTAGTAATCAACTGATGCAGATTTAAGAAAGAGATGATTAATTTATTAATCAACTGATTAGAAGTTATGGAAGAGTTGACCAATGCATTCTTAGATCAACTATTATTCAAACACCATAATAGAAGCAAATAACAATACCATTTATATATCAACAACAAAATTACTGTTTACAACGATTTTCTACTGCATCAATACTTCTTTGTTATCAACACAAAAAGTTACTATTTACAACGATTTTCTACTGCTTCTACTCCATCAATACTTGTTTGTTATCAACACAAAAAATTACTGTTTATCAATACCAAAAAAATATTTCGCACTTGAACCTATTTTTATCTTTTCTTGCCCTGTTTGATTTTGCTTTGCCGCTTCCTCTGCAAGTTTCTTTTTTTCTTCTGCAACAGCCTTTATAATTTCTTGTTGTTGATCCCATACTTCCTTCTTGAAGTTATATCCTGGTTCACTCAACAAGTCACATGTAATGTTTGCCCTCATGCATGTTATCATTCCTTCTGTATAGTCAGCCTTTGATATTTCTCTTCCAGAAACTACAGTGTCCATGAACTTGCATACAAACAATGCACAGTCCACCCTGAAAAATTAAATTAACCAAAAATTCAAATTGCAATTATGAAAATATGACAATTCAAGTTTATGAAACTTACGAAGAGCCTTGATGCGGAAGATCTTGTGGTTGCACTATAGGTCCACTTTCATAACGAACATCCCCACGTTTGATGAGCTTCTTGTTTAGCAATGGAGTGACATATTCAGCCTGTTTCAAATGTGACAATATTGAATAATTATATTAATTTATAAAACTAAAATAGTTTAAGAAATTTTACTCACAATGGCTTTACAATCTTTCAGAACACGTTTGTCGAAAGGTTTGTTTCCGGAAAGGGAGTTGTAAAGCATCCATCCTTCATTTTTTTCAACCACAAGAAGGCTCCAGTGATACCCAGCCTTGTTTGTATCAGTTCTTGAAGTGTTGAATGGAAACAAGAAGAGCGACTCTTTTTGGGTGAACTTCTCAATTACATCACTCTAGTACTTGTCTTCTTTATTTTTCTGGTCCTTCTTTCCTTTCTTCTGATTTTTAAAGTCTCTCAACCATGTCTGTATTTTGTTCAAGAAAAAATTCATGAGATTGAACTATTGATTAATTTACTAATCAACTAAACAGAAAAGAAAATATGGTTGATCATTGTATCAATCAATTGATGTAAGAGTTGATTACTATACTAATCAACTAAACAGAAAAGAATACATGGTTAACCATTAGTTGATTACTGTACTATTCAACTAAACAGAAAAGAATACATGGTTGATTAATGTAGTAATCAACTAATGTAAGAAGAATATAAAACTGAATAATGTAGCAATGAAACAATGCAAGAGAAGAAACGTAATGGAAATTACATACCCATGCATAAGCTGAGAAGATGACAATATTTCTTTGATTGGGTTCTAGGACTCTTATTCTCTCATAGCTTTCTATAAGGTTTCTTGCATACCAATCGATAATCTTCATATATACACACAGATAAAAAAAAGAAAAGAACTTGTTAGCATTACAAAATGTGGAGGGAGTTTATGGTTTAGAATAAAAATATAAAATAAAGAAAACCTGTTACCTGATAATCGATGTATTTCCCGGTCATAAGATCATTTAGTTGTGAAGCAGTTATCATCAAATCTGCATCTGGAGAAGACCATGCCATTGTGCTGCAATTATTAAGATGATTAGAACATTAATCAACAGTTGATTAATCTATTAATCAATGCGTTAAATAAATTAACATCAAAGATAATTTATAATTTACATTAAAAAAAAAACAGTAATTGTGAAGTAAAATTAAGCAAGAACATGTTGATTAAAACTGAAGTAAAGCTTGAAGTAGAATTTAACAGCAAAGACAATTTAGATAAAAAATTAAAAACTGTGAAGTAATTAAGCAAGAACATGTGATGTAAAAGTTATTCAAGAAAAAAATTTACATTAAAATTATAAATTGTAAAACCTAACTTACCTCAAAATCAGAAATTTCTTCTTCAAAATCATCATCATCCTTTCGTTTTGTTGTATCACCATTCTTCCGTTTTCTCTTTGCTCCAGGATGATTTGTACTTCTTGAAAATTGTTTATTTCTTGCCATTGTAGATCTAGGTTTTCGATTCTAGAGAAAATCAAACTTCTAATCAACAAAATCCTAAGAAATTAAAGAAATCATAAGAAATCTTAAGAAATCAACTCGTAATCGTTATTGTTGTAAACTTGCAGTAGAGAAAGAGAGGAGAGAAAGAGAGTTTTGTTCGAAAATAAAAAAAAATAAAAAAAACTTTCTCTCGATTCTAAAACACTAGCAGATTGTTACAACCGTCATAACGTAACCGCCCCACGTTGCTAGATTGTTACAGCTGTTAAAACACTAGCAGGGGTATATGCGTCATTATATAGGCTTGTCCTTGAGCCTAACAAAGCGTTGCTTGTGTCCTTGGGCCTAATGAAACCTTATATTTTGTCCTTGGGCCCAAAACACTGCGGTTGGTCTAATTGGGTTTGATTATATTTGTGATGGTTTGGCCTTGTTGCGTAATTACAAATATACCCAAACTTAATCAAAATTCTCTTCAAAGACTATCAATTTTAATCTAATTGATAGCCTAATTGAAGAGATATTTTCAGAGGTATTTTCTGCTTTAATAGAGTATAATAGAATCAGCAATTTGGGCCAAAGGACCAAATATAAGGTTTGGTTCACCAAAAGGACTGCACAAACGTTTCATTGACCAAAAGGACAGCAACTGCGATATGATGCATGTACCCTTCGAAAAATTTAATATCTGCGAAACCGATTTACGGTTACTCTACAGCTGTCCCAAACGGTGGTTACAAAAATAGAAAAGAACGGTGGAATTCTCTCTCCTAACAACGGTGGTATTCTCTCTAATCAAAACCCCAATTTTTTCCAAAAACCTATCATCTCTAATCTTCTGGTTTGTCCTCATCCTAAATTCTAAACCCTAAATCTATACTTGATTACTCCAAGAACAACACCATTAGCAACCTCAGTTGAAACAACTGAAACCGGCACGAAGTGGTTTGACATCAATTTTGTGACAAAGTGTCCTTGGTTATTTCGCCTTGAGTTCATTGTTAAGAAAACCTAGTTGTACGCACGTCGTCCCTCGTCCTTGTCTTCGTGTCGTGTGTCATTAGTGTGCTTTTTGGTTCAGGACGTACGTACTGCTTAAGGACGTACGTACGTATCATATGTCAGCAAGTTAGTTTGAATTCTGGACGTACGTACCTTTACAGGACGTTCGTACGTCGCAGCAGGCAGCAGGTGTATTTTCGTATGGAGACGTACGAACGTCATATCGACGTACGTACGTCCAATGAGGGTTTTCACTAATTCGGCCCATTTTCTTTGGTTTTCAACCCTAAGTATAAATAGGGTTTCTCTTCCAAAGAACAAGTCAGTTCTTTGGCCGTCCAATTGAAGTCTTATTCTTGGAGTTTGTTTAGGTTTTGTTTAAGGTTGTTTTTGGTGATTGAACTCATCTTGTTCTTCACCATTCATCTTCTTCTTCCTTCTTCCCCATTCATCTTCTTCTTAATTATTGAATAGTGATTTGGCTTCGAGTCTTCTTGTGTGTTCATCAAGAAGTCGAGTATCCTTGTGTGTTCATCAAGGAACTCTGGTGTAAGCTTGTTTCATAGTTCGGCTTCGAGTCTTCTTGTGTGTTCATCAAGAAGTCGAGTGTCTTGTGCGTACATCAAGGTGCTCTGGTGAAGTCAAGGTGTTAGAGATAACCGGTAGTGTCAACTCGCAGTGATTGCAGGTAGTTGATAGGTTTGTACATCTCTTTTCATCTAGTGGATTTATTTGTTGTCGTGAGGACAACCGTGGACGTTTCCCATATTGGGTTTTACCACGTTAAAAATTTCTGTGTGTTATTTACTTTCTGCATATTGTTTGATTTGTTTGAATATTCGACTGTTATATTAGCACTATTTGTAGTTTCTCAATTGGTATCAGTCGCTGGGGGCTGGTTAAGGAGCGTCAAGGCTCACGCTAACGATCCTATGAGTGCAATGATGGTTCATGAGTCTGGTCATAATAATTTTATTGCTAAATCGTCTAAATCTACAAAACCAAAATCTGATTTTGAAAAGGATGATAATTTGTATGTTGTTAGCAATAGTGATTGGGCTCTTCTTTACAGACTTTCTGTAAAAGAATATGAAAGATTACAAAAAGCTAATATTGATTTGCAAGAAAAATTTAATAAAGCTAATTGTAATGTGTCTACTATTTCTGATAATGTTTGTTTTGAAGATAATGGTGTTTTGCAGACTAAGGTTGATTCTCTAGAACAACGACTCAGACATTGTGCAGAGGACTATATGCTTCAAGGGGAAGTTTATGAATCCAAAATTGAAAATTTGGAAAAGGCTAATCTTTCCTTGCAGGATAAAATTGAGATTCTTGAAAAACAGATTTTTTGTGCTGCAGATGATACAATTTCTTTTTCTCAATTATTTGACAAAGAAAAACTTGACTTGTTATGTAGAATTGCAGCTTTAGAGAAGGCCAATCAGGAGGTCGATGAGAAATACAAATCTCTATTGGTGGAGTATGAGGTAACAAAGAATGATTTAAAGTCTACTCAACTCCAATTGCAGGTTTTGGACAAAACTAGATTTGATTCTCCTATTGATAGTTCTACTAGTTCATCTAGTGTGATTACTCCTGTAAAATCTACTAGTTTGCCTGCTCTTTTGCCTACTCCACCTATTGAGACTAGACTTAATGCTACTAATTTTCAGCATGTTTCTCGTAAGAATTTTAAGTCTAAGGTTAATGGTAAGGCTGTTTTCACTGATAAGTCATATTGTTCTCATAATGGAGGTATGGGTTTTGTTAAGGGACAATGTCATAAACCAAATAGTGACATACATGGTTTATCCACCACTACCACATCTTCTTATACAAATTCTTTGAGTAAGTCTAATGTTTTTCATTGTTCTTATTGTGGTAGGATTGGTCATTTGGATATTTTTTGTTGGGATTTTAATCAACATGTTTCATCCTATTCTCGTGTTCCTAATCATTATAATCATGTTGATTCTAATGTTTCTGCTTGTGCATTTTCTAAACCTTGGAATTATAATGGTGTTCGTCACAGGTTTAAGAAAAACAGGTATTCCAACAAAAGGAAGTCAAAGGCTAAGGTGGAATTAGTTAAGGACAAGTCTATTGAAAAATTTGGTAAGGAGAAATCTCATATCTTTTCAACTTCCAAGGTGTGCACGCCTAGTGTTAAACAAGTATGGGTAAGAAAAGATAAGTTGCAGGTTTTTCTGGACTTGCAAAAGTCTGGTGGTGTCTCATATTTGGGATGATGTAGTTTGTTTCTAGCCTTGTGTTTTTTTTTGAATTGCATATTTCTCTAACCACATAGGCTATTTGTTTGGTACTTCTATTTTTTATGCTTTGTTTGTTTAGCTTGCAGATCATGATGCATGTCTGAATACATTGTTAATAATAAAAAAAAAAGGGGGTTGTTGGTTATTCCTTCTATTTTTTGTTTTTTCTTTATTTCTTCCATGTATGTGTTGTTGGTTGCATCTTTTCTGAGATATTGGTTTAATTCAATTGTCTTAAATAAGTTACAATATGTTTGGGTGTTTTCTCTTTCTGAACTCTTAAGTATGTTTTGGTATGTATCATGCATTTTTCCTCGCTTGTTTGCACAGTGCACGGCATGCTTGCATAATGGGAGTTTTTGGAAACCACTTACATATTCATTGAGCTCACAGAACTTCTCCTTATGGAAATTGTCCTCAAGCAACACCCATGCCTACTCCACCATCACATTTCTGGGATAGGAGTATGGAGGCATCTAGGAAAATGGTGATAAGACTCTAATTGATAACCTGACTCTTGGTTATGGAGGTAAGGTTAGGTTTGGTAATGGTAAAATGCTTCCGGTTGAAGGTAAAGGTAACTTTTCTGAGGTTGGATTGCTCAATCGTCATGAGCTTCTTTTTGTTAAAGGTCTTAAATCAAATCTATTGAGTATTAGTCAATTATGTGATGCTAGGTTTAAGGTTGTGTTTGAGGGTGATAAGTGTGATGTTTTTGATTCCAATCATGTCTTGGTGTTAACTGGTAGTCGCTCATCTGATAACTGTTTCATTGTTAATACACCTCTTCCGCATTTATATACCTAATTTGTCAGTTTGAACTGTGTGTGTTTAGGATGTTTAGGTTCGGTAGATTCTTTTATTGTTGTTGGTATTGAGGACATACTACTTTCTCTATTTGTGTGGATTCCATTGTACAGATGGTTCTAGTTTGACGTCCTCAATCTTTTTTTTTGCATAGTTGTAGGGTTACATCATACTCTCTTCGTCTTGGTAGTTGTTACATGATGCATTTACATGTAGTTGGATTGTTATTTCAAATACCTGTATATCTCAAGTCTTCAATGATTTCCTATCATGATCATCGTCTTCTTTTATATTTATTTACCTCTTGTAAGTGGTCAATGACTCACAAAATCCCCAGCCATTTGAATGTCTTGAGAGCATACTCATTTGGCTAAGAACCCGTTGGGGCTGTGAGGGTCATGCTCTGACGGATGCACTCAGGAGATGTTAGTTCTTGTGTTGCACGTTATCATGGTATTGCACTTCTTGAGTGTGTTTTGCCGAAAAGATGTAGGCTACACCCTACCCTCGTGTTTTGGTACAAGATGGAGATACTGTATACTCCCACACGAGAATGGCATTTTTTTTTAACAAAAAAAAAAAAAAAAAAAAAAGGAATGATAAGTGTCTGTCACACTTGTCTAGTTGGAAGACAAGAAGAAAAACAATTTTTCTGTGTTTCCTTGGTTTTGTTGTGATCGGTTTCACCTTCTCCTTGGTCTACTTGCAAAAGACTTTCAATGTATTCAATGATCATTTTTTTTAGTTTGTTTCCGGAGGTTGGTATTGGTCTATCAGGTTCTTCTACATGCTTGCATCATTCTAGTAAGTACCATGCCGTGGTGTATGATGTCGTTCTTCGATTTTGCATTGTCTTGAGGTTGAGGGTTGTTTATACTGTATTCGGCTGTAATTGGAATCCTTATGATAAGTAGAAGTGTTTTCTTGTGATGTCTCTCAATATTTGTTCTTGGTAGTTCTTTGGCTTATTATCTAGCTGTTTGGGTGGTTCTTCATTTTTTTTATATATATATTTAAAAAAAAAAAAAAAAAAAAGGGATTCGTACGAACGCTTTCATGACGTTCGTACGTTTAGGTGGGCAGATCTTTAAGCAACGTACGAACGTTCCTAGGACGTACGAACGTGTTCTCTGTCAGATGTTTGGTTTTTGAGGTCTCGACGTACGAACGTTCTTAGAACGTACGAACGTTTCTGGTACAGTTCGGCCCATTTGCTGTTTAAAACCAATTTTTTTTTAAACACAAAGCCATTTGCTGTTATATCTATCGTGTTTCCCTCCTTTTGGGCACACTACAAGCAGTTAGAATATTGGTTTCCTTGCTCGTCTTAGGAGATTTTCTTCTATTGTTTTCTTGTTTTGCTTCTGTTCTCCTTCTCTTGTCGCTGTTTTGGTCAAGTGTGTTGGTCCGAAAACTTGTTGGTCATCCTCATTCACTATTTCTTGTAAGTTTTTTTTTTCTTTTCTCTGTTTTATTCCTTCCTTCTTCTCTATAGTCATGTTCTGGTTGATTATTTGGCTTTGATTTGAAGTTTTGTTAGTTAATTGATCTATCGTTTTGTTACTTATTTGGTTGTATGCTTTCAAAATGTCTTCATGGAACTTGGTGTTTCGATACTCGAATTCACCTTATTCTTGGTTGTGGCCGACCTTGGGGATTGTTTCTTTCTTCTCTCTTGTTGTTTATGTTTGTTTTTCTTGTGGTTGGGTACTTGCCATTGCTAAATTGTTGTCCATGGCATGTATCAAGATTCTGCACATCAAGTGTTTGTTGAAATGCCTCAATGACCTTTTTATTGGTTTTTCTGTCAATTCTCTTACGTTTTTGATTTGTTTACTGTTGTGCTTGTGTAGACAATGGCTTCAAAGCGCGCACGCACCACTCCCACCTCCACGACATCCGCGTCTAAGGGTGCATCATCTTCTCGCGCTCCACGGGGTAGAGGTTCTACTCCGGACTTGTCGCCTCGTCCCACATCCCTTGGTGCTCATCCTCGGGCCAAGGCCATTGTTCCCGAGCGTTTCTTCGACTTGGGAGATATTGCTGCCACCCCTCTAGGGGCTTCTCAACTCGGCAACATATCTTCGTTCTTTGAGACTAGACATTGGTTAAGGGTGGCTCAACCAATCACGAAATACTCGGTTGAGCATACGATTGCCTTCTATGAGACGAAGACGCCCTCACAGAATCGCTCGAGTTTCTCAGTCTTAATTGAAGGTCGGAGATACACTATTTCTCCGAAGGTGATACGTGAGGCGTTGGGGATCGATGATAATCTTCTCTCAGAAGATGTCGTTCATGTTAGGTGGCCTATTCCGGATGCGATTCAGATTGACTTTGTAGATCAAGTTCAGCAGATGTTCATCGATGGTGTCACGGAAAGATATCACGCAAAGTTCTACAGCGCCATTCTCTTGCACATGGTTGCCCACTCCAACATCTACCCCACCAAGGGCAACAAGATCATCATGACCGACGACATGGTCAAATTAGTGGTTTGTATGTCGGTGCACCATATTCATCTTTCTGAGGTCATCTACACTCGGATGCTTCAAATTGATGCAGCTAAGGGTACTCTTCCTTTCCCTAGCTTTATAATGACAATTCTCAGGCACTTGGGTTTTCAGGGACAGTACACGGAGGTGAGCCCTCCAAGGTTCGTTGGCCATGACTGGGTCAACGCCATTAAGAAGGGCTGTCAGTCTCGGAAGGCTGCCTTTGAGTCTGTGGGTGCGCGTCTGACGCATCATCTAATTTGGGAAGGCCGGGCTCTGGTTCGCCATGATGATTTTGATCGGGCTTTGACCTCTGGACGCCCCATCTCAGCCTCTGCTAGGGGCAATCGGGCTGTTGCAGCAATTGATGCTCGGGTTTCCTCTCTCCGACGTCGTCAGGATCATATGGATGCTCGGTTAGATCGTTTTGGGGTCATTCTCTCTCGTCATGATGTCATGATCAGTGATATTCATGCGATGAACGTTGCTCAGATGCGTCATCTACAGCTGGACTTCACTCCCACCGACTTGCCTCCATTTCCGGAAGAGGTGCCTCCAGTTCCAGGTGAGAGTGATGGTGATGACTCAGAGAGTGAGGACGAGGGTGATGGTGCCTCGGAGTCCGAGTAATTGGTTTTCTGGTTTACTCTCCACATTTTTGTACTTAACTTTGCTCTTTTGCTATATCGGTTTGTTTCTATTTTTTTTGGATATTGAGCATGTTATTGGATATTGCTATTTTGATATTAGTTCAAGTTTTTTTTGTTTTGCAGTAAATTTCTGCTAATTAGGTAATGGACCTCTCTTATTGGGCCCATGTTAGGTTTACTCTTGTTTTTCCTATATATATAGGGGAGTCTTCTCTTCTTTTCCTCCTATTGTGTCTTCTTACCTCCTTCTAGTTCTCTCTTTGTTTCTCAGATTTATTCCATGGCAGAGTATGAACTTCATGGGGTTTTTGTTCCGACTGTTGGTTACGTGTCGTTTATGGTGATGGAGTATAAAAATAAGGCTAAGGTTTGTCGTTTATGTCGCGTTCCCCATGGGTATGACTATATCCATCGACCTCTTCTTAATCCTTGTTTGGTTCATGTCAATCATTGGGAGAGACTACCGGGACATATTCAAAATCACATCTTGGAGTTGGTTGGATACCCGAAGGTTCCAGGACTTGCTGCTCCTCTTACCGACTGTGGCTTGGACAGCAGAATTGAAGAGTTGTTTTGTACGAGTGAATGGCTAGAGGATTATGATGATCATGTGATCGCTCGGTGGATTAGATCTTCGGCTCGTGCGGAAGCTTATTTCTCCAAGCTTCCTCTAGGTCATTGGGAGCGAGTTTTTCGAATTCGCTAACTTCAGCTTTCTCTTATGTCTTTGTTGGTTCTTATGACTATGGTTTTATGTGGTTGGTTATTTGTTGTTCTCTTGACTATTGTTTGGTATTGATTTCTTTTCTTCGTTATTTGTTTATTATTGTTATTTATCGTTTCTCTTGTTAATTGGTTATTTTGTTCACTTGTTGTGACAAAAAGGGGGAGATTTATGACTCTAATTACTAACAATCGTCTCTTTGTTGTTAGGGTATTCTTGGGTCATGTTTCAGGTATGCTACATGTATGCGGGGAGTGAACGTGTTGATGTTTTAGGAGTTATACAGTTATGGGGGAGCTCGTGTGTCAAAATTTTGGAGCTCATGTGTCAAAATTTTGGAGCTCATGAAGTATGGGGGAGTTACTCGAAGGAACTTCTGTTGATTCCTTGATTACTTCGGAAATTCTTTGTTGCTTCCGTTCGGTCTCTGATGGTTAAAGCGTTTTGCTCAAGCTGAATATCAAGAATTGGTGACTCGGTATGTGTTTTACCTTGAGTGATTTTGTAGGCATGTTTTATAAATGCCATGGTTTGGGTTTGTAAGCACGTTTTATAAGTGCTATTAGAGTCATAGGTTTTTGTCACAAAATCAATGTCAAAGGGGGAGATTGAAACCGGCACGAAGTGGTTTGACATCAATTTTGTGACAAAGTGTCCTTGGTTATTTCGCCTTGGAGTTCATTGTTAAGAAAACCTAGTTGTACGCACGTCGTCCCGCGTCCTTGTCTTCGTGTCGTGTGTC
Source organism: Aquilegia eximia (assembly GCA_023053565.1). Lineage (NCBI taxonomy): Eukaryota > Viridiplantae > Streptophyta > Magnoliopsida > Ranunculales > Ranunculaceae > Aquilegia > Aquilegia eximia. The sequence goes on along the minus strand of JALIGU010000005.1, from coordinate 3,848,031 downwards.
ATTAGTGTGCTTTTTGGTTCAGGACGTACGTACTGCTTAAGGACGTACGTACGTATCATATGTCAGCAAGTTAGTTTGAATTCTGGACGTACGTACCTTTACAGGACGTTCGTACGTCGCAGCAGGCAGCAGGTGTATTTTCGTATGGAGACGTACGAACGTCATATCGACGTACGTACGTCCAATGAGGGTTTTCACTAATTCGGCCCATTTTCTTTGGTTTTCAACCCTAAGTATAAATAGGGTTTCTCTTCCAAAGAACAAGTCAGTTCTTTGGCCGTCCAATTGAAGTCTTATTCTTGGAGTTTGTTTAGGTTTTGTTTAAGGTTGTTTTTGGTGATTGAACTCATCTTGTTCTTCCCCATTCATCTTCTTCTTCCTTCTTCCCCATTCATCTTCTTCTTAATTATTGAATAGTGATTTGGCTTCGAGTCTTCTTGTGTGTTCATCAAGAAGTCGAGTATCCTTGTGTGTTCATCAAGGAACTCTGGTGTAAGCTTGTTTCATAGTTCGGCTTCGAGTCTTCTTGTGTGTTCATCAAGAAGTCGAGTGTCTTGTGCGTACATCAAGGTGCTCTGGTGAAGTCAAGGTGTTAGAGATAACCGGTAGTGTCAACTCGCAGTGATTGCAGGTAGTTGATAGGTTTGTACATCTCTTTTCATCTAGTGGATTTATTTGTTGTCGTGAGGACAACCGTGGACGTTTCCCATATTGGGTTTTACCACGTTAAAAATTTCTGTGTGTTATTTACTTTCTGCATATTGTTTGATTTGTTTGAATATTCAACTGTTATATTAGCACTATTTGTAGTTTCTCAACAACACCATCACATAATTGCACATCTGTATAAAAAAAAAACATCATGTACAGTTGATCAATACATTAATCAACACATTAATAAATAATATAACATTTATATTTTATCGCGACATTAATCAACACATTAATATAGTACTCAGAACGTTGATTAACATATTAATTAACTCAAATGCTCAAAACAGGAAAAAAAATATAAAAACCGTTGAATGACGACTCATTCAACATAAAAAAACACTAAAAAATCAAACACAAAAACAGGAATAAACAACAAAAAACACAAATTGCCAAATTATTAATCAACACCATCACATAATTGCACATCTGTATAAAAAAAACATCATGTACAGTTGATCAATACATTAATCAACACATTAATAAATAATATAACATTTCTATTTTATCGCGACATTAATCAACACATTAACATAGTACTCAGATAGTTGATTAACCTATTAATCAAGCGAAATGCTCAAAAAAAAAAAACAAAAAAAAAACAAAATTGTTGAAACTCGTTCAACATAAAAAAAACACACTAAGAAATCAAACACAAACAAGAATTGCTAAATTATTAATCAAAACAGGAATTAAGAACTCAACAAACTAACCTATACAATCGTTAATCATCACCATCTCGAAATCGAGTTGAGAAATCAATCCAAAATATGAGTTGATAACACAAAAAACTGATCTCAAATTGAATTCCAAAATAAAAACACGAATTCAAACTTCAAGATCTGCCATTAAAAGCTCCAATTACAAAATCAATCATACAAATGAATCGATGCTGAAAACTGAGCTCTCGCGATAACTTGGATTGAGAAGATCTTGCCAAATTGAATTGTGAAATCAAAACCCTAAAACGAAATCTGAACTCTCGCGAATGAAAAACAAACCAAATCTGAACTATCGCGATAAATTTAGTAAATCTTGTGAAATTGAATTTAGAAATCTCAATCAAAATATGAAATCTTCCTCCAGAAACATGGAATCTTCATCGGAATCTTCATCTAGAATTTTCTCTTCTTCAAACTCTCTGCGAATGAAACGAAACCGCAATTCAAAATCTCAAAACACGATCTATATAGATGGTTGATATAAGGGTAGTTCAGGTATTATAAAAGAGAGAAGAACGCAACTATACGCGATTTTGTCCTGGAAACAAAATTACATTCCGTACAATTGGACTTTTAGTAAACCTAAACAAAACCCGTGTCCTTGGGCCAACCAAACCAAAACTACGGACCAGAGCCCAAACAAACGTTTTTATTTGGACTCTGGACTAGTTTTTAGTAATAGATTGGACATGCTGAAATATTTGGAAAGTTTTTTAGATAGTTGTTACCGCCCAAATACGTATCTCTACAGATGACATAAATAGTTGGGAAACTTTACAAATGCAAATAGAATTGGGACATATTGTCACTGAGGCAGGCATAGACTTTAATTTGTTTGAAGAGTGTTTCATACTTGTTCCATGCATACAGATATTGTCAATCAGCATTTCAAAAACAAGACATTTACGTACATTTGAGCTAATTGCAAACCATAGAGAGAGTTCAGTCACGGTACATCCTGATGATGCTTCAGAATATTCAGAAATGTTCTACGTTTTCACTTATTCATAATGATGCACTCATTTAGCTCTTTAATGTTGCTAGAATACCAGATGTGGTGTATCTGGTATTTCCTTCAAAAATTTCAGTGTGCGCAGACGTACTGTATGTTCTTAGTTTCTTACCAAGGCATTGGAGTTTAAGCGTACTATGTATTTTCTTATTGTATTATTTATTCAACAAGATAATTAATAATCCAACTTTTTGTGCCTTGAATATGCATCTCAACTTTGTTCTATGTCCTTAAATTTGTGCGATATTTTTCTGTTATTTTCAGTTCGAAAATCAACAGATAGTTTTACTGAAGGTTGTGTGATTGTCGATGAATGTCTTGTCTGCATAAGTTGGTATAAATGCAATATCATGAATGTAAGGTGTAGTATATAGGAGTATATAAACTATGCCTAGGCGCAATTTTCATGGTCAGACTCCAGATTGATTTTCATCAGAAGGCTTACCCCAAATCCCCGATCACACATAATCTAGAGTTACGTTGTTACCAAGCATGCACAATACTTCTTTGTTCTTGCAATATCACATTATCATTAAATGTAATTTACAAAGAAAGACAACTGGAAAAAACAGAGAAACAAAATAATTACTCAAGATTGTGAACCAAAATGTTCATTAGAAGTGAGAATTTGGATCTCACTGTGAAGCAGCACTCATGTGAAGTGCTACCAATGAGGAATATATTCCATCCTTAATCCTGATTAAGGAATCATGATTACCTTTCTCAGCAATAACCCCATTCTTCACTACTGCTATCAAGTCTGCATTCTTGATCGTGGATAACCGGTGGGCTACTACAACACTTGTTCGATTTGCCATGACTCCATCCAATGCATCTTGAACGACTCTTTCAGATTCTGCGTCAAGTGCACTCGTTGCCTCATCTAGTAGTAGTATCTTTGGTGCTTTCACCATTGCACGTGCAATCGCTATTCGTTGCTTCTGCCCACCTGACAATTGAATTCCTTTCTCTCCCACTACTGTATCATATCCCTTCAATATTAGGAAGAAAAAAAAATTAAATTAGGGCCACCTACCATTAGACTCACTAGTTCCAGCACAACCATTTCTCAAAAAATTCAAGGAACGCTATCGTTTATGCTTCACATTTTTCTTACAAGCCAATGGATCTGACATATCGCGAAAGTTCCAATGGCTTGGAGAAATGGGTGCATGGATTTATTTGGTTTTATTTAGTATTTGCTCTGACCTTTTTCAGTGCACTAATGAACTTGTGAGCATTTGCTAGCTCTGCTGCCGCTAAAATTTCTGTTTCTGTTGCATCTCCTTCCTTTCCATATGCAATGTTGTCTCGGATTGATGTATTGAACAATATAGGTTCCTGGCTCACAAGAGCCATCTGTTGCCTCAACCAGCTTAACCGAAACTTTTGTATTTCCACGCCATCTAGTGTAATGTGACCTGAATCAGGGTCGTAAAATCTCTGCAGTAATGAGATCACTGTTGACTTTCCACTCCCACTTTCTCCAACAAGAGCAACCGTCTGATTGATAAGATTCAGTTTTTCCATCAATTAGAATCAGTTAACTATGCCTGCAATTTGTTAAAGAGAACAGAACAAGATGTCCATGTGTTACCTTGCCAGAATGAATAGCCAAACAAAGGTCCCTAAAAATCTGAACGTCAGGTCTACTTGGATAGTTAAAACTAATATGGCGCAGCTCAATATCTCCGTTCACATTGTCTAATATCATTCCAGTATCATCGCTTGAATCGATTTTTGACTTACGGTCTAGAATTCCAAATATTGAAGCAGTTGAAGTCTTGGCTTTAGAGGAATCAGATGCCATGGAACTTGATTGAGAAACTCCAACAGCTGCCAAGGTTAGAGCAAAGAATACCTGCAAAGCAAGAAGGACACAATAGGTTAAATGATTCAAGTAGAAAAAATACATGAAATGCTCATTTAGAATTTTACATAGATGAAACAAAACCTACTCGGAAAACGTCTCCAAATGTTGTCTTCCCATTCTCAACTAGAAGGCCTCCAGCGTAGAAACACATCGCGTTAACACAAAACAGCAGGAAAAAAGAGACACCATAACCAATTCCACTGACCAGTCCATGCCTTATCCCTGTTTTCATTGGCTCTTCGCATTTCTTTTTGTACAACTCCATCACTTTCTCTTCAGCACAGAAAGAAGCAACTGTTCTTATACTCCCAACTGCATCATTAGCAACCTGACTTGCTTCCTCGTACATTGTCTGCATAATTTGGTTGTCCATGCTCATAAGAAACAATGGATGTACAATGGTTATTATACTGTAATATATATATGACAATTTATATAAAACTCCACCCAATATTCTATCGTCTTTCATTTAATATTAAAATTGGATGTCTAAGTTTCGAAACATACCTTCCCATCTGCACTAAATCCTTCCAAGAATTTCTTCTGGACATATCCGTTAATTCCTATAAGGGGTACCAAGCCAAGAATGATGAAAGCCAAGGCCCAGTTTGCCGTAAAAGCAATAACCAAACCAGCAACTGCACAGGCTGTGTTCTCAACAAGCTGAGCAAGTGCGTCTCCAACTAAAGTGCGTACTGTAGCTGCATCTGCAGAAAGTCTTGCACCAATTGAACCACAGGAGTGTTCAGGATCATCAAACCAGTTAATCTCCATGTAAACCACCTTTTTAAAAGACATAGCTCGAATCCGTTGTATTAATCTACAACCAGCAACAGAAAAGAAGTATGTTCTGGCTGGTGTGGCAACCAATGATACCAAGCCAAGGAGGACAATCATAGCTGCCCAATACTTAGAATCCTTTCGAAGCTCATTTTTGGGCTCAAAAAATGTTTTAATGATACCAGAAAATAGTATAGCAAATATTGGAAACACAACTCCATTGACTATCGCAGATATGACACCAAGTAGTAGAACAAGGATTTCTGGCTTATTGAGATAGGCAAGGCGACGAAATGGAACTTCCTGTGCCTGTCCTACAGGCGCTGGAAGACTGGATTCACGATCTTCTGTAGGTAGACCAAATGAGCCTGAGAAGGAGTGTTTACCATTGCTTCCGGGGGAGCCCCAGCTTTTAGATCCAAAAGAATGGTACTGGCTTGAAGTTTTATCAAATTCAACATTATCTTCTTTATCATCATCATCATTATCAATTCTGTTTACTTCTTGCAAATGTATAAGCAGGGAGTAGGCTCCTGCAGGATCCTTTAGGAGTTCCGAATGTGAGCCTGATCATTTAATAAGATGACGACTTATAATAGTGTACCGATATGCTAGAGCATTTCAAACAAAAGAAACACCAAATTCAGCACACAAGCATGCTACCAATGTATGTGTTAAGAATTACCTTGTTCAACAATCTTCCCTTGATGAATGACAGCAATCATATCAGCATTCTTAACTGTACTTAAACGATGTGCAACAATGACAGTAGTTCTGTTGACCATGATCCTATCCAGTGCCTCCTGCACAATATGTTCAGATTCTGCATCAAGTGCACTAGTAGCTTCATCTAGAAGTAGAATCCGTGGGTCCCTTAAAATCGCTCTGGCTATACATATTCTCTGTTTTTGCCCACCGGACAGCTGAGCCCCGTGTTCCCCCACCAGTGTATCTAGTCCCTGTATGATCAATTTGTACTCATTGATATGATAAGATGTACAATAATGGTATAGTACTCATCAATATTCAAGACGGCTAAGAACTGTATAGAACTGCATCTTATACCGAACGAAGATTAACTGGTGGAAAATACGATACCTGAGGAAGTTTGTCTATGAATTTTGCAGCATTGGAAAGCTCGGTAGCAACTCTTATTTCTTCAACAGTTGCACCATCCTTCCCATAGGTGATATTATCTTTAATGCTTGAAGCGAATAGTACAGGTTCCTGGCTGACAAGACCAATTTTTGATCTGATCCATCTCAGTTGAAACTCCTTGAGATTTATATCGTCGATGAGGACTCGGCCAGCTTGTGGGTCATAAAATCTTTCTATTAGACTGATTACAGTTGATTTTCCACTTCCACTCTGTCCAACCAACGCTGATGTTGTGCCACTAGGTATGCAGAGATTGAATCCATTGAATATCTGCTCATCGGGTCTAGCTGGATAACTGAAACAAACATCTCTTAGCTCAATATCTCCGTGAATGTCATCCAACATACGCCCATTAGAGTCAAATGAATCAATCTCAGGCTTCCTGTATATTGTCTCGAACATCTTCGAAGCTGCAGTTTGTCCAGCGGCAAATGCAGACAAGCATGGAGATGCCTGCCCGAGAGACCTGCAACCATCAGATGACCCAAGATCAACTTATTATGTTTTCAAAAGCTACCATGCATTGCAGGCACACACCGACACACGTAACAGTTTAACTTCTAAATATATTGCATAGCATCAACCAAAACACACATTTCATTTCCAGATAAGAATGGAGTATCATGGAGATTAAAAGTTCTAGCGAAGAAATTTTGGAATCAGGTGAAGAAGAAAATGTGACTTACTTGGATCCAGTCAACACGGCAATAATAATGTTTATGACGTCACCCCCGGTATACCCTTTCTGAATAATCATCTGTCCACCAAACCATAGAGCCATAGCATAACTGCAGAAAATGATGAGGAAAACTGCACCTTGACCTAATCCAGAAGCTAGGCCCTCATATACACCAGACTTGTAAGCTTTGTTTAATGACTTCTCATATTGACTAATAGCATGTTTCTCCCTAGTAAATGATGCAACCTGTACAAACCCATGGTTTTCTTACTTTCTGGGAAGCCCGTGAAATAAAATAAATTGTGTTTCTATAAAAGTATAAGGATCCTGCTTGGTCAACGAAGAAGTACATATGATGATCACTATTGATAAAGCCTTAATCTTGAAAACAATTACTTACCGTCTTGATTGAGCTTATTGTCTGTTCAACAATAACTCCTGCTTGCAAATAAGCAGCTTCTCGGCGAGATGCCATCTTGGATACAGCATTGGTCATTAATGCACCAGAAATGACTATAGGAGGAATAGAGGTCAACATAAGGAGGGTGAGGAACCACCCTTTCATGAAGGCTATCACAAAACCTCCTATGAATGTTGTGAACAGCTGCATGAACTTCCCAACCTGTGAAACTCGTATATGTTTAATAATCATTGAGTTGTTAAAGTTTAAAATGAATTAAAGCTGATAGTAGTTTGGTTGTGTTCCAAGAATTACCTTCTCACCCATGGCATCTTGAATAAGAACAGTGTCACCTGACATCCTTCCAACAACTTCACCCGTGTTTGTTTCTATGTCGAAGAAAGCAACATCTTGCCTCAGTATAGTTTTCAGGTATAAACTTCTCATCCTTCCTGCTTGTCTCTCCCCTGTAATCATCCAGCATGATACCTCTGCCAATGACAAGCATGACAGCATGTATATAATTAACATATTGAATTATGAAATGGTTCAAATATTTTCCCTTATAACAACAAATTGTACATGGAATCTAGTGTACTTACGAAAAAATGATGCAATACCAGCTCCAACAGCCAAAATTACAAAACTTAGAGCTACCTGAAATAACAACACACAGTATAAGTACTAAGTAGTAAATTTTGATTGCTTAGAACTGATTTGCGATTGATTCTATGGTAAAATACTATCAAACCATGATGGAGCAACATCAGAAAAGAACAGGAGAAAACCTTATTAAAATGTGTGATCATTCTGTACGATTAAACATAAAGAAATATTATGCTTAAATACACATAGTTTTTCCTCTTCGTTTTGTTTGCATGAGAACAAAAAATGTTAATGGTGTTATACGCTCGAATTTATGTAAGAATTTGTTCTGTAGCCTTAGTATCAGTCTATCAGATCATTACAGTATCCTGATTGACATTAAGCTCAGACAAGTGAAACACATACCTTGGAAACTTCACGAAGCGTATTTGTGTTATGTGCATTTTGACCAAACGCGTTGATCATATCTCCAACGAGAAGAGCCACTGTTGGCATGGCCATTCCATTTACAACAGCTGCAATTGTACCTATGACCATGAGCAGAACATCTTTTGCGTCTGCAAATGAAAACAGCTTGTAGAATGGGATATTGTTAACACTCTTCTCTTCTCCCTTGCCCTTTTTAAGATTCTGTTGCTTTTCATTCTTCTTTGAGGTTTTAGTTTGCTCTTTCACAGGTGATTGTCCCATTGATGCACTAGTGGCCTTGCGAATGTTTGGATCAGAATCCATACTGTTTTCCTCCTCCATGAACCTATGAAAATGTATACAAATTTGGAATTTAATTATAAGGATGTAGATAAACCAAATTATAGAACCAAACAAATGTGTTCCTTCCCGCCTTCTCCCACCTTTTCGACTTTGTTCCTTGTACTGTGGTTCTAAAGAAATGGTAATACAGCCAAACTCAAGATTTTGGATCAAATATTTAACTGACTTACTTGATCTGTACACTGGAAATTTATAAAGATTGTTTGGAGCCAGCAATGTTGCCCGGTGAAGCTTCTTAAGTAGTAGTCATGAATAAAAAAAAAACATAGCCATAGTCGCGTGTCAGCTTCGAACAGTATGAGCAATAATACTATAGAAAGTACAAAGCTTTTATTGTCATTACTAAAATGACAGCAGAGAAAGACATTTGCATACTTACTGGCCAGCCGGCCACTTTCGACATCACTGGAAACTGTTACACTGTAACTGACAAAGAGATTTTAAACTCATTCTCATGTACATTAATTCTTTATTGCAGTGACTATTTAATGAAAATCTAACTATGCAGAAGCATAATCAAGATATTTACAACAAGGATGAAGTCTGTATGATGTCATTTATGCATCAATGGCTGTCGACCTAGAGAGGGATGCACCAATGATGACATCTATGCTTCATACATACCCGGCAAGAGGTGGTGACTGCTTTGTAATTGCATACTTGTTTTATCGATTCATGATAGCCATATAATTCAATATAGAAACATTGGTACATCCAAATTATGCGATAAACATGTGTACATTAACATTTATTTGTAGTTGGTGAAGAACATCTTTCTTACTCAACTTTCCATTACAACTACTGTTGTACATTGAACAGGAATGAAAAGAATACCGCTTGCTCCTTCGAATCCATTTCGCAATTTGACATTTGATGATGCATAAGGTGATATCACTCTTGAAAAGCGATCGATTACTGTAAAATGACATTGGAAACTCAGGAGAAAACGTCTTCATCTGATGCATCAAAGCAGAACAGACAGATAACTGTTACCTATCTAAGATAAGTGAACAAAGAAGATGCCTAACATGAGATACAAAACAAACAAACAAACAATCAAATACATCACACAACACAAGTTATACACCGGCTCAATTATTGATGAACTCCACGAGGTAGCTACAATCTTGTTCTACTGATAGACCACAAAACGAGACTTGCAATCACAAGATCAATCACTCTCACTCACTCTCCTTAGTTCATTAGTACATCCCACAGAAACCTTAAAATGATATTTCAAACAAGACCATAGCCTAGTTTCTAATTCTAGCCATAGGCTTTATACAGTACTCCCCCCTGCTCAGTTTATTTTTATCTTCTTGTCTTGCACAGTATTCTCTTATCTATATTCTTAACACACACAACTACAATGATAACAATAACAATAGCAACAACAACATTAACGACAAAGACGACATTTCATTGTCATAATTAATATAAGCTGATACAAAGAACTTACTGATTATCAATATTCAAAACATATATTGAAGAAAAAATCAGTACTATCATCCAATGAACAAGCCAACCGCACGATAATGATCTGTATCAAATTTTAGTTGAGAGTTTTCTTTTTTTCATTTTTCTGTTTTTTCCGCCATTTCGCCCTTTTACAAGACACTTGAGCAGGTTTCGCTATTGGCTCGTTAATGTCCAAGGAAGTTGTACACTATATCATTTTCCTATAAGTATCCTTCCCTGTTTTCATTAACAGAATTAATTCTTTAATTTCATTAACAAATTAAAAAGAAATGTGGTCTCTCATTGGAGTGTTTGCTGTTGCTTTGATAATAATTTTCATAACTCACTGGGTCTATAGATGGAGAAATCCGATGCCTAATGTAAAGCTCCCTCCTGGTTCCATGGGACTTCCATTCATTGGAGAAACCATTCAACTTTTTGCATCCCAATCATCTTTCGATATTCACCCTTTTATCAAGAAGAAGATGAATAGGTAATCCATGCATAAGTAGTTTGCCATTTTAATTTCTATTATCATTAACAAGCTTGATGATCACTTGAACTACTCTGATATTTATTTTTGCAGATATGGGCCAATTTTTAAGACTAATTTAGTGTGTCGACCGATTGTTATAACAACAGACCCAGAGTTTAGCCATTTTGTCTTCCTACAAGAAGGGAACTCAACTGAAACATATCTTCCCTTCTTAGAATCTTCTAGGAATGCTTTCGAGAAAAATAATATGAACATTCACAAGTATCTCAGAAACATGGTTTTAGGTTATTTCGGTACTGAGAAGCAAAAGGAAAGACTTCTCAGTGAGATGCAAGAGATGGTAGGAAGAAATATAGCGATATGGTCTAAACAGCCATCGGTTGAACTGAAAGAAGTCAGTGCTAATGTAAGTTCAAATTCAAATTTATTGTCTCTTGTAAATTAGCACCAGCGCATGTTTCATGTTCTTTGATTAACTGACTCTCACTAGAATTTTAACTGCAGATGGCATTTGGCTATGCTACCAAGAAGCTATTGAGTTACGACTCTACCAAGTATTCAGAAAATTTGAAAGATGCATTCATCGGTTTTTTACGAGGTCTTATGGCCTTTCCCTTGAACATCCCAGGGACTGCATACCATAAATGTCAAAAGGTGGTAGATTAGTATTCTTTTTTTTTTCTTTGTCATTACAAGTGGTTTGAGTTTTTATTAACAGCTCGAATTTGTGCAGGATAAGAAGAAAGTTATGGCAGTACTGAAGGATATGGTGACAGAGAGATTGAATGCTAGCAATGCTAACCAACACGGGGATTTCCTTGATGTTATTATCGAAGAGATGAAGAGAGATGAACCAGTTTTTGATATAGATGGGGCTACTTACGTTGTTTTTGCAATTCTCTTAGCCAGCTTTGAAACAATCTCATTAGCTTTAACTTTAGCGATTAAGTTCATTTCAGAAGACCAAGCAGTACTAAAAGAATTAACGGTTTGTGAAACTACCATCTTTACTTCCATTGTGTCATTCTACATTGGTTTCATCCTACTTATTTGTTGTCACTTGTCAGAGTATAAATCATTGTCATGTTGTTCGTTTACCAGGATGAACATGAGAAAATTCTCAAAAACAGGGAAAATATAGATTCTGCTATTACATGGAATGAATATAAATCCATGACTTTCACATCCAACGTGAGTCTAACAATCTCGATATGTTTCTCTCTTTGATAACCAATGTTGTAAAGTCTGACATCCATGGTCCAATAAAAATTACAGATCATTGGTGAAACACTTCGACTGGGGAACATCTCCCAATTGATTTTTCGAAGAGCGACAAAAGATATTGAAGTTAACGGTAAGTGAGGCGTCTAACAAGTTGTTCAAATGTTTTACACAGACTATTAGCTATGTACTGATTTTTTTTTGTTTTGTGATTGTGGGGTGGAAGGTTACACAATTCCGTCTGGCTGGGGAATCGTCGTCTACCCTCCAGCCATTCATCTAAACCCTGACAAATATGAGGATCCCCTTTTGTTCAACCCGTGGCGATGGAAGGTACGTAATTCTTGAACTGCTCCATTCATGACCGTTAAAAATAAAGAAAATTTAGTCTTGTAATCTTTTCCCTATGAATATCTTGACATAGGGCCAAGGATCAAGCACAGCATCAAAGAATTTTATGCCTTTTGGCGGAGGATGTCGATTATGTGCTGGGGCAGGGTACACAAAACTGCAAATGACTATTGTTCTCCATTTATTAGTCACAAAATACAGGTACAAACTTAAGAACAAGTGTTTTTGTACTGATAAATGACAGTGTTCACAGAACAATGCGATATATTTTTTTTTTCAGGTGGACAAAAATAAAGGGAGGAGAAGTAATCCAGAGAGTCGGGGTTGTATTTCCGAATGGTTTGCATATCAAAGTTACTGAAAATAGTTGAATGCAGTTCTGAACAATATCTCAAGGCCACTTTATATATAACAAGAAGAAATAAATCAAATAATTAATACTATGGTTCATGAGTAATGGTAATTTCTATTCGACTAATATGAGTGAACATAAACTCTTGAAAACTTAAATTCTAAGCTGCCACCTTACAATTTGTACGTTTACAGAATTTGATTTTTGCATGAGGAGAAGCTCTTGAAAACGAGCGCAATTTCCCTTTAATCCTCAATTGATTGCCTTCTCTTTTTTTTTTTAATTTACTCGAGAAACTTATAATCATTTTCTCCAAGTTCAACTAATACTGCAGAATATACTTCACCAGTTTAATCCCACATTTTTGCAAATTATGAATTTCTGCTGTTCTAAGGTTGTTCAAGACATCTCCTGCAGCTGGTAGTTTTTTTTGCATGTTGTTGATGATAATGTCTGACACATTCCATGCTTCATCCTAATAAAGAGTAAACTAGTCAAAACATACACAAGTAAAAATGCAATATGATGCAAATTTTAACTACTTTATGTAGTATGACTTAGCCGTACCGCGAAAGCAATCCATGCATTGACATGATACATAGTTATATCAGTATGATCAATTCTAACTTGGAGACTAAACTTGTTTATATCTGAACCATCATGAAGAAGAAGAGTGTTATTTATCAAATCTCTAAAAACACTTACGTTAAACTTTTTAATGATCTGGAGTCGATCTTGACTAAATATCAAATTTGAAAATGAAGAACATATATATCTCCATTGTCTTGAAAGAATACTGGTTCCTATAGCTTCTTCAAATGGTAGAAAAGAAATAATGTGATTACGTATTACTTTGGCAAGATAGCTAATCATGTCACTCTCTAGATCAGAAGATAGACAATCTGAATTCTTCTTCTTCTTGCCCATATTGCTTTCAATCTCACTGTTGTAGAAAACTCAATTTGAGTAGTAGTATTTATACACAGTAATGAATAACACGGTTTCTTAATTAGGGTTCCGATTGCATATTTGGCTTGCCTGAGCTGCTGAAATTATGGCTGTGTTTGGTTCAGAGGTTTTCAAATTCCAGGAAAGTATGTACAATTATGGCTGTCCTCTTGGTTCAATTTTCTCCAATGCTTCATCCTAATTTACCAAATTTCTTCTGTTTGTGATGACATGCTTCTATGTCCACTACTGACTTGCATTAGAAATTTATTTGTACTGTACAATGGAGTTAAATATGATGAACAGACGTAGAAGTGTCAAATGTTCTTTATATTCTTAATTCTTCTACACCATACAATTAGAGTGACATTGTAGCTAAACCACAAATCATACCAATTTCCCCAAATCATACTTTCTGGTCTTCAACTTTTCACATAGGGAAAGTATACATACTATACACACCATAAACAGCCCAAGAAGTAGCCAATAAATAACTGAGAAAACACATATACCTAATCCTGTCGCAACCAATCATATAAACATGCCCTATCATATATGATCACTACGTAAGGACCTGTCAAGTGAAGTGGTAATTAACCATAGTTCAGTGATTTTCTTCTTCTGTTCTGTGTATATTCTTTTTCACACTAATCCGGCCTATTGTGCTTAAGTCCATAGATTTGTGTATAATTGATGTGCTTAAATGTTCATAACAGTTTTCGCCTTCGTATAAGTGCTAAGAGCCTAAGATGATGTTAAGGGATTGTTCTCAGTCATTGTATTTGTGTGCGCGTTAAACATTAAAATACAATCGCGTACTTTGGCGAATTGTCATACATTTTGACTGTTTTTGCAACAGAGAAATTCTTCCCATCAATCATCAATAACATGGATAATTAAAATGTATGCTTAACCACGGAAAACCCTCCATCGACCACTAAATTTTGTCCACTGACAAATGCAGATTCATCAGAAGCAAGAAACAAAGCAGCCTCAGCAATATGTTGAGTCTTCAGCACGATCCCTTTCAAGTTGGACACTGCACTGAAATGATCTTCTATTGTACTTGGAGCTTGATTTGAAACTGTACAAGCAAGAGGTGTAGCAATCCCAAAAGGTGAGATGGAATTGACTCTGATTCCATATGTTCCTAATTCACTACAAACCGACCGGACCAAACCTATGAGTGCATGCTTAGATGTGGTATAACCATGTGGACCATCACTAGCTATACACGCTGAAACACTGGCAGTGCAAATGATCGAACCGCGTATCTTTTTCTCAACCATAGCACGCGCTGCATACTTCATTGTGACTGCCACACCACGTACATTGACAGCCATGGTGTTGTCAAATGCTTCCATGTCTAATTCAAGAATTCCATTCCTTGCACCAAGGATGCCAGCATTACTAAACAGAATATCTAGAGATCCATACTTCTCTACTGTATAGGCTACTGTCTCTTCTACCTGTTTCTCATCTCTTACATCACAGTGTCGATAATTTGCTCTCTCCACACCTATTGATGCGACGACTTGATGACCCAATTCATCTTGGAGGTCAGCAATCACCACAAAAGCTCCATTTTCAACAAATAATCTCGCAGTGGTTTCACCGATTCCACTTGCTCCCCCTGTTATGAGGGCTACCTTTCCATTCAACCTGAAAATGTGAGCACAAAATTAAAATAGTCATGATCCAAAGAATTTTGTTAATTAAGTTTGCTAAACAAAGACCAATGTAACTTCACCTTGAGCTAGACATTGATGTGTTCCTCTTTCAGAGCTTGGAAACCAAAAACACACAAAAATATATAGATATCATTCTCTCAGATATATTATATTATATTTAATACTATACAGGTCGGCATTAGCACCTTTGTAGTGGATTTAGTTAGCAGAATTATAGGTTATGGATAGTTGCATTACAGTGCGCATGAAAGGTGACTATGTATGGGCGTGCTGAACAATGAAAACTACCTACGTAACGAGTCTTGTAGTCTTGTAGATCCCAAAGCCAAACAAAACTATTTTCTTCTCAACTTCATCTATTTCATTTTCCATGCATGTCGTTGTTCAGATTTTTACATCTTCCTCTGCCTCTGCATCCACATCTTTCTACTGTTTTGCCGCCCAAAAATGCTCGAATCTCCATCATCAATCATCGATCATTAAGTTGATCAAGTATAAATATCTAGTATCTTCTACATACCACTTATCTTCCAACACCTGTGAATTCTTTCCTCGTGTTATCCGACACAAGGAACTTAAGTTGTTTGATGCATAAAATGCTAGTATATAGATAACAGAAGATAGATGACAAACTAATTTAAATATCACATAAGTACACCTTTTAAAATGGAAAGCAAACTAATTTTATCTTATACAATAGCCCCATTAATAAGAAACAAATACCCGCGGAAGATTCCATCGCGTCAACAACGTGTGCAGTAACACACTGTATGATATTCTTTTTATTTGGCTTTATAAACTAGGAGTCCTGTCAAGCACTTATATGTCCTCTTTTCTTTATGATTTTCTGCAGCAATAACAATTAACATGGAGATCAATTTTACTACACTTTCCATGGTCATCTTCCTTATAGCTCTAACATTCAAGCTTTTTCGAAACAAATCCTTATCCTCCATTCACCCCTCAAAGCTCCCACCGGGGAGAACAGGATGGCCAATCATAGGTGAAAGTCTTGACTTCCTTGGCACAGGACGTAGTGGCCACCCTGAAAAGTTCATCAATGATCGAATGCATACCTTTTCATCCCAAATTTTTAGAACTTCGTTGTTCTATGAATCCATTGCAGTTTTTTGCGGTCCAATGGGAAACAAATTCTTGTTCTCGAATGAGAATAAACTTGTTACTTCTTGGTGGCCTCGATCACTATATAAGATTGTTCCTTCACAACCAGTGGCAAACAGCCCAGAAGCTATGAGCATGCGTAAATTACTTTTACGCTTTCTCAAACCTGAAACACTTCATAGCTTTGTTGAAGCAATGGATTGTGTAGCCAAACAACACTTAAAGACTTGTTGGGAAAACAAAAGCCAAGTTCTGGTTTATCCTCTAGCCAAAAGCTATACCTTTGCATTAGCTTGGAAATTATTTGTGAGCATTGATGATCCTATTGAAGTAGCCAAACTGTCTGATGCTTTCTCAGTTGTGCTATGTGGGGTTATATCGATACCAATTGACTTACCTGGAACATCGCTTAATAAATCCATTAGAGCGGCTAACTTCATAAGAAAACATTTACATGAAGTAATAAAAAAGAGGAAGATTGACCTAGAAAATAAAAAGGCATCACCTACGCAAGATATATTGTCACATATGGTACTTACATGTGATGACAATGGGCAGTTCTTGAGTGAAGCAGATATCGCAGATAAAATACTAGTTTTGATTCTGGCTGGTCATGATACTGCCAGTGCTGCAATCACTTTCCTTATCAAGTATCTTGCTGAGCTTCCTCATATCTACAATGAAGTCCGTAAAGGTAAGTTTTTACTGCAACTACCTTTTTGAATAACATGGCTGCCATTCCTATCCGCCGAGTTCACTTCCCCTGTACATCAGACTTATCATCTTACTGTTCTATCTTCTTGGATGTAGAAAAGCAATTATTGTTAACTTCTAAGTGCATAATATGTTTGTGACAATTACAGAACAAATGGAGATTGTAAAGTCAAAAGCACCAGGAGAACTGTTGAACTCGGAGGACATTAAAATGATGAAGTATTCATGGAATGTCGCATGTGAAGTTATGAGACTTGCACCTCCTGTACAAGGAACTTTCAGAGAAGCCATGACTGATTTCACTTATCAAGGGCATACAATTCCAAAAGGATGGAAGGTATATACAAAATTTTACCGAAGGTTTGATTATAATATGTTATAAACTTCATGTCGTCTTATATGATTATATATCTAATCCTAGAAGAAACAAACATTTATAAAACAAATGAGAACAAAGAACACCACCTGCTGGGAGCTTTATCCATTAGGAAAACTGACAGGCGGAGAAATTCATGTGTAGCATCTGTTGGTGGATTCACCCTATGTTTGGTTAGGACTGTGGGCCTAACCGTTGTACGGCCCGTGACCCAATTGAGATTGTGGCAAAGTCCATCTCCGTGTTTGGTTAGGTATGTCCCTACCAGTTTAATTATCCGATATTCCGGTTGATATACATTATGGTAACCTCCCCCTACAAGTTTGAGCTTTTAGAGAAATTGGTTTACAACAACATCATACCAATTGTAGTTCTATTCATATTCTTGTCCAGCAAACCAAGTAAATTTTAACCTGAAATGAAACGTAGTCACCAAAAAAGTTTATTAGGAAATACTCGTCTTAAACTTATTAGGAGTGCAAATCTGTCTTGAACTTTGAGTTTAATGCCTTCCTCATTGAAATGTTACTATTCTGATTAAGTGTAATGGTTTTTAACATTTTCTT
The DNA here is from genome assembly GCA_023053565.1 of Aquilegia eximia. Taxonomy (NCBI): domain Eukaryota; kingdom Viridiplantae; phylum Streptophyta; class Magnoliopsida; order Ranunculales; family Ranunculaceae; genus Aquilegia; species Aquilegia eximia. The sequence goes on along the minus strand of JALIGU010000005.1, from coordinate 3,830,024 downwards.
GATAGTTATATTGGAGTGGGAATACAACACATAGAAATGCCAAGTACTTTCCAGATCCAGAAAGATTTGATCCATCAAGGTTTGAAGGAAATGGACCAGCTCCATACACTTATGTTCCATTTGGAGGAGGACCTAGAATGTGTCCTGGAATTGAGTATGCTAAACTTGATATATTGGTTTTCATGCACAATATAGTGACGAAATTTAAATGGGAGAAAATATATCCAGATGAAAAGATAGTTATTGATCCATTACCGATACCTGCAAAAGGTCTCCCAATTCGACTGCAACCTCAAGTTTATTAATTGGAATGATGATTCCATCGCTCTTTCAGATCATGTTGATCTGAACGCATTACCAATGTGCCATTCATCAAGTTTGAGCCCATCGATTATTATCTTTAATTTTAGCTTTTAAATCTTAATTAATTAGGTTGTTCCTTCTATATAAATGGATATTGTAGTTCAATTAATCTTACATCTGTATATAAGGACTTGCAGTTAGGTTTAAGGTGGGTAGTTTAATCTAAGAAAGAATGTTCGGACTTGTTTAACCTCCGCTTGTGTGGATCCATGGCTCACTTAATCTTGCTACTTGGTCTCTAAGGTCAGGGTTAGGGTTGTGTGCCTTGTTTGCTTGTTCGATCTTCAATATTGCTTGGGTGAAATACTGTTTGAATGGCATACATTGTACAAGATAATGTGCATGAAATTTAGATCATAAACAGCCAAATCCATGAGAATTTCCTAATTTTCTTAGTTCAGTCATATTATAGCGGTGTACGCACTGGCGACAGAAGGTGTAAATTACCATTGCTAGTTATTTTTGTGTACAGAATAGAGACTAGCCCAAAAAAAATACCGTATATAACCACTTTCAGCTGCTTTTGTTTGCAGATTACGTACGTTATAGATATAAATGAAATTCAAGCTTTTCATTGTATTATTGAAATTTCAAGTATTTACAAGCACGTTTTTTTTTTTTAAAGACCGTTAGAATTTTCCCACTAGATCCCATTCTCCCCTATAAAGGTATGAATCAATCCGAAGAACTTAGGCCGCCACTTTATATAAAGGACAATGGCTTGCTCTACAATCGTCATATTTCATCCATGCAAAACAAATGGTGGTAGTGGCGTTTCTAATGGACTTGGTTCGCAAGATGAGTAAACATCCTTTTTGATATAGGGGTTAAAGAAAGAATTGGTGAAATTTCCACACCTTAGAGGTGTTTTATCATTTTATATATATACAAGAGTTTACAATAATCTTTGAGAGATTTCCTCTCAATGATCCTAAAGATATTCTGTTAATCATATATTCTCTCAATGATCCTAAAGATATTCTTTTCATATACATATTATGCACACATGTTTAATGTTATCATCTAGAAGGTCCACCAAAGTCATTGTTTGATATCTGGTTTTCATGTTTAATCTTTCTTCTTTTCCATGGTAGTGTTGCAATGATGAAAAGAATAGAATTTGTCTTTATTGTTTTTCCCAACTTAACAAAGCAATGAATCTCCAAATGCATACAGTCTTGCCTTTCAGCTGTTCTGTTTATTATATAGAGCTAACTAGTGTGGCTTACTGTATTTCAATCATCTCTTGCATATTCTTCTTGAAATTGCAAGCGTCTTGTAGATGAAGAGATAGCTATGCAGTTGGGGATACCAGTACCACATCGCGTGGATGATGAGATGGATGACAAAGATACTGTGGATGGAGATCTATCAAATAGAATTCATACCCTTCTATAAACTAGTAAAGTCTTGTTGGTGAAAAATGGTGATTGCGGGATCTAAGACTTGAGGAGCATGGGCATTACAGATATCATGGCTGGAAATTACTTTGTCATTATGGTTCCATATTTGAATGCAAGAGATAATAGCCTCAATCATTTTTGCATGGAGAATATGTCTCGGAGTCGTAGAGATCCCCCCATTTTAGGATAGCGCCGGAGACGTTTTGGACACTATTTTATATATACTTGTTGTAAGCCCTCTTCCTTGACGAGCTTAGCTGAGTTCCTTGACTGCTTCACCGCTAATACCTGCAATGACCACCGGACAATGACCGGTGGATAAAGCTCCAACGATCAAGTCAGTAAGCGGCTAGGTTTAGAGAATAGGTTTTAGCAAGGAATGAACAGTTACCTTTAGCGAACCCTAACGTTATCCTTTTATAGCAATATTCACCGCCTTCCTTTAACCGTAGGATCCTTCTTTACATCCTATGGTTCTCTCATCTCCTACGTGTTTCATTCTCTATCACACACTATAGAGTGTGAGTGCTTGACAGCCAGACATCACGTGCTCTCCCCGTGATACTCTAGAATGTTCTATATTCCGATTGGGTATTTCCCGGTTTGCTCTCCTTATCTGGTTTCTATGTCCTCAGCGTTCCACCTAGCATGGCTTGGTACTTACATCGCCCCTCCTTTGATCGTCATCTATACACCTTAGATGGCGGCTCAAAGGCTTTTTTCCTCCACTTAATCGTAGACTCCTTATGACGACGGAAAACCGTAATGAGTTCCTCTCATCACTTAATCTATCACCCGCTCCCCACGTGCCCTAGGTCCTGCCTTATCCTTACCTTTCCAGCTGTTCATTAATTACGCATGCTCTCGTGTCCCGTGCTTCCGACGCATGCCTCTTTGATTTCCCCTAGGCGTCATCATAATTCTGACGGCTACCCTTCCACTTCCCAACGCAGTTGTCTTGTCATCACTGATTTTCCTTTATCCTTCCCATACTACCCCTTCGTTTACACTCGTATAAAAACCAAATCTTTAACCTACTTTCCCCATTTGCTTTCATCCTTTTCCATTCTTCTCTTCTTGTTTATTTTTCTCTTCCGCCTCCGACTTGTTTACAGCATCTCACACCGTCCAGAATCCTGAAAAGCTCGATTTTCTTCTCTATTTCTCCCTTCGTCGACTATCTCAGGTTATTCTTTCTTCCTTACTTGCTTGATTTTAATTTAACCACTACTAGATTTAGATTTTTCGTTTTTCATTTTTCTTCTCCTTGCTATATACTCCAAATTACGGTTGCTGTAAGTTACCAATTTATTCTTCTTCTCTCTTTTCCTCCTCTAGGAGTCACCCTGTACACGCCCCTAATCTTTCTTTCCCTACGATTTTGGTGAGCCTTTCTTTATATAAATGGCTTCTCACCAGAATCAGAAGAAGAAAGATTCTTCTAGGAAGACGTTTGAAAGAGGTCAAGGTGATGGCAGTGTTCACCCCTCTCCTTCCGGTTACTACCTTGATTCATGTGAGCCCAGCACTTATCCATATAGGCCTGATTTAGACTTATTCTGTGAGTTGTACGACATTCCCGAAGACGTAAAAATTTTCAACTACCGACATGCCCTACGTTTTGCACATCACGAATTCCGCCGTCAAGATGCTATTATGGTAACAGCCCACCAAATAGCTTTTGGTTGCCGGTTTCCTTTTTCTGATTTAGTCCGTGATGTGCTCAACTTTTACCAAGTCGCCCCTGGACAATGTATTGGTAACTTCTGGCGTATCTTGCGGGCCATAGACCAATTTAATAACGAGGGAACCACCGTTTCCCTAGCTGACATTCGTCAATATTACTATCTTCGGGTCTGCGAAGAAAAATGTGGTCAACCTTACTATTATTTCGTCAAACGCCCCGGTAGGCGGTCTATTATTGAAAAGTTGCCGGAAAGTGACAAGGAGTGGCCTGACTTTCCTATGATTGTCTTCGGCAATTTCGGGAGAGAAGGACCTGGCATTTCCAACCCCTTAAAATATTGGCGGTTTAATCTAGGAAGTTTTTTCTTTCCTTTTTTCTATTACCGTTTCTAGGATGAAAATCCTTTTGATTGTGTCTTTCTAACTCTTATCTCATTTTTCTTTTTTCTGCCATCCCAGAGGTTCGTGGAGACGGCAAGGCCATAAAACCCCGCAAAGACGGCCCTTGGGAGCCCTTGATAAGGTCTGGAGCTGACGGTTACTCCGCCCTTCGTGAGCTTACCCTGTCAAGGAAAGACGGTACCCCACTTGCCAAGGATCTTGACCTAGGGGAATACGTCTTGCCCGTTTGCTGTCACAAAGATTATCTAAAGGATAAGAAAGGCAGGTCTTCTACTATTCCTCCTATTTCCCTATCCACACAAAGGAAGGGTAAAGCTTCCGTTGCTGCTCCTACTGAGTTGGAAAGAGACTCTGATGATGGCGGAGACAATATCCCACTTCAGAAGATCTTAACTAAAAAGAGAACTCGTGACCCTCCTTCCGCAATTCCAGCATCATCCGAGAAGAAGAAGCAAAAAAGAGTAACAGCCCAACTTCCTCCTTTTTTATCTGCTCTTCGAGTTCAAAAGATTGTCAGGAACTGTAATCGTGATCTATCTTCTTCTTCAACTGAAAGTTCTGATTTTCAGGCAGTCCAAGGTGAGCCAGAGAATTTGCCGGAATCTCCTGAATTTCCTCTGGCGAGTCCAAAGCATCCTGGTCCCAGCATTCCTAGAGTGAAAAGGGCCACAATGGCTGAAGTTCCTTCTCCTCTCCCGAAATCTCCTTCTACTTCCTCTAGCGATTCCATGGAACTTCCTGACCCACCAGATTTTTTTAGTGGAATTAAGGTTTCCGTGAACCTTGATGAACTTGGATTTGGTGAAGGCGGTTTCACATTTGGAGACATCGACACGGATGACGTTGCCCAACCAGGTTCAATTTCTCATCCTTCATCTTCTCATGTTAGGGGTTTTTCCATGGCTCTCCTTGATCCCAATGAACCCCCTACTGTTGGTGTGATGCCTCCACCACTTCCTGTTGATCACGAAATTTTTGATGTTGCTACATTTGTCGCACCTATTCGTGAAGCACCTAAGTACACCTTCCATCGTACTTCTAATTACTCTTCGTCTGGATCAGGTGTCCAAGCCGGGGATGATCAGCAATTCTCTCCAACCTCTGATGCTGAAATTAATCCGGCACCAGCTACTGATGATACTTCTACACTTCCTGCCGGTGTTAATCCTCCAGCCCCTCCTTCATTCTCTGAGTTCATGCCGGCCCCAAATTCTGACAAGGTTGGCTCCTCTTCTCGTGTTAACATGTCTCCTGATCCTCCGACTCCCCAGCCTCCAAGCAAGATTCCTTCTGTTCCTCCTCCTTGTGGTCCCTCTGATTCAGCTTTTGATAACGGAGCAACTGCTTTTTCTGCCTTTCACAATTTTATTCTTCCTTCTGATCAAGCTAGAATTGATGAGATGAGCTTTGATGAATGTCGGGATACATTCTTCCGGGGTCTAGCTCTTGTAAGCTTTCTCTCTCTCTCCCCCTTTTTTTTTTTTTTTTTTTTTTTTTTTACTCTAAACACCTTTTGAATTGTAGGTTAGCGGTGTTTCCGTCAAGTCTTATTCGTACACTTCTAACTTGCAAACTGAGAAAGAAAGAATTGTAAAAGAGAAGCATGACCTTACAGTGGAAAAGAATCGTCTAATCCGCGAGAAATGGGCCCTTCAAGCTGAGATTGAGCAACTTAAGATTGAACGAAAGGAAGCAGCCGCGTCTCGTGAGGCCGAAATCGAGAAGAATCGGAAAAGGCTGGTGGGCGAGCACCGTGAGCGCATTGCTGCATTGGAGGGCGAGCACCGTGAGCGCATTGCTGCATTAGAGGGTGAGCACCGTAAGCGCATTGTTGCACTTGAGGCTGCTCACGCCACGGAGATAGCGAAGTGGGAAGGGAAATATCATGATCAGATAATCAAGATAGATGAACTCAAAGCCCATCATGAAATTGACTATGAACAGTACCGGCTCGATATAAAGGAGCAAAAGGAAACTCTTCTGGCCGAGTATAAAACTAAATACGACGAGCTGGTTGCGAAATCTAAAGAGCAGCTCGCCATACAGGTGAAAGCTCAGGTGAAAGAGAACTTTTCCTCCATTCTTGCTTCCAAGAGAATGCGGATAACTCCTTCATCTCCAAGTGCTTCCACCCGAGATCCCCTTCCTTGAGGTGTAATTTGATTAATTTCCCGGCAATACTCTTGTGTAATTGCAAACTCTTATCATTTTGAACTGAAACTTTGTAATTGTTACCAATTAATGCTATTTTCTGATATTAGTTTCTCATGTGTTAACATTAGGTTATACTTCTACTGATCCCGTCGTCACGGTTCAGCAAGTGCAACCCCGTTAACACATTAGCACTATTGCTCTTCTCTCTTTGAGGCACCCCATTGTATTGTCTAAATCAAACTCAATGGGGAAGAAATAATCATATAGAGACTTTAACATTTAGTTAACGGCTTGCCTTGCCGAGTCTACACTTATGTTATTTCCCACCAACCTTAGTTGGATTTCTTCTATGCCTGACCTTTGGCCTGGTCTCAGACAATATTGATATATGTAACTGGATAAATCAACAAAAACAAACTTATATTTTCATTGAAACTCAAACGCATTTACATACTTTCTACTCTTCTCAGCGAATCAACGCCTACTATCTTGTTCATTTAATACATCTCTGCCCTCTAGGCATAGTACTTCTTTAAATTGCTAATACTCCATGCCTTGTCGAGAGGAGTACCGTCTTGGTAGGTCAAGTAGTATGCTCCATTCGCTCCCACCTTTTCTATCACAAAAGGCCCTTCCCAGTTTGGCTCTAGCTTGGCTGGAGGCGGATTTTGTTTTCTTAGCAGAAGATCCCCTGGAACAAGGCTTCTTGGCCTGACTTTTTTGTTGTAAGTCCTTTCCAGCTGTCGGTGATAACTCTCCAATCTGAGCTTGGCACGCTCCCGTATCTCCTCTGCTAAGACCAGCTCTCTCTCTATTATCTCATTATTCTTCCCCAGGTCGACTACCATCCTTCTAGCCGTATGTACCAACATTTCTTGAGGGATCACAGCTTCCATGCCGTAGGTGAGAGAAAATGGAGTTGCCCCTGTAGATCTTCTTGGTGTTGTCCGGTAAGCCCATAGCACTTCCCAAAGATTTTCGTACCACTTTTCTTTCTTGTCCTCCAGCTTCTTTTTCAATACTTCCAGTATGGCTTTGTTTGATGCTTCCGCCTGCCCATTTCCTTGCGGGTGAAAGGGTGTTGCAAAGAGTTGCTTTATGTTATAACTTGCCAAAAACTGTTTCAATTCATCCCCACGGAATTGAGCACCGTTATCTGCCACTATAGCCGTTGGAAGTCCAAACCTTCAGATGATGTTGGTCCAGATAAAAATTTTGACATCTACCTCCCTGATCCTTCGTAACGGTTCTGCCTCAATCCATTTCGTAAAGTAATCTGTGGCCACTATTAGATATTCTCTTCCTTATGACTTCTCCAACTTTCCCACAATATCAATCCCCCACATCGAAAAGGGCCACGGATTACTAATAAAATGAAGGTTTTCAGCTGGGGTATGTATCAATCTCCCATGAATCTGACAACCATGACACTTCTTAGCATAATCGCAGCAATCTTTGTACATTCTCGGCCAGTAATGCCCATGTATCATTATCCTGTGTGCCATGGCCCGTCCCGGTGAATGACTTCCGCAACTTCCATTGTGACATTCCGCCATGACTCCTTCTGCTTGGGATGGATGTACACATTTCAGTAACGGTCCAGTTGGTGATCGCCTATATAGGTCTTCTCCTATCATTGCATATCTTTTGGATTGCTCCACAATAGATCTAGCTTCTACTTTCTCTTCCGGAAGAGAACCACTTTCTAAGTAGGTTACTATTGGGTCCATCCAGCTTGCTCCCAAGCCCTGAATGAGGTTGACAGTCATTTCCTTCACCTCTATCATTGGCTGAGATCTCTGCATGAACGTTATAGTTTTGGTTGAATTTTCTTCTGTCGCCGTTGCCAGATAAGCCAATGCATCAGCATGCCGATTCTCTCCCCTAAACAGATGTACAATCTCCACCTTCGAGAATTTTGCTACACTTTTCTTCAATGCATCCAAGTACTGCATTATCTTCCCAGTTTGAGCTCTATATGTTCCGTAGAACTGTTCCACCAGTTTGAGGGAAACGGATTTTCTGGTAGTAACTTGACGGAATTGCCTTCATGAGATGAATCCACTCTCTCCCCAAGATTGCATTGTACTCTGTTGGTGCATCTATGACCACAAATCTTGACATGACAGTTCTGGTGTGTGCTGTAACCGGTAAGACTATCTCTCCAACTGGCCGTACTGCTCCCCCATTGAATCCGTAAATGTCTCCCGGCGAATCTGTCAAGCTTCCTCTTTCTAGTTTCATTTGATCCAAGCCCCTGGTGAACAGAACATCTACTTCACTTCCACAATCTACTAACACTTTCGTGACATTCCAATTTCCAATGAGTATGGAAATGACCAATGGGTCATTGTGTGGTATGACTATTCCTTTGAGGTCTTCCTCTGAGAACCCAATCGGCTCACTCTGATGCACTGGTTTGCCATTTCGCATGACTGGTACGGCTCCCACTGTTTGCAAGTCTTCTCTTATCTGCATCATTCTTCGTATCTTCCTTCTGACCTCGTTCATAGACTCTCTTGTTCCTTCCAAGATCATATTAACGGTCCCTCTGACCTGTATTTCTGTTCTTGCTTCCTCCTTGTTCTTTTCCTCTATGAATTCCCTTAAATGGCCCTCCTCTATCCATTTCCAGATCAAGGATTTAAACTCATAGCAATCTCCAGTAGGGTGATTGTAAGTCTGATGATACTCACAGAAAGGCTTTCCCCTGACTGTCCTGCATCTTATCGACGGCTCCTGGAAGTACTTTCTTCCCCTAATTCTCTTCAAAATTTGATCCAGCGACATAGTGAGTTGTGGTAGTGGTTTCGGTGGTGTCAACTTTCTTGGTGAAGTATCTCTATCCTCCCTCCTTTCTCTTTTGTCGTGACCTTTCGACCCGTCTTTGTTTCTCCTAGTGCCGGAATCTCTTGGTGGTGAATCATTTCGTGAGCTAGCTTCTCCTTTCTTTCTTTTTTCGCCACCGAGTTAACGGATGCCGATAACACTTTAGGAGCTCTCCGTGATGCTATGTCTTCTAATCTGATGTATTTCTCTGTCTTCTGAAAAAGTTCATCCAAAGTTGCCATCCGTGATGACACAATTGAGTCATATGCTGGAGACTTCTTATTTATACCTTTCTGAAATGCTACCACAGCTGTTCTTTCATCTACTCCGCCATCTGTTCTCAAAATCTCATTTTTAAAGTTAGTAACAAACTTTCTGAGAGACTCACCTGGAGCTTGTTCCAAATCAAATAGTGACGCTATATCTGCAGCCTGTCTTTTCTGATGAATATAATGTTTGACAAACATCTCACTGAGCTGAGCAAAGCTTGATACACTCCCTGGTGATAAGCTGAGATACCAGTCTGTAGCGTTATCCTTCAAGCTGCTAGGAAACAGTCGACACCACATTCCGTCATACTGGCTCCCTTCCCAAGCCGCCATTTTTTGCTTGAAATTATTCAAGTGCTGCACAGGATCAGTTGTTCCATCATACTCATTAAACTTAGGAGGTTGAAACTTACTTGGGAACCCGTGATGGTAGCACAATTCGGCTAATGGCCTCTTGCCCAATCTCTCCAGATCCTGGGTCACCTCTATGTTCTTTCCCTTGGTCTGCGCCCTCATGTCCTCTTGAACCTTGCATATCATATCGAAAAGTCTGGTGTACTGATCTGCCGCCGGGATCTCTTCATCATTCACCCCTTCCCTTCGATTCCCTTCGCGAGCTCTTACCCCCGATTCACCTGACCCCTCTTCTTCATTCACTCTTGGGCCCGGAATCCGACGCCTTGTTCCTCCTTCCCCTTCTCCTAGTATTATTCTCTCCATTGGTCTCTGATGGTTTTCATTTCTGACTGCTTCGTTCTCTCCCTCCTGAAGATTTTGACGGTCCATATCTTCCATCCTTCTTATCTGCTCCCTCAGTCTTAAGTTCTCTTCCCTCAATCTGCTTGTCTCTTTTTCTCCCTCTTGGAGAGTTTGAGGATGATCAACTTGCGGAGCATCTCCAGCTGCTACACCTCCGAGATATGTCGACGATCTAGTTTGTGTTACCATTGCTCTCTATTTTCTTCTTTCAACCTTCTTCTCCAAAACCCTAGATCTGGAAGCAGCAAAACCAAGCCCTTCTTCTAGCGCCAAATGTAAGCCCTCTTCCTTGACGAGCTTAGCTGAGTTCTTTGACTGCTTCACCGCTAATACCTGCAATGACCATCGGACAATGACCGGTGGATAAAGCTCCAACGATCAAGTCAGTAAGCGGCTAGGTTTAGAGAATAGGTTTTAGCAAGGAATGAACAGTTACCTTTAGCGAACCCTAACGTTATCCTTTTATAGCAATATTCACCGCCTTCCTTTAACCGTAGGATCCCTCTTTACATCCTATGGTTCTCTCATCTCCTACGTGTTTCATTCTCTATCACACACTATAGAGTGTGAGTGCTTGACAGCCAGACATCACGTGCTCTCCCCGTGATACTCTAGAATGTTCTATATTCCGATTGGGTATTTCCCGGTTTGCTCTCCTTATCTGGTTTCTATGTCCTCAGCGTTCCACCTAGCATGGCTTGGTACTTACACTTGTCATTGTTTGATAGTCCAAATGATCAGGTTCTTGTGTGTGCAGGGGTTTCTTGGAGATTTCAAGATCCCAATATATCATTATAGTGGGGGAGAAAGTATGTATCACCAATTTGTGCGCATGTCACTGAGAAAATGGTGGACAACTTGAGAAGTCATTTTTCTCAACTAGCTACGAAACACTTGATAACCTGATAATCTGATATCCGTTGTATCTCAACAATCATAATTACAGGCCTCAAGCCCTAGAAAATTTAATATGAATTCTCTGCCAACTACCACCAAAAGAAAAAGAAAAAAAAATTCTGCCAACATATTTTTTAAGGGTAAACTTGATATTTTTGAAATTAAGTTCAAAACATTGATTAAGAGAGAGAACAATCAGTGCAGTATTAGTAATTTAGTATAACTAGAAGAAAAAAAACTTGTTGGGAATACCATCATCATCATGATGATGTTTAATGGTGCATGTTAGCTTAGAATTAATTTCAAAGTTCAAACCAATGAAATTACAAGAAATAGTCGTTTCACCTTCTCACAAACCAACAATCGTCTCTCTCTCTCTCTCTCTGCTCTAGAGTCTAGTCTAGTCTCTCTGTATATCTTTAGTAAATCAATCTCCATTACTTATCAAATTTAAAAAAAAGTTAAAAACACTTGCTCATCATATCATGGAGAAAGAAATCATCAACAATGGAGAAAATATTGAGTTTGCTGTTGATAAAGAAAGAGTTCATCATGAAGAAGTTCATAGTACTAGTAGTAGTAGCAGCAGCAGTAGTAGTAGTGAATCAGAGTTTTCTTCGGATTATTCCGATGATGAAAATGGTATCAGTAACAGTAATGGAAGTGCAAGCAAGAAGAAGAAGAAGAAATGGCAGAAAGTCGTTTTGCCTCCTGGATTTCTTGATCCTCTTCCACCTGAGCCAAATATTCAGCATTCTTATCAACCTCATTATAAAGATTGCGGCAACAATGTGGAATTGGAATTAAGTAATGATGCTGATGAAGGTCCAAGTAAGAAGAAGCACAAGGTTTCTGACGTGAACACACCAGTAGTAGTAGTAGTAGTAGCAGAGGAAGCAAAGACACCTAATGTGAGTGTGAATACAACCAACAGCAACACACCAGTAGCAGATGCTGGGAAAACATCAATTGTCGCAAAAGATTCATCAAATGTAAGTGGCTAAGTGCTTTCTTGGTCCTTACTTTAATTTTTTCTCTTCCTCATTCAAAAATTTCCATATTATGGATTCATATTTTGGTGATGAGCAGAGAAAGAAAGTGGAATCAAGGAATTGCCATCAATGTAAGAGGAACGATAGAGGTGATGTTGTTGGGTGCATGAATTGTAAGACAAGAAGATATTGCGTCCCCTGCATACGAAACTGGTACAATCGTAGACATTCTATGCTTTTCAATTTTTATAAACCCTTCAAAAGTATAATTAGCAATTTGTTGTTTTCTTGATTTTAGTAAAGGCGCGCAGATGTCTGCTTGACTATTTAGAAATTAAAGCCTGTATTGAAAACTATAAATTTGCGATCGAATTAATTTCAATTGCTAATTATTTGAATTCAAATGATGCTGTGGGTTGGCTCTATCAATATGATCATGTCTTAGTTCCACAAAAAAGGCTTGAGACCCCCTTTCTAACGAAAGCTCGCAATGTACTATGATTTGTTTATGAACAATATTTAATAACAACCAAGACAATCACCTTTTAAAATCTTGGATAATATTATGTTATACATCGTCAATAACACATACTGTATTTGACCCACAACTTTGATTTTATTGTTCCAACCGGGTAACATCTTTTTTAGTGTGCATCATATGTTTCAGTTACCGAACAAACTTTGTAGCTGAACAATGAGTTTTGTAGTTATCAATTGCTTGACTTACTTCCAATTTTCCTTTTTTGGGGAGGGTGTTGATAATTTTCTCTCAACAGGTATCCAGGCATGTCAGACATAGAAATTGCAAACTTTTGTCCAGTTTGTCGTCACAATTGCAATTGTAAAGCATGCTTGCGTAATAAACATGGGAATTATAAGGTTCTTATTTTTGGTATTGCTGACTTATTTTAATGTACTCATTTATTCTCCATCTATTCTAATGTCATTTCTTCATTTCTTCATTTCTCATAGGAGAAAAAGTACGCGGAAGATGAAAAAGTTAAATATTCCATATACTTGGTGCACCTACTCTTTCCTATCATGAAACAAATTGATCATGAACAGATGATGGAAAAGGAGGTGGAAGCTAAGATTCAAGGTACTTGTACGAGTTCTCTAATCAATCTGCATTGTTACTGTAAGGTGCACTGTAGGTCCATTTCTGCCCTAGATGTGTTATGTAGGGTATCCAATGACAAAAAATTGTGCATCTGATGAAAGATAGTTTCAATCTCAATTGTTTCATATCGTTGTTAGGCAGCCTTTGACTAGTTGTCTCAGTGGAGACATGTATATTTGAGGTTTCATAAGTAGACCTTAAATCCTGCATGTATTCAAATGACTAATATTTTACATGTCATTATGAACCGTAAAGAAACACAAGACTTTATGAATTATTCACCATGTCATTCTTCTACTTTTTTACATTTGTTTACGCATGTCGCAAACTAGAATTTTTTTCCTTTATCGTGGTTCAAATTCTTCATATGTATGGCTTTGTGCTACCATTCTCCAGCTTTTATCTAATATTACGAGTTTATGACATATACACACAATCAGAATTTGACACACCCCAACCCAAATAAACGTTTCAATGTCATTACTTAGCGATGTGCTAACTTTAATTTCCCTCTAAATAGAATGTCATTTACTGATATAAAGGTACACACGTCAGTTGTTCCAGTGATGAGCAGATATACTGGTAGAAGCTCCTGATTAGTCTCACATTTTCATGCTTGTATGACTAAAATTTGCCTTTGCATAATTTATACATATCTGTATGAATTATAGAGAACCAACAATATCTTTGTCTTCAAGTTGTTGATGTTTGCGCTTTTTATGGGTTGATGTATGGTGTTGTGCTCCCATTGCTTTTGTCCAGTTATTTTTTTGGTTAAGCTCTTTGGTTGCAACAACTGCAATGTGTCACCATCTGATTTGAACACATATATTCAAATCAGATGGTGACATACCACACACACCTTTCATTTTTATTATAAGCAACATACTAACTTGAAGTTCTCTTTCTGCAGGAATACCTGTTACTGACATAAAGCTACAGCAGTCATTATGTCCCATTGACGAGCGTATATACTGGTGAAAAATCCTGACGTGTTTCACATTTTGTGTCTTTATTGCTATAATCTGCTCTGCGATTTGATTTCAGTATTCCTTTTGTTGTCTGTGTGCAGCAACAACTGTAAAACATCTATTTTTGACTATCATAGAAACTGTACAAAGTGTTCATATGATCTATGTATTACATGCTGTGGGGAGATTCGTGGTCTCTCCGTTGAAGAAGGCCGAGCGAAAGTAACAGCAGCATATTTCTACAAAGGCAGAAAATATCCCGATGGTGGATCGCGGCAGGAAGAATGTGTGGAATCCCCTCCTGAGCCTAGTCTTAAAACTCCTGTCAGCCCAAATAAGTGGACAGTGGATCAACCTGGTAGAATTTCTTGTCCTCCTAAGAAAGTAGGGGGTTGTGGCTCTGGCTTTCTAGAGCTTAAGTACTGTATGTTATCAGAGAATTGGGTTTCAAAGATGAAACATAAAGCAGAGGAGATAGCTGTAAGGCATACGCCACTTACAGATAATGGAATATCTACACAGTGCTCCACTTGCTTCAATTCGGTTGGTGAAATACATTCGGGTAACAAGCACTTGTTGAAGGCTTCTTACCGAGATGATTCGACTGATAACCATCTATACTGTCCGTCTGCGAAAGATATCCAACACTGTGACTTCAATCATTTTCAGAAGCACTGGATTAATGGTGAGCCTGTTATTGTCCACAATGTACTTGAATTTACATCTGGATTGAGTTGGGAGCCGATGGTTATGTCCCGTGCATTGCAAGAGAAGACAAACTCTAAAATATTCAATCAAAAGAACAAACCCATCAAGGGCTCCTCGCATTTGGAAGTGACAGTTGTTGATTGTCTAAGTTGCAGTGTGGTTAGTATCATTTACCGGAGGTTCATTATTTACTAATTACTAATATAGATGCAGGGTTCCCTTTTAACATATTGAATGTTGATGTAATGATCTTCATGATGGTCAATTTTGCTTTTTGACAGTAACTTGCTTTCCAGTCTGATGGTAGTTTCAGCTACTGATATTTAACCTTGTTGCACAACACAGATGGAAATCAATATTCATAAATTTTTCAAAGGGTATTTAGATGGTCTAGCACATAAAGACTTGTGGCCTAAGATGCTCAAACTGAAAGATTGGCCTCCATCTAATTCTTTTGAGGAGCGTTTGCCACGCCATTGTGAGGAATATATCGGTGCCTTACCATTTCAGGAGTACACAAACCCCAAGTTTGGATTTCTTAATCTTGCTGTTAAGCTGCCGCAGAAAGCACTGAAGCCAGACTTGGGGCCAAAGACATATATTGCTTATGGAATTGCTGAAGAGCTTGGCCGCGGGGACTCTGTAACCAAGCTTCATTGTGATATGTCTGATTCGGTATGCTTACAGTTGAATATATATTTCCACTATTTTCTTGCAGAATCCATGGTGTGCTTTCCATTTATGCTAAGTGGTGTTAAATAGAAATGTTTCTTCCTATGACATTTGAAATGTGTGTGGAATACATACATATTATATGGTCCAATGGAGCTGTACAGTTTGGTGCCTTATCTACGTGTTTGAATGGCACACATATATTATATAGCAGTGTGGAGTTACTACAAGTCACATTGTTTTCTTTTATTTGTGCTGTTTTTTGTTTTCGGATGTCCACAATATTTCTTTTTACTTAATACAAAACAAAATGTGGTAAGCTTTTGTTACATTTATGGTGTCATGGACTGTGTATATCTTCTTTCTTAACATGCATCCACGCCTTCTGTTGGTGATGTACACTGGGGATACAAATGTTATTAAGCAATGTAAATTTGCGTTGTGGTTTTCTGTTTCTTTTTTCTGGCATATACTAGAGTTGGCTTAATTGTGAATTTTATATTTTCTGATGTGGGAACTTGACTCCATCTGCTGCTTTTTATGCTGTGAAAGCAGTATCTATCACAGGATTGTTATATCCACAAAGTTTTGGTTCTCTATAATACCTTTTACATTCTATCTAGTCGTTGATCGTGACGCTTTGTTTCTCAGGTTAATATTTTGATGCATACTACAGAAGTGACTCTTGCGCCTGAGCAGCTTCGGTGTATAGAGCGAATGAAAGAAGACCACGATGACAAGGTAGTCCTGAAAGAATGGCTGATGTCATCTCAAGAAAAGTGTCGGCCCAGACCTGTTGAGATATGCCCTGGTAGCAAGTTGCAGGCGGATCAGATAGCTGAGGGAGGGGCTCTTTGGGACATATTTCGTAGACAAGATGTTGCTAAGCTTAAGAAATACCTTATAAAGCATTCTAGGGAGTTCACGGACATAAACTCTTCTCCAATAGAGCAGGTAAAATTATTTATCTTTAGTAGTGGTTAAGCCCAATTGTATGGTGTATTGGATACAGGTTCTGTGGTCGGTACTCCAGTATTAATTCCAATGGTGATTCCAGGATTGAACATGATATGCAATATTAGATATTGTTGATGGCACACATATACCCTACAAAGATAAGTTGGAAAATCGCAATTATGTGTTCATTTTGATATAAGTACTCTCTGATATAAAAACCAAGTTGTTGAGTCTGAGCAAAGTCATGGTAAACAAATAAATTAAAGATGGTAGCATGTCTAGCTTGTTCCCGAGTTCAGGGTAAAAGGGGGAAGTGACCTTGGATAAGTAGTCGGATTCTAGATATCAAAATATTGCTGGTGTTGAATAAAAGTCAATGATGAAGTATTTGTTATATGTCCTGTTTTTTTCATTGTAATTCATTAAGTTTGATTTGTACTATTGTTATTTATTTCTGCATTTTCATTGATTTTTCTGTTCACTATTTTATGATATAGGTTGTTCATCCCATACATGATCAGACTTTTTATCTGACTTCAGAGCATAAAAGGAACCTTAAAGAAGAATTTGGTTAGTTTAAATCAGACCTTGGTTGGGCTTCATGCTGATCACTTTCTTGTTCTAGTTAATGTTGGTATTTGCCTACATTTTCTTATTATTATTTGCAGGAATTGAACCGTGGACTTTTGTGCAAAAACTGGGAGATGCAGTCCTCATACCAGCTGGTTGTCCTTATCAAATTAGAAATTTGAAGGTATATAATGTCTGTCTTTGTTGGGTTCTGAAGGATCTTAGTTATGCATCTGGATGTTAATATTAGGTTACTTAGCAAACAGATGGAAAAGTTATATACTTACATTATCAAAGTTCCTGTATGTCTTGTTGACTTGTTCATTAAATAAGATTCTGTTCAGTGCACACGCATCACACATGCACAAGATCCATAACTTACCATATAAAAGGATTGGATCTGGCCTATTGTTCCGAAGGGTATGTCCTTAATGTTGGTTGACGTTGGAAAATTATCCATGCTAACTAACAATATTGTGATTATATTGCCTCACTTCGAAGCAAATGAGAAAGTGAAAAAAGAATATATGCAATGTAAAAGTTCAATTTATTAGTATTACTTCAATAATGAATGCAATTTCATTAGTTGATCAAAGACTCAAATACTGAAGCTCTGAACAAAGTTTATTTTCTCCAAGCGCTCCTCCCTAAAAGCTCCGACAATAAATATTGCTTTGTTACTGTAATCTGCATGTATGTGGACATCTAAACTCTGTTGTGTACTTTTTTGCAGTCATGTTTACAGGTTGCAGTTGATTTTGTTTCTCCTGAAAATGTCAATGAATGCATAAATTTGGCTCAGGAATTTCGCAAACTTCCCCATGATTATTTTGCTAAGGATGACAAACTGGAGGTAAAATCTAAGTTAACACTATTTGTTCTAACAGAGGAGTCCACTGTTCAAAATATCTGCCGCATATAGCTTGTTGAACTGTATACATATTCATGTTTTTTTTTTTTTTTGATAAATATACTTATTTGTGTTTGTGTATACGTAAGAAAATGTCCATGACTCCATGAGTACATAAACATATATACCTCATCACAGTTCAAGTAAACTCTTGAATTGTGTCAGACTAACAACAGTGTTTTACTCCAACTTACAACTGTTGCTTATAGCATCACATAGTTTGTATGGATGTATAATTCTCAGACATTGTATCATTGTGTTTGAGACTTGCATGAACTTCATTGAAATAAGGTGAGGATGTTTTGAATTCATTCGCCCATGGGTATAATAGCTGAACTTCTCAATTTTCTAGAATTATTATTGTTGCTACCACTTCATAGATTGGATCTATGCTTCCTAAATGTGCCTTTCATTTGTAGGTAAAGAAAATGATCCTTCACACAATCAGCCAAGCTGTGAGTGAACTGGAGCAGCTCAAGAAGTGACCAACATTTGTATTTATTTTTGTATACAGTAGTGATGTCTTTATTCTTATCACTACTGCTACTTGTGTTATCATGATCTTTTTGAAAGAGTATGAATTTGTGCAAGAAAATACTTGTTTATTGAGGTCCCAATTTTGGATTTGCTCAACCAAGATCTTTGTAGATTCTAGGCTGGGTTTTGATTTTTGTTGTAATGGATAAATGTATGAATCAACTTAATTGATTCCCAATCTTTCAACATCCAAGGATCTATAAGATTCCAATATATATTAGGGTGTAACACATTCTTTGCTTGTTTATTAACTAAATGAATGGTACAAGATTTGAAATACAACAGGTAGAAACCATCAAATAGGGATAGGGATGATGAATGATGATGGTACTAACAGTCCACAAGTCAATAACCAAAGACCAAAATCTGATGACATTGTAGACTCTACTCATCTCAATGACAGATCTTCTTCTTCCTTTTCTTCTTCTTCATTAACCCTAAAGCGTCACAAGAGTAGAAATGATCATGTGAGTAGATTTGTTAATCCGAACTCTATAGTTTTTTTATCATTTAAATCCTACTTTATTTTTTATTACTTTGTATTTAATTTTTATTCTGATAATCAGGAAAAAGAAATGAAATCGGAAACCCTAACCTGCCACAAATGTCAGAACAATTGCGAGCAGAAAATGTAAGATTGTAAAACTTGGTTAGGTTTTATTCAATGTTTTGTTTAAGATGAGTAATCCTGATGTTCATGGTGCAAATTATTCATATGCAACCAAGTCTGGTTCTAAGAGACATCCCCAGAAGATAATTTATTATGTAAGTGCTTTCTATTTTCTTTCTTCCTCATTTAACTTTTTAGATTTTTATTTAGTTTTGTTCGTGGTCCAATTTATATTTTCTGGATGAACAGAGAAAACAAGGGGGTTCGTCAATGTGCCATCAATGTCAAAGGAATGATAAAGGGAAGGTTGTTCAGTGACGCAAAAAACAATACTGCTTCCCCTGCCTTCAAAAATGGTAATATTGTCTACATCCTATGGTTTCATCTTATTGTAGTTATTATTAATTTGATGTAATATGCTCAATTCATTGCATATATGATATTAGTGGGATTGACTGAAAATAGGGTAGACCATTTCGTCCTAGCCAAAGTTCATTCTTTTAGATTACATGTTTGTTTGAGATCTGAAAACTAAGAACCTCAGAGATTCCACTGAATATCATGAATATTCCTTATTTGCTTTCCCGCAGATTTGCTTTTACTACATATTCTAGTCTCTCTATAGTTTGTATCATAGGTTTCAGTGACAATTTTATAACTGCACTAAGAATTTCTAGTTGGCATTTTCTAGTTTCTTCTTAGTTTACTGTTTCTTCTTACTGTTGCGGTTTATAGGTATCCCCAAATGTCACATGCAGAAAGTGTTATACACTTTTGGTAGTCCTTTGCATGTCAGACGCGATGTGTTTAGTCTAGGTTCCCACAGACAATGAAGGTCACACTGTGCTGTTTGAGTCGCTGCCTTTTATATTTGTTATACATGTTTGTGAACCACAAGAAACAAACAAGACATTGTTCTTTAAGAAGACCTTTCAGTGGTCAAGCCAAACAAGTATTTGTTATTTTGGGACTTGGAGTTGTCGACGTTATTACTAGGCCGCTGAAAATTTATTGTGATAATGATGCAGTAGTTTTCTTTTCTAAAAATGATAAGTATACTAAGGGTGTTGAGCACATGAAGTTTATATGTCTTGCCGTGAAAGAAGATGTTCAGAAAGAATGTGTGTGTATAGAACATATAAGTACAAAGCTTATGATAGCAGATCTACTGACTAAAGTAAAATTGCGTAAAATTGGGAAATCTGAGGTTTTTATCTCATTTTCTTGTTTACATTTGTCCTCTCATGGACAGACGAAAGAGAGAAGAAACACATCTTTCCCAAAGGGTAGTGTTTCAGCATAAGAACATTTACTCGAGATTCCAACGACAATGTGTACTGTATCATGAAAGGTGTTAGGAAATTGAAGGTATATCTATTCTCAGTCATGTGAGTTTCTTATACCTCCATGACTCAACATTTAAGTTGTTTTCAAAAAGTTTGGGTGTTGCAAACATGGGAACACCAAGAGAATGTTGGATTGAGCGGTGTCATTCAATAGAAGTCATCATTGATACAGGATATTGTTATATAGATTGCTCTGATCCTTTGTTGAAATGCCTCGAGAAGCTACAGATCTCCAATCTCATGGATTAGTTAACATGTGGAATAACCGCCAATCTCTTCCAAGTGGATGCTTTGGCTGCCTAAAACATTTGCATCTAGAGTATTGTCCACAAATTGTTAACATTTTCTCTATCTGCTGTGTGTTTAGAAAACCTGGAAGTTCTCAGAATCAAAGTTTGTGCTAGGTTGGAAGAGATCTTCTCGGGTAAACATAACCAAGAAGGGTCACTCCAGCGATTGCACACATTGGTCCTTTTGGAGCTTGCTTCGTTAAGGAACATTGTTCACAATGTTACGACGTCATCCTTACAGAGATCCTACGTAAAAGGATGTCCAAAACTGTGGAAGCTTCCTATTAGCAGCACACAAAGGAAATCTAATTTGCCTGTCGTCAAAGGTGAATCTGAATGGTGGGAACTATTACAATGGGAAGACACTAACATGAAGCGTCAAATCACTTTCATCAATTTGAAGCTAGTCATTCAAATAACCTCGATACGCATAAAAGAATGAGGTAATCTCTACATATATAATAATTTGCGAAGTATAGCAATTATTTTATTTATGAAATGAATGACATATTTATATGAATGTTTAATATATGATAAGATATTTTCTTTCTTCCTAATGAATAAATGATTATAATGGATGAATGGATCTTTAAAATTGATGATTATAATGGGTGACATCCAGGAGACGTTATTATACCTATATTTCTATCAAACTACTGAAAGGGCCACAAGGGATTCAGCTAGGGAATGGTGGGAGTTGAAGACATAGAGTCACTACTTCTCTGTTGTTTTGTTCTGTTAATTTGAACCTGGCCATACATTACATATTATCTTATTAGATTGGTTCCAAAACATTGAACTATTCATGAGCCAGTTGCTTATTACATATATGAGATTTAGAAAGTTAAGACAAAACTAGCGACGACACCAACTATGCATGAATATTATTAGATTAGGTATACAGATTATGTATTATTTGAAAGGTAATAAATGTTATTGTAATCTCAAATCATATTGAAAACATCGAAGATCTGTCGTAAACTAATCAAAATGAAATAACTTTGCCAAACACTTCTATAGCCAAATATACATTCTTTTGTTTAGATTCGTAGAACAAGGTTGGGAAGATGGAGAAGCTCTTATCCACTAGGTTGCGCGACCAATCTCTGCCAGAATCCTACATTTTACCACCTGAAAAACGACCTAATAATATTGCTGCAAAGTGCAAAACTATTCCGGTGATCGATCTAGGACAAGTTGGTAAAGACAGGGAAGCTTTAGTTGAAGAAATTATGAAAGCTAGCAAAGAGTTCGGATTCTTTCAGGTACATTAATCTTGCTTGCATTTTCGTTTTTTAAGTCAACTTCATAAACGGAATTTGTAACTAATGGTAATTATATAGGTAATAAATCATGGAGTCTCAGAAAAGATCATAAAAGACATGATGGATGTTGGGATAGAATTCTTCGACATGCCAGTTGAGGACAAGATGGTAGTGTATTCAGAGGATCCAAAGCAAGCATGTAGACTCTTTAGTAGTATTAACTATGACAATGAAGAGACACATTTCTGGAGGGACACTCTTAGGCATCCTGTCCATCCTGTGGAGAATTTTAAGCACTTGTGGCCTTCAAAACCATCAAACTACAGGTATGTAGGGATGTGTTTTAAATCATATGATAATATTGACATAACCAACTTATGAAACCTGGGTTCGGCACTTGTGTATGTTCCTGAAAAGTGAGGAAAGAAGTACAACTAAAAGTCTGAATCATTTAGTATTTTTTATGCTATTTTTCACAGAGAGGTGACAGAGACGTATTCAATAATGGTCAGAAGTTTGGGCCTGAGGCTATTAGAGCTAATTGTTGAAGGATTAGGACTTGGTTCTGGCTATTTTCAGGATGAGCTAAGCAGAGTCCAATTATTGGCTATTAACCATTATCCTCCGTGCCCGGATCCCAGTTTAACACTGGGTTTACCAAAGCATAGTGACCCGAATCTCATCACTGTTCTTCTTCAAGGAGATATCGCAGGGCTTCAAGTACTCAATGAAGGAGAATGGATTTCTGTGGAGCCTATTCCAAGTGCATTTATCATAAACTTAGGTCACATATTACAGGTAATATTTTTCTTGCTTTTTGCATGTACCATGGCCAAAGGCTCCATAATAAGTTGATGCAACTTTTGTGACGATCTTATTTGATTGTAAATCTAGATTATCAGCAACAGAAGCTTAAAGAGCGCTGAACATAGAGTGGTGACTAACTCAAGTCTTACCCGAACAACAATCACGACGTTCATTTATCCTTCAATGGACAGCACCATACAACCTGCAGAAGAACTTGTCACTGAAACTAATCCGGCGAAATACAGAGCTTTCAAATACCCGGAGTTTCTTCAGCTATATTTAGCATTGACTGCTGATACTGATGACATTCTCAACGCATTTATGATCTAACTTAAGCTTACAGTTGTTGATCTTTGTATGGAGTTGTTGGAAACTAGGTCATTTCAAAATGGTATCAAGTTATCTTCTCTTCTGTCCGATTGCAAATAGCAGTTCAGCCAAGTTTGTGTCTGAGTCCACCTTCTCAACGTGTCCAATGCAGCCTTTGGTTGATCCATTGGGACCATGTCACCAGCATCATAGACCTGTTCAATGTTTAAGTACCTTACCGTTCAATCAATCAACTATACATTACCATCCAATGAACATCATTAGAGAACAGAACACAAGATAAGGCCGAGATCAAGACCTTGAGGAAACTCAGAGGACCATGGCTTTTAAATTCACCTGCTTGTACACCATCCACCACAAATGGGACAACAGGCTTTCCCACAAAATCTTTCTGACCATACCATTCCATGGGATGAACCCATCTTTAGTTTCCTGTCATAAGACAAATTTACATCGGTTAAAGCATAAGTTTGATATAGGATATCGCATACAACTTAATGACTTACGACTGAACAGAAAAATCTTACCAAGCCAATTACAAATCAGATCATATTCTCCAGCATATATGAGTAATCTTATTCCATCTTTGAGAAGTGCAGGGATGTCAACTTCCAAATTTTTCACCCAATCCATCTTCATTGCATCATAAACAGTAAGATTTTGTAAAAAAAAGTATGCATTCCCAACTCCAAGAGCATCTTTAACTGGCTTTCGATTCAAGAATTTCACCATGTTTGAGAAATCATAACAGGAATCGCCTTCACACTCTTTTCTGATATCATAGTACTGCAGATGAATACACAACCTAATGATCTGTCAATATTTATAAACTGTTCATGCTTTTCTTGGAATGACAAACTCGTACTGAAGTTCCACATAATAAGAGGGGTTAACAAATCTCCTTACATTGATATTCCTGGCAATGCTCATCAGGATTCTATTGAACACTGAAAGGCATATATCACGACCTTCGAGGCAAACATCATCATCACCAGTCATGCCTGAAACAGCACTTGTATAACAGTAAACCATACAGGAAAACTTGGAAGCAGTTGCCTAGCGTAAATTTGGCAAATACATCAAAGATGGAAAAATGACTACCACAAAGTTTTATTTCCCTTTCGCATTTCAGAAGAAACTCATCATTAATATGGTTATAGTCGGATTCATTAATAAGTTTCATTTGCAAAGCATAGTCCGTGTATGCTTTGTACTGGATTGCAGGGTTAGTAAGTCCATTACCAATGGCAATTCCCTGTTCAGTTATATAAGTAAGTGCATCAGTAGGAGTGAGTATAAGTAATTCGAAAGGTTGGTGAATTGTAATATATACCTTTAAGTTTATATAAACCCCTTCTCTCGCTTTGTTTCGACGTTGTACACGAGAAGCAAAAGCTGATGCCCAGCATAAGATTCTCCGGTAATATAGAAATCATTGCCAGCAAACTCAGGATGTTCCACAAAAAAGGCCTAATATCATATTAAAATAGAACATAAACTAAGAGTAATTTGCTAGACAATGAATCCAAATCCAAAAGTGAAGAATAACATGTTAGGGAAATGAAGTAACATGCCTGCAAAAAGTCATATAGATCGTTGCTAACACCCTCTTCATTCTGACGAATGTCACGCTTATCAGGACTATAGCTAAAGCCAGTTCCTGTAGGCTGGTCAACATATATTAAGTTTGATGCCTGCATAATAACTAAATTGATTTCAATTTTGATACAACATAATAGTACATATGCCTAAATTTCATAGACGTAGAAAAAAAAAATTCACATTGACTAGGATGAACACTACGGCGGAAGCTAAGCCATTGTACGAATTCAAATATTTATCAAATACAATAAGAAAAGAGACTAGGTGGTGGAATTACTGTACCTTGTCCCATCCATGATCATTCCATGCAAGGGACATGTTGTTTGCAATGGTGAAAGGTCCATTTTCATAAAATGCAGCCAATTCACTGCTTGATCCTGGTCCTCCAGACAACCATATGACCACAGGATCTTTCTTGCTATTCCGTGATTCAAAGAAGAAGTAGAACATCCTACACATAATAATTCAACAATGTTAATAATATCGTATCGAGACAAAAACAGAGGAAACAACATCATAACAAAAGGAAAAGGAAGATTGTAGTACGTGCTTATTATATACCTTGCAGCATGAGAATGCTGAATACTATAAAATCCAGCATGGTGACCAAGTTCTTCGACAGAAATTCCAGAATCAGTCTACAGACCTGGTAATCTGAAATGTTTCTCAATAATCGTCGAGTTTGTGGTTGTTGCAGACAATAGAGTCAACAGAATAAGAACAAAAACAAAGATGAGAGGTATATTTCTCTCCATCTATGAGAACTGAGAAAGGTTTTTATGGCAAGAAAGTGTAATAAGAAATTGATCACAGTGTCTGTGACCCTAGCATTACTAACTGTTGTGCCTCAAGTAACACTGTTGTGCACTTTTTTCTTAATAATTTTCTTCACACTTCATTAGTTCAACTTTGCCTAAATAATAGGGCACATTTGAATAACTTACTGCTAACAACTTATCCTAAGTCTAAGAACTTTGATTCATGAAGTTATGACTAAGGCACAACACAATCATGTAACAAGTTGGTTATATTGGCATAACAAAACTCAACTAAAACTGGGCTTGGTCTCTGATCACAATACTGCATTACTGCATATATGGTTTTTTATTGAATATCACCAGTCTTTCGAGGACTGACAGATATTCGACAAACGCAATTTATATTACTCTATACCATTTCGAACAGTATATTATATATGTGCCAGAACTAAATATTCACTTATTTTCGTTTGATTGGTATAGCAATTATATTGCACAGTGTGCTGCATTTGCATAATTTTGGAGACTATCCGAGAGTCCGAATATTTTCAAAACTGTTAGGAAACTAATATTATATTTCTATTTATTTGGTTATTTATTTAATTAGGAAGTCTAGGTTAAGTAGGTGTCTTGCTTTATCCTATATAAGGATTATTATTTTAATTGATTTATTAAGCAAAGTAATATAATATTAAGGTTTAGGTAGTTCGGTCTCTAATCAAAAGATCAAGAAGGTGGTTTGATCTCCAATCAAAAGATCAATCTTAGGGTTCTTTATCAATCTTGGTATAGGGTCCTATCAAAAACCAACGAGGTTATTTTCTATCGGGAATTCAGAAAAGAACTATTGAGCATAGGTGAAAATTTCGAATAAACTCGAATATCCGACCCTTGAATAACCGGTATATTCCCCGAATATCCGGACCCCAATGTCGGAAGTGGGAGGTTTGGCAAAATGGTTCTCACGAAATATTCCTCGAATATTCGCGGATATTCACGAAAAATTCGAAAAATTGTATTAAATAAATGTGGGAATTATATTTAAAAATAAATGTGTTAATTTCAGATTCGAAAGTTTCGTAATTTTCGTACTTTTTGAATATTTCGCGAATATTCGTAAAAATCCGGTCGGCATGGGGAGGTTTATGTTTCATTTATTATTCGTATGCCGTACCGCTCCGAATTCCCAAAAACCGACAAAATTCGTGAATATCCGCCCGATATTTTTGGTTTTTTCACCTATGCTAGTGAGACAAAGATATTCAGAGAATATCTTTTAGAAGGGTTCAAAAGAGTTTTCACTTTAAGCCAAGAAGCAACTAGTACAGTAGTACTTATGTTTGATTTTATGTTCTGTAGCTATGCATTATATGCATGTCTTCATGTCTTGGTCTCCATATAGATTAACATCAATGTCACATCTAGTGAACATACCAAAGCCAGGCGGCAGCTGGTAGGCTTACCGTTAAGCTTATCAGGCACCTGGCCAGATGATGTCATATGCATCATAATCATATATTAAATCAACTAAATATTTAAACGATTGCCGTTGGGATCTATAATTAATCCAAGCATAATCAAGTGAAGATTAAGCCAGTAAGACAGTTTTATTTGTCGATTAATCTATAAACACATTAATAAATACACAAAATGAACATTATTATTCCCAGATCATGTTCAGGACTAAAAGCCAAATGAAAATGAAAACTATACAATTTAATTGAAAGCTGGAGAATGACTTGAAGATATCCATCATGTTGCTAAACAAGGAGTTAATAGTAGCTCTTAAGCAAAAAACCTAGTAGCTTATATATTTGGATTTTCTAGTAGCTTATACAGGCTTATACATTTGGAGTTTTTTAGAAGTTTCAAATCATCTGACACTACAAAGGCTATACTTCCCTCATGGTATTTGTGTATGTGAGTAAGAAAGGTAAGTAAGATGATAGAGATTTTGCTTGGTTTGCTTGTAGTTATTTCTGCTTGGGTGATCTTATGGGGATGGAAAACATTTTATTGGATGCCGATGAAGATGACCAAGTACTTTAAGGACCAAGGCATTAATGGTCCTCCTTACAAGTTATTTTATGGAAACCTCGAGGAAATTGTATCGTTAATGATCAAAGCAAGATCAAAACCTATGGAGCTTTCGCATCGTACTGTGCCACGTCTTCTTTCTTTTGAAAATCAAGCAATCAAAAACTATGGTAATTTTTTATGAAAAACATATTTTCTTTTGCATTTTATGCAAATTGTTTGATTAAAAATGTGTTCATAAATGTAGGTAAAATGTTTGTTAGTTGGATTGGACCAACTCCCAGGGTGAACATTATGGATCCAGATATGATAAGGGATATTCTTTCAAACAAGTTTGGTCATTTTTCCAAAGTAAAAAGATCAAATCCACTTGGAAATTTGTTAAATTTGGGACTTGTTGCTTATGAAGGAGAGAAATGGGTCAAGCATAGAAGAATTATCAACCCTGCTTTTCATCAAGAAAAACTAAAGGTTACCATCTCCACTCGCGGTATTTCATATATAATGTATGAAACATTGTAACTAATGTACGTTACTCTTTGTTTTGATTCTAGAGAATGTCACCTACATTTTGTGCGTGTACTAATGACTTCGTTAGCAATTTGGAGAAGATAGTTTCGAAGGGGCCATGTGAAGTGGATGTTTGGCCTCATATACAACATTTAACCTCTGATATCATCTCGCGAGCAGCATTTGGTACTACATACGAAGAAGGAAGGCGTATATTTGAGCTCCAAACTGAAATGGCTGAACTTACTATGCAACTTGCTCGATCTATTTACATCCCAGGCTTCAGGTTTGTGTAAAACACAAAACAACATTTCTTAGTGATCATATATATCCAACTAAATTTATGTTAAAATTTTCCATATGCAGGTTTTTTCCAACAAAACGAAATACGAGGATGAAAGAAATATACAGAGAAGTGCGGAGGTTAGTCAGAGACAAGATAAATCAGAGAGAAAAGGCTATGAAAATAGGTGAAGTGATGACTAATGACGACTTGTTAGGCCTACTCATGGAGTCTAATATGAAGGAAATCAAAGATAACAAGCTTGCAATGAATATTGATGAAGTTATAGAGGAATGCAAGTTGTTCTATATTGCAGGGCAAGAGACTACATCAACTTTACTTGTATGGACAATGATTTCGTTATCCATGCATCCAGAATGGCAGCAGAAAGCCAGAGAAGAGGTCTTGCATGTCTTTGGAAACAAGAAACCAGATTTCGATGGCTTGAGCAACCTAAAGATTGTAAGTTTTGTTATCTATTCAATACAAAATGTGCCTGGTATTCATAACGCATTCATCGGGGTTTCAATATAAATATCAACTATCCTTACAGATTTACTGCCAACTTTGAATCTTTGTTACAGGTAACAATGATTTTCAATGAGGTTCTTCGACTGTACCCTCCCGTAGGTTTGCTTACTCGTGTGCCTTGCAAGACAATGAAACTAGGAGATGTTTATCTACCACCAGACGTAGAATTAGGCTTGCCTGTACTTTTAATTCACCACGATCGTGACCTATGGGGTGATGACGCTGATGAATTTAATCCAGAAAGATTCTCTGAAGGAATTTCAAAGGCCACAAAGGGTCGACTAGCATATTTTCCATTTAGTACAGGACCACGGATCTGTGTTGGATATGGATTTGCCTTGGTCGAAGCAAAGATGGCTTTAGCCATGATTCTTCAAAATTTTGCATTTGAGCTTTCACCCACCTATGCTCATGCTCCTTACACTATTATAACTATACAACCCCAGCATGGTGCTCAACTCATCCTACGTAAAGTTTGATTTTCCTAAATATGTTTGTGCGAGTACCTGTCATGAATGTTGATATGTAAAAAGTCCGACAATCTTTTTAGCTTCATGGGAGAGTGCATATGTAAATTAAGAATCTATTTTTTCTTAAATAAGTAAAATTAATGAAGTAGAAAAAGGGATACATACCAGTAGCAAAATATATGACAGTAGTGAAGTTAATCACCCACTGTGAGCTGCTATGGCACACCAAATACAAGGTAAAAACAAGGCTGTCCTAGCTAACTGTAACAGGGCTAAAATTTCACAACATTCTAACCCTGTTATGCTACTAGCACTCATATGTATTCCAACAATCAGCCATGTACCACTGCATAGAAATGCTCACCCCACACTTGTTCTGCTAGCGCTTGGTCACCGTCGCCTATCTCTATAAGCTCAAGAGGCCTGGACCAGCATCCATGCCCACCCAATGCATGTGATCAACTTGCTCCACTCGGTTAGACTCGACATCGAATGAAGGTCGACACGTATAAATATGTCTTCTGGCAAGAATGCTGCACAGTAGTATTATTTAGCTTACCACGCATAAACTCTAGTAAACTGTCAATGCCCGGGCCGTATTCTGGAGTGCAAGTGTGCTTGTCAGAATATTGTCGCGGATGAAAAGGTCTAACACTAACCTACCATTGATAACATCCTCCCAGTTCAGATCCTTATATCTTCTGCAGCTATTCCATGATGCATACCAATGCCAATTTTCCTTAAAATTTTCTGGCTTCAAGAAGTTTAAGCCAAAAAGTAATAATAATAACAAAAAAAATCAACTACTCAACGACTTTAGCTATTTCGTTCAATAAATAGTTTTACAGTGTTAACTTATGATTTTGTGATGATAGGTATTAACAAATAACCACTTCAGAAAACTGAACAATGTCCTTGGGCAATAGAGATTTCAATCGTCAAGTTAGTAACTGTTTCCTGCAGGGTGAAGACCATGGTGTTCCTTGCTGAGCTGTGACAACTGACAAATAGTCTTGTTTGACACTAGAAAACCTTGCTGATTCTATATATGTTCCCAAGCCGGCCGCTTCATTCATTGCTAATTTTGAGTAGGCACACTGGGCTTTCTTGGTAGTATGTTTCAAGGGTCTATGCTTACATTGGCAAAAGGACTAGTTTTGTTTGTTGAAACAGATGACTGTTCTCTTGGGTATTCCACCAAAGATAAATCGACCACCAAGGATAATTTCAGTTGTCTCCCCTGTATTTTTGAACTACACATAAAATTCCAACAAGAGGGGGCCTTTGTTTGTGCTAGGAATCTTCCAACTTTTTTATTCTATACTAGATGACAGACTCAATCTATCAAGACATCTACCTTCAATATTTTTCTTTTACTTTGGACCACAGACAGAAACTGGATTTGATAAAACAAAGGAAAAAACCTACTAATATCGTGTATATCGCCTCTACATGTTATACTTTTCAAAAGCTACTTATCACTAATATACAGATTTCTGCAACAGAAGTAAAACAGCTAGGAGCATGGAAGGGAAGAAGGGAACAGTGTGTGTTACTGGTGGAGCTGGATACATAGGTTCATGGCTCATCATGCGGCTTCTTGAACGTGGTTACTCTGTTAGAACTACAGTCAGATCGAACCCTGGTACCTTTAATTTTTCTTTCATCACTATCCTTTGCTTTTAAATATAGAACGTATTCATTCATCAGGCAGGGTTAGTGTATGTATAGCAATCGATTATTTACATATGATCTTTCTAAGTAACCATATGTTTTGTCAGAGTTTAAGAAAGATTTGAGCCATCTCACAAGCCTTCCTGGAGCATCAGAAAGCCTAAAAATCTTTAATGCCGATCTCAACAAACCAGAAACTTTTATTGCCCCTATCGAAGGATGCGACGGTGTTTTTCATACTGCTCACCCTGTTGACTTTGAAAGAATAGAAGCTGATGATGCTACTATAAAAATGGCAGTACAAGGAACTCTTGGTATACTAAAACTATGTTTAAACTCAAAGACAGTGAAGAGAGTTGTGTACACTTCGAGTATAAGTGCTATTATGTATAACAAATCCGGTCTTACTGTATTGAATGAAAATACATGGACTGATGTCGATTTTTGTAGAACTGCTAAACTTCCTGGAAGTTCATATTGCATACCAAAGACATTGGCAGAACAAGCAGCTCTTAATTTTGCACAAGAAACTGGATTGGAAGTTGTGACTATAGTTCCTTCCTTGGTTGTTGGTCCATTCATCTGTCCTCATTTTCCCTCCTCAAATCACCTCGCTTTGTCCTTAATCATGGGTATAATTCTTTCTTCTTTTCTTCAATGAAATTTTAGAATATTTTATCAGAATGAGTTGTAAATGTTTACAAGTTGATGTCCATCTTCAGGCAATCGTGAGCGGTATAAATATCTTACAAGGCCCCAAATGGTGCATATTGATGATGTTGTCTCGGGACATATATACCTTTTAGAATGTCCTGATGTAGAAGGACGATACATTTGCTCTGCGGTCCATACAACATTTCTTCAGTTGGTTAAGTTTCTTTCCGTAAGATACCCGGAATTCAGACTCCCTCCATTAGAGTGAGTTCTAAGTAATTCTTAATCCCCTACCTTTGTACTGATTAAAATCCTTTTTACTTATGCGACTTTCTCTATATTGTTCGCAGCTTAACAAAAGAGATGGAAGAAGTAAAACCTGTTGAACTCAGTTCCAAAAAGCTTTTGGATTTGGGATATAGTTACAAGTATGGTATTGAAGAAATGTTTGATGGAGCAATCAAAACTTGCAAAGAAAAGGGGTTCTTGCAATCATAAAGTACATCTGTAATGTATTTGATCTACAGTAGCTTTTAAAGTAAGCTAAAGTGATGTACTGTATTAAACTTCCTTTTCATTGTGTGTTGTGTTAAGAACTCTAAAACAAAGGCTAATAAATACTACTTTCTACACATTAATTCTACAAAATTCTGAGCAATTCTAATTTTCGTAATCCTAACCTTCTAAGGCATCTGTAAATGATGATTCAGTTCACTATTGATTCATGATGCATCGGTACGATATGAAGGAACTAAGTAAACCCAAGAGCTGCTCTGGAAACTTAAATCCAAAATTCATCTGGACAGTATCCAGGTAATGTTAAATTGTACGCTATCTTAACGTTACCCAAAAAAAATCTTGAAGTATTTATAGTTTTAATAAGATAAATATTGTGTTTCGTCACCACCTTTTAGGGTGTAAATTTGCTCAGCGTCACCATTTTATTTTGTATTTGTATTTTGTCACCATTCCGTCTTAGCTTCGTCAATTCAAACAGTCAAACTGTTATTACACAATAAAGATTTGTGTTTTTTTTCTCTTCGTTGTTGTTCTTCGTTTCGTTGTTTTTTGATTTCTTAATTTACTGAAGTTCGATCTCGGTCAATATATTTGACTCAGTCTACTAACAGTTGACTTGACCAACTAACTAGATTGAGATTGAATGGTGATTAAACGCAAATAAAATAAAAAATGGTGACGTTGTACGAATATACCCCTCAAGATGGTGACGTGTGTCCGAAAATCCCTTTTAATAATCCTACCCCTCTACACCATCTGTAAACGAAGATTTAGTTCACTTATGCTCTATTGACAAATGACAATATAATTCATTCAAAAATACATATAAACAAGGATGTGGGAAATGTAGTTGCTGTAAACCAGTTTCTCTAAAAGCTCGAACTTATAGAGAGAGACTACCACAATGTATATCAACCGGAATACCGAATAACTGGTAGGCACATAGTCACATACCTAACCAAACACGGAGGTGGACTTTGCCACTCTCCCAACTAGGTCACGGGCCGCACACACAGTTAGGCCCACAGTCCTAACCAAACATGGGGATGGATCCACCAATAGTAGTTATAGAGGACACATTTTATGGTTCTATTGATAGCATTATGTTGGAAAACAGGTTCTACTAGAATCCGTTTTGGATTTGGATTTATAAGTCCATCAATGATGTAGAAACTAGTGGTATTGGAATACGCCTTCCAATTTGATTAGTAATTGTGTTCCTATTTGGATTTGGTTGTGTACACCCTAAATGCTATAAATTTAAGGTCTTATGGAATTGTTTAGTATCCTCAATATTTGTTTATCTCCTTGAGAGATGATACAAATTACTAGGTAAATATACTAATGAATGCGGAATTAAACAATAGCAGTAAATAAGATAAACAAAATACAAGATCTCGAAGAAACTATCTTTTTTATTGAATATTATGAAGATTACAAGCTGTCTCACAATACTCTCTAGACAAGCTACGCCCTAGCTGCCTCTCTTATGTTTTGGCCTTGGCCAAAACACCTTTTTATAGACCTTGGACGACTTCGAATCATACAAGGAAACTTATTTCCTATTCACCCGGAATAAGAAAATCTATATTTAGAACT
Organism: Aquilegia eximia; assembly: GCA_023053565.1. Lineage (NCBI taxonomy): Eukaryota > Viridiplantae > Streptophyta > Magnoliopsida > Ranunculales > Ranunculaceae > Aquilegia > Aquilegia eximia. The sequence goes on along the minus strand of JALIGU010000005.1, from coordinate 3,796,540 downwards.
CTTCAGAATCCTAAAGACCTTTCGGGACGCTGCGCCCTGGACCCGCAGCGTCGTCGCTTCACGACGACCAAGTCGTAGGGTGGCAAATGTCTATTCTCAAAACACCAATCTCGAAGATCACTAAGCTCCTAATAGGATACACCTATATCAAGAGAGGTGTGAGGATCTATCCTCAATGTATTTTGTTTTTTCAAGAAAGTTGTGAATATGTGAGAACAAAAATAGAAAATTGAATTGTGTATTGATGTGATATTGAAACTTTGGATATTGAATATTGAAAATTGAAATTTTTGAAAATTTATTTTCCAATCATCAACACTGGTGTGGTTACATTTTCGCAAGGCGCATCACATAATTCATTTAAATTCATACCAACAACAAGGATGTGGAAATGTAGTTATAGAGGACACATCAAAGATGAATCCTTCATTAAACTATTAGCATATATGAGGTAAAATGAATAAGACCATACCAAGTGTAGATCTGAACAGTAAAACACGCAGCAGATCTTGGGAACGATCTACTGGCAGCCTGCAGTCATACACTCATACCCAGCCATAAAAAAACATACTTTAAAGTTTCGTTACATTTCGTGCGAAATTTCAACGGTATATACGCAGTTATGAGGATTTAAACCCAAATAAATAAAATAAATGGGGTATTTTAAAATTAATCAAATTAAAATTATTACTTTAATTAATCTTCTTCCTAACCACGTTTAACAGTAATAAATAAAGCTAGCTAGCTGGCCTTTGCTTCTTCTCACCTTCTTCTTCTTCTTTCTTCAGTTTCTTTTTTCCCGCAAATTCAACAAAAACACGCTAAACAAAAAAGAAAAGTCATTCTTTCCAAACCTTTTTAACTAACTCTCTCTCTCTTTTTCTCTTCAATTCAACTAAAAAAAACCCTAAAATTATTCTTCTACTTCATCAACTGTTCTTCTTGTTGTTGCTGTTGTTGTTTATCGATCTAAAAGATGGCTAGTCGTTACGATAGTAATCCATTTGATGAAGAAGATGTGAATCCATTTGCGGTAAACTTCTGTTTTCTTCTTCTTCGATTTGGATTTCATTTCTCTTTATTTAAACTGAATTTCAAACTATTGTTGACTTGTTGTTGACAGATCTTAAAGTAATTGAATTAGTGTTTAGTTTGTTGGAAATTAGTAGATCTGAAGTTTTTAATTGTGTTTTGTTAGTTTAGATCTTTGTTCTTAGTGTAAATCTCAAGAAATCTACTTGATTGATGTTTGGATGTAAATTGCTTTTTCATTTTGCTAGTTATGTTACTCACCAGTCTAGTGAATCGGTAGTTGAATGTTCAAACGCTAAATTCGGTTAGTGGTTCTGCGTGTTTTGAGCTTATTCATGGGGTTTTGTTGTAGGATTGATTATCTTTGTGTATTTGTTTATAAATTTCTTTTTATTATTTTTTTTTTTATTGATATATTGCATTAATATTTGTAAAACACGGATTTATATTCTTTGTGGAAGAGTTCTAATGTCGTGAGTTTGAAGCCTTGAATTCATCGACTTCTTGAGTTCAAAATCTTTAATTGTGTTATCTCTCAATTTATAGTTTATCTTTCGAAAAACATTGAATCCTTAGTTTTTACCAACACGTTATTTAACAGCAAATTGTTCGATATGGAAATTATTAGACGAAGGTTGTGTAAAACCTTATAAAACCGAGAAATTGCACAAGAGTAAAAGTTTTCATAAATCCCTGAAGCAGTGTGAAGCTTCAATATTTGTGAAACACGGATATATATTCTTTGTGGAAGAGTTTTAATGGCGTGAGTTTGAAACCTCGCATTCTTTGACTTCATGAGTTCAAAACATTTAATTGTGTTTTCTCGTCGATTTATTATCTAATTTCTAAAGAACGTTGAATCCTAAATTTTTTATCAACATGTTATTTAACAGAAAATTGTTCGATATGGAAATTATTAGATGAAGGTTGTGTAAAATCTTCAAATTCAGACAAATCCTTAACCAATAAGAGCGAGAAATTGAAGAAGAAAAGGAAAAGTATTCATAGATCCCTGAAGTAGTGTGAAGCAGGCTTCAATATTTGTTTTTGTACTTCATTAACCATCGTCGTGACTTCAAATTCAAGTGAGATGGCCACTAAGTGGGAAATTATTCACATTCCTGAAAAGCAGCTGATTTCAGTTACCGAACCCCCCTGCGTGAATGTTGTTGCTGCAGATATAGAGCCAAAGTTGGCGAACACACTTATACGACGATTGAATTAAATAGCCCCTCTAGGAAATCTTACTCATGTTAAGCGGGTGAAGAAAAATTCTGTTGAAGGAGGGAAAGTCCAGTTATCAGTTGTCCTATGCCTTTCACATGGAGATGGAGTACAGTTGGAGAGCATACATAGTGATATACTTGATCTTGTAAATGCTTACCAGTTGACTCCTTTCATTGCACAAATTCCCAAGTACGCCGCTTCATCAAAAGAAGAGTGGAAGGAACAGTGCAAGCTTTGGCCTACGTCATACCATCCACCAACTTATAACATTGATGGTATCACTGGGTTTTCTGAAGAAGATTCCCAATCAATCTTTCATTTCATGAAACTGTCCCTTGCTTTAACAAAATCTGGGCCTCAATTAGTGAATGCTGCAGTCATAGTGGATCCTTCTGTCTGGAAAATAATCTCTAGTGCATCTGATCAAACACATTCTTGGAATATCCCAATAGATATTAGCAGCTTTGTAACAGGGTGCCTCAAACAACCAGAAATTGTTACTTTTGATGCAAATGGTGCTCCAGTCTGTGACACTTCATTCTCTAATTGTGCAATTGATAAACATAAACAATTATATACTGGTGTTTCTTGTCGATATCCATGGAAGTGGGGGGAGCATCAAGGGAACAGTGGAAACCCTCATCTCTTTCATCCTTTACGGCATGCGGCTCTTGTTGCGATTGAAATTGCTGCTGCCAGAGATAAGCACCTATACCCTTGGTCCGGGGACATGCAAAATCACTCCTTTCAAATTAATCATCTGACTTCTTGTGAAAATTTACCTACTAAAAAGCAGAAGATATATATATCCAAAGATGAGAGTGACTCGGATCTGAAAGTTTGCACGAATGGTTCTCATTTTGAAACAGAAAGGCCCTATTTATGCACTGGTTTTGATATCTACCTTGTTTGGGAGCCATGTACCATGTGTGCAATGGCGCTTGTTCACCAAAGAATACGGCGTATTTTTTATGCCTTTCCGAATCCCATTTTTGGTGCATTAGGCAGCGTTCAGAGACTACAAGGGGAAAAGAGCTTGAACCATCACTATGCTGTTTTCCGGGTTTCGTTACCTGGGGATGTTCTTGACAATATGTTTGCTTAGTTGCTTCTATTCTTGGAAGCTGTTGTTGACTTTAGCTGATATGCTTGAACTTGTTGATTGGTTGTTTGTTGACGTCGAAATTGTTTAGTTGGAGATCTTGAAGATTGGAAATTGGTTGCAGAAGTTGAATTATAGTTAATTTTTGTGTTTGGTTCTTGGAAATTCGTTTATTTGGGGTTCTGAATTGTGTTTTATTTGATTGAATATGAGATTGTTTGTGTTCAGATCTCTGTTTCATGCATATTGTGTGCTTCATCATAGTGTAATTCTCACTAAATCTTGTTTTAATGGATAAGGTAAGTATAAACAAGCATTTTTTGTTGGTCTCTTAGGGTTTAGAAAGTTGGTCTAATAAGGTTTATGGATTGCATGCATCTGTGGTGTGCCTAATTGGTATTTTGATGTAAATAGGTAGTTTAGTCAGAGTAATGACTTCATTTGTTAGGTATGCATGCTTCAGTGTACTGTTTGATGGTTGAAAATATTTATCAATGTGAGTGGTCATATATGTATGGAATATCAAAAGTAAAGTTTCCAATTTTCGAAGTATGAAATTGTTGCATCATCCAATAAGGTCATGTTGTTTTTCTACAATCTAACAAATTCTGAATGTTTAATCTAATTGAATTTATTCATGACAGTTTGCTCTTTTGATATTCCCGTATTTGTTGTTTTGTAGATTTTCTTGAATATTCGTCTACATAGTTCATTTATTGATACAATATAATGTGAAACACAGTTTTGTCTTTCTTTATTAAAAGAGTTTTGCTTTTCGTTTTGAATAAATCGGCAAAAGTGGGCATTTCTAAAGCAAGGTATCTTGTTCTTAATATAATTTTCAGAACACGGCAGGTAGAGGTAAAGCTTCTGGTCAATCAAACTATGGTGGAGGAGCATTTTATACAACAGTAAAATCATTTATTTCAGCTTTTTTTTAATATATATATATATATATATATATATATATTTATGTTCGTTTTTGTAACATTGTTATGATTATGACAAGGAAAAGGACATACTTAACTAACACATTTTATTTTCCATCCTAAATTTGGATAAAAGAAACTATGATCAATAGTTAGGTAGTTGTTTAAATTAAAATTGAACTGAACTGTTGGCTATATTTGAGTAGAAGTTAGATATGAAGTCTTACTTTGTTGGGTAGTATTCTGTGATTGGTAGAGTTTATTCATCGTTTTATATACAGATATAGGAGTAAGTTTGTGGTGATAGTAAGTATAGTGGACTATAACTTTGACTATTATGCTACTCTATTGGCAAAGGGACTACAAGCCATTTTACCAATAGCCCTTTTATATATCTACTAGAAATTGACAAGGGCGAAGTATGATAAAAATTCCCTTGCGCAATTGTAAATGAAACATTCACATGATCCCCAAACTTCCACACCTCCCCTCTCATTAATTCCATCATTCACCTTTTCTCTACTATCTCTTCAATTCCTCTAAAATTCCAACTAGCACTCTCAACAGGATAATAATGTTTGAATTGAGATGGGAAGATGAAAGAGAGCTTGAAGATGATGAAGAAGCCAAGTATTTTAGTTAATGGACGATGGGGATGATTGGAGAAGCTTTGGCATTCTTTCCTATTTCTGAAATGCTTTGTGGATATATTGTGCAATAAATCTGCTAGTTCTGTTTAACACCTGAATTGAGTGAACTTCATACTTGTGATTGATGATTTGTGATCTATTGTTAAAGCTGTTTTTTCTGGAAGTTCAGTTAGTATACAATTATACATCATTGCTTGCACCAGAACATATGGTGGTGGATTTGCTTCCTAACAGTGCTTGGGTATCATTGTTAATAATTTTTTGTATATGTTTTGTTTGGGTGTTACAATCATCTATTATTTCTCCCATTCTTTAATCAATGGATGTTGTTGCAGTTGGTGTTCTATCCATTTATGAAATGAGGTCTCTGTGAAGTAGTTTGCATGTGAACACAGTATCACCATACTTTTCGAGTGTTGTCACTACACTTCTAGAATAAATGCAAGGGAGGTGAAACCTTGGGCAACTAGTGTTGTACTATCCTTTTGTAATCACATTGTGGATTGTGGTGGATTTTCACATATACAGATCAAATAATGCTTTCCATCATACGGAAATATTTGACTCTCATTATTACCTCAGCTTATGTGTATGTAAAGGCTAAACACTTGTTTGAAATTGGTTGCAAGAAAGGCATATGAAGTCAACATTTTGTTTGTATATATCTGTTCAGCAGAGTGCTAATTCAAAGCTATGCCTGTGTCTTGATGTCTACTTGTTTTTCTTTGCTGCATGAGTGCATGGTGGCTTAAATAAAAATTTTATGGAGTTATACTTCTGATCCTGCTCTAACAAATAATTATTTTGCGAGATTTTCAGAATCCTGGAAGTGTACCTCCTGCCGCAAACTCAAGGCTTTCACCTCTTCCTCATGAACCTGCAGGCTTCAACTATGATCGTGGTGCCACAATTGACATTCCACTCGATTCAGCAAAGGTAGGGATACTAAGAAGTCAATCCATCTTTGTGATGTCTGCTTTGTTTCGTAGTGTAAACCCAGTATCTCAAATGCTCTCTCATCCAAATTTTAGGATCTGAAAAAGAAGGAGAAGGAACTCCAAGCTAAGGAGGCTGAGTTAAAAAAGAGAGAACAGGTACTCATGAGTATGCAGATGCCTTAAATATAGACAAAGATTGTAGATCTATGTACTTTTTTTTTTCTTTTGTTGTTGAAGTTGACTAATTTTAAAATCTTACCCTCTGATGGTATGTAGGATGTAAAACGGAAGGAAGATGCCGCAGCCCGAGGTATATCCCAGTGTTCATTTATGTTGTACACGTTCTCTGTTCCACTGATGTTGGTTGATATTAACTTAAGTTACTTAAATTTACCCATTTGATTGTTGTGGTTTTTTGACAGCTGGAATTGTTTTAGAGGAGAAAAACTGGCCGCCCTTTTTCCCCATCATCCATCATGACATTGCAAATGAAATACCAATCCATCTGCAAAGGATGCAATATACTGCGTTTGCAACATTTTTAGGTATGCAGGATTGTTGTATTATTTGGACATAATAGTCTTTTATCTAGATGCTGGAATGAGTTTTTAATGCAACCTTGTTAGTTAATCTATAGTTGCTTTATTGTGTCAGTTCAGCATTGCTTAAGTAAAATTGGAATAAGGAAAATAGGGGAAGTAGCTTAGTAAAAAGCTTAAGCCCATTTTAGGTCATTCACACCCAAATTCAGTTGCTTAGTCATTTTATCCTTGAGGAATGGTATTTAAAAGTATAAACCCATTCTAGCCTTCTAGGTCATTTCAGCAGCCCAGGCTTACAAGGTAAAGTTAAAAAAAAAAAATTAGAAGATCAAAACATTTGTTTGGTGAAGTCCATGTCCTGTATTACACAGGAGTTGATAACACCGAGCTTGTATTATAAGTGTACTTTTTCTAAAATTGGAAAGCAAATTATGTAAGTGTGTACAGACTACAGAGATAATTTATATCATATATTGATAACGTCATAACTCATAACAAAGACACTTAAATTCTGCTCCTACTCAAAAGTAAGGAAAGTACATTTTTGTGTGCATTTGAATCCCCACAGTAGGGTTTCCGTGTGTATTTGCAGGACTGGTGCTGTGTCTTTTGTGGAATATTATAGCAACTACCACAGCTTGGATTAGGGGAGAAGGTCAGTTGGGAAAAGAAAGCACACATTGTTCTTTGCTGAATTTCATATAAAAATAGTTGCATATATGTGTGGTTGATATTGATCATTTAAAAAATGTACTGTAGATGTGAAGATTTGGTTCCTAGCTTTAATCTACTTCATTTCTGGGGTTCCGGGAGGCTATGTGTTGTGGTATCGCCCACTTTATCGCGCCATGAGGTACACATTCAGGATTTTCTAATTCTGAATATATTTACCATTAAAAAAACTAAAATTTCATTTTTGGTTATAAACAAAGAAGTTGAATAAAATGTGAGTGTAATGGTTGTTGGGAAGAAAATATTATTATTCCCCAACATATTCAGAAAAGCAGTGATTGTTGCCTAACAGGCTGCCATTTGTTGTGGCGACATGCCTATATGTTAACATAGTTTCGACCCTCTGTCCCATTCATCACATTTATGAAAGTCCTCTGAGTCCAACTCCAACAGTACCTGGTTCGTTGAATATGACAATTTTCGTTGGAAACAGTCTTTCAAAATTGATAGTGTATTTTCCAATTGTCAGCGTAGCTTTTATGAGAACATTGAACTATTGGATGTCATGCTCCTAACTATAATAGACTTTTCGTGAGCTCTCATTCTTTAAAGACTGAGTATACACGCTTTTCGAAATTTGATTCCCAATTTTTTGAGTTGCTTTCATGAGAATAGAGAACCTTTGGATGCTGTGCTCCAAGGTCATACAAAAGACTGTACATGTACTTCACGATTTGAAGACTGAAAGTGCAACGTGTTTTGTGTTCTTTTTCTCTTTGGTTTTCACACTGATATCATTATTATGTTCAGGACCGAAAGTGCGTTGAAGTTTGGATGGTTTTTCATGTTCTACGCTGTAAGTTCTTGCAATCCCCCAAACTTTCCTTTTTATTAACTATTTTTATTTAGGAGTTCTTTTTTCATCATAGACAACATCTTGCATTTGAAAAATATTGTGGGAAAAGCCTCATATTGTTTCCTGGCTGCAGCTTCATATATGCTTCTGTATTTTCTCTGCGGTGGCTCCTCCTATCTTCATCAAAGGAAAATCTCTTACGTAAGTGTTGTTAATGGCTAGTTGAAATGCTTTCATGTTTTCTTCAAAGACGTTCTCCAAGCTTCACAACTTAACCTGCTCATGTGCCTATGCATGACTATATATACCGTGCATCTTATTGCTGTTCAATTCATATGCATATGTAATAGCCTATTCAATTTATGTGCATATGTAATAGCCTATTCAATTCATGTGCATATGTGAAGGTCTTAGCTTGTGGGTGGTTTGAGCACAGGTTTCTCGAGAAGCGTTGCTCGTACATGCATTTTGTGAGATATTCCAAAGCGTACTAATTTTTATGATTTTTGTTTTAGATTGAAACCTATGAGGTGTCTTCTATTTTTTCCATTGTTACTGTATCCGCTGTTTCATAGTGGGTATATTCTTTCACAAAGATAATTGTAGAACATCTTTAGCAAGATAGAAGTATATTTATTTGCTGGCCTAGAAAATGTACCTGCAACTGATTTAAGAATAATAGTTATGAACTTATGATAGTGGATGATTTCCATACTTCGATGAATTTTTACTAATTATCAAAAGTTTATTAATATCATTGAAGATGGAAGGACCTTAGAGTTTGCAAGTTCACTTCATTATATTTGTATGGTAGTGTAGAGGCCTTTGGCCATTGACCACATTGTAAACATAAACTTAAAAAGAACTCTTAACATTAGTATTTGTATTCCCCACCAAGTTAAGAGATGATTTAGAATTTCTTTTTGCATCAATTTTGCTTTATGCTGTATGTTCATTGATGTTTAGGAATTGTAAGGAATCTGGAGTATATCCATTTTATTGTTCATCTGCTAATACTGATGGTTCTCTGGTTTTATTTTCTGGAACAGTGGTATCCTGCCTGCAATAGATCTTGTCAGTCGCAAACCTTTAGTCGGGGTAAGTTCGAAGCATATACTTTAGTGAGTTTTGTGTGGCCGTGGAATAATACCAGAACACTGATATGCTGGTTGTCACTGGCTCACAGCTGACTAGCTAGAATCCTGGAAGTAATATCTTAAAAAATTCAGTTAAACACTGAATCATCATCTCGTTATCTGGTATTAGATAATCTTTGACAATGCCAGTTGCCCAGTTGTAGATTTGAAGAACTAAAGTTTCATATTTAAAGAAAAAATATCACTTTCTAATTCTAAAATGTAAATCTTCTAATGGATGTAGTTGATTTTTAGTTCAACAATTTCCGTGATTATATTTATAAAGTACTATTTGATCACTGGAATTGTCAAAATATAAAGATAATTTTGGTGGAGAACATAAATTTATTGATCAACTTTTCTGCTTCCAGATCTTCTACTTCATTGGATTTGGATTATTCTGCATTGAATCGGTAGTCAGTGTCTCAGTTATCCAGGTCAGTTGTTTTATATTATATATGTATGCTAAAAACATTAGGGTATCCATGCCATGTTTCTGACCACTTATTATATCTTCTGGTTTGCAGCAAGTATATATGTATTTCAGAGGTAGTGGAAAAGCTGCTGAGATGAGGCGGGAAGCTACTAGGGGAGCAGCGAGGGCAGCATTATAACACGATTGTTTGTTACCGAAAAAATGATGCCAGTAGGCAATAGTGGATAGATGGAGGTCAGCCAGACATGGATTGTGTTTGCACATGTTCCATAGCTTCATTTTTTTTTTTATGCTGTTGATATTTGATGTTTCTTAGGGGTTTATCAGAGGATACTTTCAAAAGATAGGTGTATACATGTCTGCAAATGACCCAATGATATACTTTATAAATGTACTCTTCAGTGTTGGAGGTTTTGTAGAGAATGTGGCTTCTTTGAAGCAATTGTTGTGAATACTTGATATGATAGTTTCTGTAATTTGATTTTTATGGTAAGACTTGCTTGCCTATCACACTGTCAGTAAAATATGGTCATCACTCAAGTGTTAGAATCTTGAATCCCCTTTTTTATGCAGGAACTGTGATAACCTTGTGTATTGGAGTCGATGTTACTTGTGCAACAAAAATTTTCTCTCTTAATCAATTGGAAGTTTGGAACAGTCTTTGGTACGCTCTTACCACGACTAATACTCTTTGTAGCCGAGTATCAACTGCATTCGCACAAATGCACAATAAGTCAACAACCCCCATTCTAAACCCCTTTCCATTGGTATTAGTTTCCATCTGCCTATCTGGAAGCCCATGAATACTCAACCCCTTTCTTGGGAATGACTGCCATGACATCTATCCATCTGCAAGCCCATGAATATACTCAACCGGTCAACCCCTTTCTCGGGAATGGCAGTGTACACACTGCCATGACTCCATGAGATCTATCCATCTGCAAGCCCATGGGTATCCATCCATTTTGCATGGTAATAAAATGTTTTGATATATAGTAGGGCTGGGCAAAACCGATCCCAAACATGCAAACCGAACCGAACCGATTCGAACCGAAAATAAGGTGTTTACATGTTCGGTTGCAGTTTTTAGTTTTGCAAAACACCTACTTTGGGTATTCGGTTGCAGTTTCGAAAATTTCCGAACACTCAAAACCGAACCGAACATGTAATTTTGTATATAGTCCAGCCCATCATGTAATTTTGTATACAATCCAGCCCATCTGTCCAACACTCAAGCAGTCCAGCCCATCTACTAGGTGTTCGGTTCGGTTTTATTCGGTTAACCGAACCGAATAACATGTTCGGTTATGTTTCGGTTTTAGTAAAAAAAAATCGGTTCGGTTTGGTTTTAAAAATCAAACAGTTCAGTTTCGGTTTTAATTTTTACAAAACACGTACTAGGTGTTCTGTTGCCAATTTTGACCAAAATCGAACCGAACCGTGCCCAGCCCTAATATATAGTTGGTTAGAAGGGAAACATACATGTGTTGACATCACAGGAGCATCTCCGATGGTGGGGTTTAGTAATGGAAATTTCGAAGTGGGTCAGGCAGCCATTAATGCAGCTTCAGCTAAGGTACAGAAACATGAGGGAGCATGTGCAACAAACCAGCATTGTTTCATTCATTTTGCTTTTTGACACTTTTGGGTTTCTAGCACCAAAAGCAGTTGAACTTTTCAGGAGGGTACAAAAGGTGATGAATAACAATGTGACGGCGGTGGGTTTCAATAAATATGTATTTCATATGATTGGTTTTACTATTCAAAAAGGGCTTGCAGCGCAGTTTGTAGTGCGCTTGTCCTCTAGCTTTGTGTAATTCCTCGTAGGATTGGTTTTGTTATTCATGGTAGATGATGTTTTTCACCCATCTCCAATGGTTTCTTAAAACATACTACAAAAGTGGGGCCCAAAAAATAAAAATTAGAAAAAACAATTAGAAAAAGAGTCTGCATACAATTAATAACTGTAGTACTCTCTCGTAGACAGTTTTTTTCCTCTTCTCTACAGTGAAATGTAGGACCCACTTAATAAAAAAAATTCTAAGCACAGGTAGTAGTTCCGTGCAAAGGTAGTAGTTGTGCTTTTTTAACTTAAAAACACTTTGAGAAACTCTCAACTTTAAGAGAAAGTTTAATGAAATGTTAAGATTTCATCAAATAGAAAATACCATTGGAGATGGTTTTTGAGTTTTTTCTCTTAAACTTACAAATTTGAGAGACCATTGGAAATGTTCTAAAGTCTTAAATTTTATTGAAGAATTTTTAGTCTTTTTTATTTTTGGGTGGGATTTGTGGGATGAATAAAACACCACCAAGCATGGGTGGTGTGAACCCTAGTGAGATTTCAACAAGTTACTCTTTATACTTTGGATTTGTTGAATATGGGTTAAAGGGTAAAAACAATTTGATAATATATTTGAGGGCAAATAAGTTAAACAAAAAATTACACCTTGCCAATAACATAAGTTAGCTTGGCAATAGTCGGCTCCAAATTTTTAATTAGCGAGATTCTCTATTTATTTATTTACTTTTAGGGAGATCTTAGTCACACCATACTAAGGGTTATTAGTGCGCGGTTCAGTTCCGGATCAGTTCTTAGGGATATTGAAACCAAGAACCATTTATTTTTGTGGTTTTGGTTCTTATCGGATCTGGGTCCGATTTTTGAATTGATAAAACCATATTCAGAACCACTAAAAATTGTGGATACCCGTCGGTTCCGGTTATTATTACGGTTCCATAAATTCTATATGTGATTTTCTCGTCTTACCTATATACCTCTTAATTAAATGCTAAAAACGATATTTCTGTGAAATTACTTAATAAAAACGTGGATGATGCAAAAAATGACTCGACAATTCTATATTCCGGTAAAAAATTATAAAATAAATGGATGTACAGTATTATAATATTTGAAGAGAAAAGGTTAAGTTGAAAGCAATTGATGAAAAACTTATTATATAATATATATTTTTTTCATTTTATCTTTTTTTTTTTTAAAGAAATAAAATTTTATTGATAAGCTCAACAAATTACACAAAAGTAGAGGACAAACGCGCTACAAACTGTGCGGCAAGTCCTTTCTGGATAGCAAACCCGATTCTCCTAAATACATATTCGTTCGAACCCGCAGTCATCACGTTGCTATCCATTACCTTCTGCACTCTCCTGAGGAGCTCAACTGCTTCTGAGCCTAGCAATCCAAATGTGTCAAATGCAAAGGGGATGAAACTATGTTGGTTAGCCCTACAAGCTCCGTCATGTTTCTCCACTTTTGCTGCTGCTGCATTGCTAGCTGCTAGCCCCACCTCAAAAATCCCAGCACCCAGCCCAACCATCGGAGACGCCCCTGTAACATCAACACACGCATGTTTACCTTCAGACCAGTTATAGACCAGAATATCAGCAGGACGTAATGTCGATCTTCCTTCCTTAGGATCAGTAAGAAAGTTAACAGGAGCCTCCTTCTTAACCTGTACTCCAGCCCGCCAGAACACATCACACAAGATATCTCTAACGTGGTCATGTCTGTACTTGAAGCCGGGGTAATGCTTACAATGGGCCGCATGGTCCGCAAAAGCATCAAGTCTGCTCTTTTTGCACACTGGACAAAGTTCACCATCTGAATAAAGAGGGATCATCAATCGATAACGAAGAATGGCACGATATTCTACCGGCGTCATGCGTTGTCCAAGCCCTTCCATCGGGATGGCAAGGAGAAAATCTTTGGCATGTTCTGCTTGCACACATCCAATCACGGCTTTTTGTCTAGCTGACAACTCAAATTCTCTCTCAAGACCAGAACTAACCTTGCTGTAGTATGCTTCCGCCAAGACATGTTGGGGTCTGAAGGGGACGGTAGCAGTTGGAGCAAGATTACTGAGATCAAAATCAGGTATAGAAAGATGTAAACTAACAATGGCAGTATCGAAAACATTACCCATAGGTGCAGCCGCACAACCCCGAAGAATGTGATCTTGGAGATCCTTGGTTTGCGTACGTGAAGCTACGAAAGCAAACTTCATAACATCAGTAGTACAATAAATACCAAGTCCGCCCATACGCAATGGGAGGGTTGCCATACGCCACTGTAGATCACCAAAACCAGGTCCATCAGAAACCACAATATTCTGAAGGGCTGCACGGAGCTTGTGGTCAAACCATTCGGTTGTTTCCTGAACATAATCAGGGGGGCAAGTACGGAGAGCAAAGGTGAGCTTAGATATTCCCATACAAGAACGTAAAAGTGCCAGCTCACATTGCGGATCCTTTAGTTGTGGTAATAAATCCATAAGCTGAAGTGTCTTATCCACTCGTTGACGAACATTACCCATAATAAAGGATGCATCAATACTTACAGCCCCTCCAAGTAACTTAACCCTTCGCTGAGGACATGATATACCAGCCGGAAAGATATCTGGATAGGAGCATACAGGATTAACAGAAGGCCAGAACAACTTTGTCTTAGAAACATTAAGCACGAGCCCAAGAGGTGGTCCTCTTTCCTGAATGATACGAATAACTCTAGTCACCTGTTCTGTACTACCAATCAGAGTACCATCATCTAAGTACCATGCCTGCAACTCCAAGTAGCATTCTGACTGAATGCGGTGTATCAATGGATGCAAGACCAAAGCAAAGAGAAGAGGCCCCAAAGGGTCCCCCTGCTGTATCCTAGCTGCTGACCAGATATGAGTAGACCCTAGATACAATCGAGCAGGTTGGCAATAGAGGTATTCGACCCATAGAGCAATAGATGGACAATGATTGCGTACCTCCCGTAGCATAGCAGACCGATCAACAAGGTTGAAGGCATTCTGAAAGTCCACAAGCAGCATAGAAAGCGATGTGTCATCCTTGTTGGCATAAACCAACCGATTAACAGCATGCAAAATTGCCTCTGCTCCACCAGGCACACCAACCCCAAACTGAAAATCCTTTAGGTATGGGACAATATCCTTAGAAACTCCTCTCATGGCAATCTTAGACACCAGACGACGCCAAACCATACCCATAGCTATTGGGCGAATGCCGTTACCTGGCTTAAGAAGTGGGGTGAGAGGCGCACTAGCTATGAACTCTGCCAAGACCCGTGGGCATCGACCTTGTAGCCATAAGTTCACAACCGGTGTCAAGGCCTCCATAAGATCTGTGGCTACAGCGGATGCAACCCCACTCATAGCATCCAATAGGTGTTGGGCCCGAAGACCATCTCGCCCACAAGACGTCCCTTTGGGGAAGGACCTGATGCATGATAATATCCCATCCCTCTCAACTGACAAAGGTGACTCAAGTAAAGGAATGTCGGGGACAGATGGTGGTGGATGCTTCGGGTGTTTATCCTCTAAAGCCCGCTGCGTCTCTGGAGTGTTCGGAGCAACCCCTGATGATGCCAACACCTTCACGGCTGCTGTAAAGTGCCCGTCTGCAACCTTTTGCAAACACCGTCGTACATTCTTGCTTTGGGACTGTCGAGATGGTCGTTCCAACGGAGGCTCTGTGTGTGTGACCCTCTCAATCAGACGAAATATACCCCCAGGCTCGTTCCAAATAGAGAGAGCCTGCAAAATCTGATTTTGCTGGAGATATTTCCGAGCACCAGAACGACGCTCTTGGCGATTCTGCGGATGGAACACTTGCAATGTGCAATAGGGAAGCAGGAGCAATCTAACCCATGGCCCTGTTGACATGGGGTCTGCAGTAACTTCATACAAGACTGACTTCAATGCACAGGAGAATGCTAATCGACAAGGACGTGGAATACTTTTCACTGTGCGAAAAGGTCTACAGAAAATACGATCAAGTGATATCTCATCTAAAGAAGGTGCAACAATAGAAAGGTGAGTATCGATACCAGTGTCCCCTCCTGTTGTAGGTGGGGGTGGATTATCAACATGCACAAGCTGTGGTGGTTGTATACCTACGATTGCACACTCTAACTCACCGGTCTCCTTTCGCGCAGGTGGTTTGATGACTGCACCATCCGGATGTTTACATTTTATGGTCGCTGCATGGATACCAAAACAATCACCACACATCCATTTGTTCATCCTCTTCAAAGTATTGTCAAGCGACGAAAATAAACCTATATCAACTTTGATCGCATCTCTCAGCCTGTCGATGTCATTAACCCTCTTCAAGTGATCTTTCTTAACATGCGTTGGGATGTACGAAGATTTGTATCCATTTCCACACGGTCCATTGGTGCATCCATCAAAATTTCGAAATGGACAATGGATACTCTCCATCAAGCAGCCAATTTTTTTTATTTTTTATTTTTTTTTCCTTTCCTTTCCTTTTTTTTTTTGGCTTGGCTTGGCTGGCTTGAACTGCTGGTTCTGCTGGTCTGGCTACCAGTTTGGCTGGTTCGGCTGGTCTGGCTACCGGTTTAACTGGTTCAGCTGGTCTGGCTGGTTCGGCTGGTCTGGTTGCTGATTCAGCTGGTCTGGCTAATTGGCTTGGGCTGCTGGCTCGGCTGGTTTGGCTAGATGTATCGGCTCGGCTCGTCTGGCTATTGACTCGGCTTAGGTGGCTTAGATCGGCTCGGCTTAAATGACTCGGCTCAGATCTGAGCAGCCAAATTTACGAGAGAGGAGGTTTTTTTTTTTTTTTTTTTTTTTTTTTTAAAGAAATAAAATTTTATTGATAAGCTCAACAAATTACACAAAAGTAGAGGACAAACGCGCTACAAACTGCGCGACAAGTCCTTTCTGGATAGCAAACCCGATTCTCCTAAATACATATTCGTTCGAACCCGCAGTCATCACGTTGCTATCCATTACCTTCTGCACTCTCCTGAGGAGCTCAACTGCTTCTGAGCCTAGCAATCCAAATGTGTCAAATGCAAAGGGGATGAAACTATGTTGGTTAGCCCTACAAGCTCCGTCATGTTTCTCCACTTTTGCTGCTGCTGCATTGCTAGCTGCTAGCCCCACCTCAAAAATCCCAGCACCCAGCCCAACCATCGGAGACGCCCCTGTAACATCAACAGACGCATGTTTACCTTCAGACCAGTTATAGACCAGAATATCAGCAGGACGTAATGTCAATCTCTTTTTTTTTTTTTTTTTTTTTTTTTTAAAACAAAATCAGGAAGGGATTGGAGGGAGGGGAAGAGAAGGTTGCTGGTGGGGGGGGGGGGGGGGGGAGGGGGAAGAGAAGGTAGATTGGGTGGTAGGGAAAGAAAGAAGATTGTGGTGGTGGTGGTGATGGAGAGGGAGGTTGCTGGTGGTGGTAAGGGAAAGGGAAAGGGGGAAGAAGAGATGGTGGTTGTGATGTGAAGTAGAGGTTGCTGGTGGTGGTGGGGGAAAGGGAAAGAAGGTTGCTAGTGGTGGCGGCTGGTCACGGAGGAGGTGACCTATCAGTATTTGTACTATCAGTATCAAAATGTTTTGATATAGGATCTATCTATGTATAATATCTAAATTATAAAAATGTTATATATGTATTTTAACTAATAAAAATATATTGTATATAGAAAATCTATAAAAATATAGGATAATAACCGCTCGGTTCCTGTTCCTTTTGAGACCCGCTTCTAAACGGTGCCAAAAAAATAAGATCCATACCCACAATTTTTTATGCGATTTCGGTTTTGGTTAAATAGATATCCATAGACAATACACCACGTTTATTTAGGTTACAACAAATATTTTTAAGATTCTTTAGGTACGCCACAAATAAAATTAAAAAAAAAACCCTTAGTATACCATATTTTATTTTATTTTTTTAGTAGTAAAATATTTTTAAAAATAAATCTAAAGAATCTAGTAGATGAAAATAAATTTAAATAACAACAATATTTCTTGATAAGAGAGTTTACTTTGATCTACAATTGGAATGATAAAAAAAACATTCAAATCTTAGATTTTAACTATTGTTCTCTTCATTAAGGTCATGACGTTTCATATTTATTTTTTGTAGAAAATCTAAAATGAAGTTGAAGAAGAAGAAGAGATTTTTTTTTTAATTTTTAACATATTTTTAGCAAAAAATAAATATATTTTTATTTGCTAACTTTAATTTAATAACGTTTTCTTATTTGCTAGATTTTATTTGGCAAGTAAAATTTAAAAAAAAAAACAAAAAAAAAATAAATGTTACTGGTGTGCCAAACAAAATAATAGAGATAAATCCGTAAAAATATAATTATTCAAAATTTATCTAAATATACAGTGATCCAAAAATATGGTTGACGAAAGATTTGTGTGGTGTGACTAAGATCTCATTTTTTTCTATAGTGTAATTTAAAATTGGGATCTAAACTGGTCGATTTCAAATCCATCTACTATTATAAAATAATTTGGATATAGTTCATGTCTCAGCTCTCAACCAGTTGGGGTTTGGATCCGACCCAAACCGGATATAGTTCAGTCTGAAGTCTCAATGGTGCAAACTCTTTTAATAGGTTGCTTTCGCTTAAAAAAAAATCCCAACAAACTCCGCCAAACTACCTTTCTTGCTGAAACAACTCTCTCTCTCTCTCTCGCTCTCTCTTTCTCTTTTACTTTCTCAACTCTCCAAGCGAAATTTTACAAGAAAATTCTCAAATTTCAATCTGAATTAATATTCCAATCCTACAAGTAAGCTTCATTACACTCAAATCTCATTTCATTTCTTGAATTTTTTTTCAATAATTAAAGGGTTTTTCTAGGGTTTATTCTACATGACATGACATGACATCTACTTGTTGTTGTTGGATTATTAGACATAATACTTTTGAAACAAAACTTTGTATATATAACAAAAACCCTAAACCCAAAACAAGGGGTTTTTTAGGGTTTAAGCTTTATTGTAATTCACATGTAATAGTACCTTTAATTGAAAATAATTGGAAAAAAAAGAGATATGGATATGGATATGGGGGTTCATTGCCGTCGATTTTACAAAGGTTAGATAATGAGGATGAAATTGATAAAACTATGGAGTTTTGGGTTGGGAAACTTAGTCCTAAAGAACAAACAGTAATTCTTAAAGAACAGAAAGATTGGAGTCGGGTTTTGAAGGTTTTTCAATGGATGAAATCGCAAGATGATTATGTTTGTAATGTTATTCATTATAATGTTGTTTTAAGAGTACTTGGTAAAGCTCAGAAATGGAATGAATTAAGACTTTTTTGGATTGAAATGATGAAAGATGGTGTTATTCCTAGTAATAATACTTATGGTATGCTTGTTGATGTTTATGCGAAAGCGGGTTTGGTTAAGGAAGCTCTTTTATGGATTAAATATATGAAACAAAGAAATGTTTTTCCTGATGAGGTTACTATGAATACTGTTGTTAAGGTTCTTAAAGATGTTGGAGAGTTCGAAAAAGGGGATAAGTTTTTTAAGAATTGGTGTCAAGGTAAAATTGAACTTGATGGTCTTGATTTGGATTCTATTGATGATTTGGAATTGGGTTTGGATCCATTTAGTTCGAAGCAGTTTTTGTCGACTGAGCTTTTCAAAGCTGGTGGGCAAATGCCTCCTTCAAAACTTCTGTCTCCCATGGAGGAAGAGAGTTCTGTTAGGAAGCCTCGGATGACGGCTACTTATAATACATTGATTGATTTGTATGGAAAGGCTGGTCGTCTGATGGATGCTTCAAATGCCTTTGCCGAGATGTTGAAGTCGGGTGTAGCACCAGATACAGTCACTTTTAATAACATGATCTATAATTGTGGGACTCATGGTTTTCTTTCAGAAGCTGAGCTTTTACTTACTATAATGGAAGAAACGAGAGTTTTTCCTGATACGAAGACTTACAACATTTTTCTATCTCTATATGCTGATCAAGGTAACATTGATGCATCTCTCAAGTCTTACAAGAAGATCAGAGAAGTGGGTCTTCTCCCTGATGCAGTAACTCACAGAGCTGTTCTTCGAATATTGTGCGAGAGGAAAATGGTTACTGAAGTCGAGTCTGTGCTTGAAGAGATAAAGAAATCTAGTGTGCGTATTGATGAGCATTCCCTTCCTTCCATTATTAGGATGTATGTTGATATAGGATTGCTTGATCGAGCAAGGAGTCTCTTTGAAAATCGCCATTTGGAAGGACGGATTTCATCACAGACTTGCACTGCCATTATAGATGCTTATGCAGACAAAGGTCTTTGGACTGAAGCTGAGGCAGTTTTCTTTAGAAAGATGGCTTCCTTAGCATGTAAAAAAGATGTGGCAGAATATAATGTTATGATTAAGGCATATGGGAAATCAAAACTTTATGATAGAGCCATATCTCTCTTCGAGAACATGAGAAGCAATGGGACTTGGCCAGATGAGTGCACTTATAACTCTCTAGTTCAAATGCTTGGAAACGCTCGTCTTGTGGATCTTGCAAGAAATTTCCTGGCTGAAATGCAAGAAGCTGGATTTAAGCCTCGGTGTCCAACATTTTCTGCTGTTATCACTGGGTGCACGCGTTTGGGCCAAATGTCTGATGCTGTAGAAGTCTACAGAGAAATGACAAAAGCAGGGGTTCAACCGAATGAAGTTGTCTATGGATCCTTAATCAATGGCTTTGCAGAAGCTGGCATGGTTGAAGAAGCTCTTGAATATTTCCATGCTATGGAAGAAGTTGGTATTCATGCAAATCAGATAGTCTTAACCTCTTTAATTAAGGCTTATAGTAAGGTGGGGTGTTTGGAAGCAGCACAAAAGCTTTATGGAAAAATGTTGAACATGGAGGGTGGTCCAGATATTGTTGCATCCAATAGTATGATTATTCTCTACGGAGATCATGGAATAGTGGGCGAAGCAAATTTGATGTTTGATAAATTAAAAGAAAACGGTCAAGCAGATGGAGTTTCGTACGCTATCATGATGAACTTCTACAAAAACATGGGCATGCTCGATAAGGCAATTGATATTTCTCAAGAGATGCAAGAGTCCAACTTGCTAAGGGACTGTGCTTCATTTAATGCTGTATTGACATCTTACGCCGCAAACGGGCAAATAGGTGAATGTGGTGAATTGCTGCAACAAATGATAAAGCGTAAGATTTTGCCAGATGCCGGCACTTTCAAAGTAATGCTTACTGTGCTGAAGAAAGGAGATGCTCCTACTGAAGCTGTCAATCAGATTGAGTCTTCTTACAGAGAAGGAAAACGTTTTGCTAGAGAAGCGTTAGCAACGTTTGTTTTCTCAGTTGTTGGTATGCATTCCTTTGCACTTCAATGCTGCAAAGCTTTCATGAAACCTGAAATCAGTCTTGATTCTTATGCTTATAACATTGCAATTTATGCTTATGGTTGTTCTGGGAAAGTCGACGAGGCTTTGACAATTTTTATGAGAATGCAAGATGAAGGGCTGGAGCCAGACCTTGTCACTTATATTAATCTGGTAACGTGTTATGGAAGAGCTGGAATAGTGGGAGGCATAAAGAGGATTTATAATCAAGTTATGTATGGGGAAATTGAGCCCAGTGAGACCTTGTTTACAGCGGTGATAAATGCCTACAGAGACGCCAACAGAAATGACCTAGCAGAAATGGTTACCCAGGCAAGAGATGAAGTTTGCGATCGACCCGGAAGATCTCCCGATTCTGAAACTGAAGGAGATGACGGTCCTCTTGACTTCTCGGAAACTGAAGGAGATGATGATCCTCTAGACTTCTCGGAAACTGAAGGAGATGATGATCCTCTAGACTTCTCGGAGCCTTTAGAACCAGTGGATTACACGGTTTCATAGCAATCTGACATGGTGTAAAGCCCTTTTCCCTGGGAATGCTTATTACATCATATACACTGCAAGCGCTTTAATATGGAAGATTGACTTCAAATGGAGTATATATGTTACCCCAGATTGTCATTGAGACTCCTGTGCAGAGCTTTTGTGGGAACATGATTGTCTTGTGGCTGGTTCTGATGGAAGACATCGTCAGATAAGTTGTATAGCCCAAGACTGTACACTAAAATCTCATTTGCCATGAAACTGTCGTTTCATTATATGGTGAAGAGAATTGGATTATTTTCAAGTCCAAAGACTGCGTTCCTCCTTTACATTGATGCTATAGGAGTTGGGCAGAAACATTGTGCACTTATATGTAAACTAGGCAGTACACGGATGATTATATTGTAGAATATTCTGAGAAATGAGTATAACATTGTACAGCACATCAGTTATTTAGTTTAGATCAAGACAGTTGATGTCGTCATTGTTCGTTGTCTTCAAAATTTCCACAGTTGAACTCATTTTGTCTGAAACTCACTGGGAAAATTGAATGGGAAAGACAATGACAACTGTATTACTTTCAGGATACCTAGTGGATGTCTACTGAGAGTATGTCCAAAAATCTCTATTTTAAATTAAGTACTGCGAGTCTTCTGTTAGACTACACCGCTAGTAATGCATGTAGTGTTCGCAATCATGGATCACATTCACCAGCAGCTTCAGAATTCCCTCAGAAATGTTCTCTAGTATATACAGTATTGGTAAGGCAGTTAACATAACATGTAAACATGCACAGTTCATGTTTCTTATCCTGTATGTAATGAGGTTCAAAATTGCAAAATGTATAGTAGGATTATGTTTTGTAAGCCAGAAATCTCCAGAGAGCAATAGAAATCCACAGACAAACAAAACAGCCGTTGCCTTCTTGACCTGAAAATTTAAATTCATAGATGACAAAGTTCAAGAGATCTAACACCATAGCCAGAACTAAAGTATTTAGAAACTGAATGTATGCACTGTAAAAACTAGTTGTTAAAAACATGATATACCCAAAAAAACATAAACTCTAAGCTGACATCCTGTCAGCTTAACCGTTCAAGGAATATGATTTCTGGATGAGGTGAAGCTCTTGAAAATGACAACAAATTTTCACCAATCCTCCCTTTCCTTCAAATGACCATATTATTGGATAGGTGGATTGAGATTCCCTTAGTTCTACCAACTTAGAATAATGGAAAAGGAAGGCAACGACTATGAAGTTCAGTGGTGTGGAATCAACAGGGCAGTGATGACTTCACACATGGAATGGAAGTGGATCTGCACACACATGAAAGGGCAGCAAGTGTACAAACAAACATGACATTTAGCAATGTGGGCGACTGTTTATTGGATCTGGAGAGAGAGGAACTCCAGACTTTTTGAAGGGAAGGAGATGAGAACAGATAAAATCACAGCCAAGGATCTCATGTCAGTGGGTGAAACCAGCAGCAGGAACAATTACCCTGGATGTTGATGGGGGCACTTTGTGATACCAAAGCACGGTTTGGGGGACTATTCAGAGAGCATAATGGACAACCATTGGCAGCCTTCTCCCATTGTTTCTTTGGCATATGTAGGTAAGATATAAATCAAAATATAAACTGCTTATGTAAACCAGGGCATGCATACAGCTTCAGGACATTGCAAACACAGGGTCTCACTTGGTCCTATTTAGTCAGCAAGATATTATATTGACATTTGGTTGATTTCAAAATTCTATAGCAAAATTAAATTGATTCTCAAGCTTAATTACCTTTAAGGTAACAAAGAACTGTCAAAATTACTTTATGTTTCTCTGCAGGTAGGTAATATTAACAGGCATGGTCATATAACAAATGACACACATGCTTAAACCAACATCAATGATATACCAACTTGCTTAATTTCATTTATACTACTGATATATGGATCTCTGGAATTTTTTAGGGGTTTTTTGTTTTGTCCAAGTAAAAGACTCTAATTTAATAATTAAAGAATTGTGTGTGTATATATATGACTATATGTAAACCCAAGCATGGACGAATGTATATCAAGATCAAAGTACCTAAACATGAGCAAATGGCTCTTCTTCTGGCCACACAATACAACTCTCGATTCCCTCTCTGACTCATTCTTCGTTCACAACCCCTTCTGTTGAATACTCTAGGCTCACAAAAAGTGCTCACCTTAGGTGGTGCATTCTATACATGATGGCAGATCATCCTCTTGGATGCAGTGATCTTTGCAGGACCTTATTAGAAACGTTTCATGACTTTAAGTGCATATCATTCGTGCCATGGACATTTTACAGCATTGAGACTGACATAATATTTGCCCTTTTGTTCTCACTATCTGCCCCAGTTTCTGCTCACATAAAAGAATGCAAAGGTCTGACTTAACATATTTTTTTTCATGTAAGAAGGCAAAAAAATGGATATTGCAAACTGCTGCCCACAGTAACTCCTCTCTGTCAATTGCATTGTTGTACTTTGTAGTGTATTTGGATATACTTTCTATCTAAATAGCGAGTGGAACTATCTAGAGACCTTAAGTTACTTTTGGAATGTATATTTCAACCTTTACGTAAAGACCTCCGGCTCTTAGACACATTTAACTTTTCAATATGAGCTATCATTTTGGATGCAATGGTTTATAGCTGCCAATAGAGCTCTTTGATATAGAAAAGATAATAATTGACTGTTTATAACCATGCTCCAAAAGCATGAGTTTCTAGGAATGTATATGGGTTAATGCTTTAAAATTCTTCAGATATAGGTTCACACAAACCAGGTACTTTGATGTTCAAGGAATATGATTTCTCCATTAGGAGAAGCTCTTGAAAATGAGCTCACCTTCTCAGTAGCCCTCATTTGATAGTCTTCTTTTATTTTTAATAACCACGAATAGAATACAGTCATTTTCTCCAAGTTGCACGTATACTCCAGAATGTACTTCCACAAGTTCTAGCTCAACCTCATTTCCTTGCAATCTATAAATTTCTGCTATTCTAAGGTTATTCAAGACATCTCCTGCAGCGGGCAACTCTTTTGCCATGTTGCTGATGATTATGTCCGAGGATGCCTTCGCTTCGCCCTAAAACAAACTAAACTAGTCATAAACAACACAAGTTATAATGCACGATGATGAAATTTAACTACTTTATGTGGTATACATACTAGTACCTCAAAATATATGCAAAAAGTTTGCAAGTTTGGAGAACTCCTTAATATTAGGGTTGCCACTTGGACATGGCTTGGTAGGGTCCAGTCCCATAGTCAAACTTTTGAGACTGTAATGTGTTGCCGGCAAAGACGATAATAGATATGGATTCTTGGTGAGATTCTGTAATGAACATCGATCAATATCAAGTGTATGCATATATAAGTTGTTGTTTTTTTGACAATTAAGAATTCCTTGGATAGATAACAAAGAATGTGAACTAAATCATACCTGAACAAAGCCACATCGAAGAGATAGTCTGCGAACACTACGCAACCCTGTAAAAATCTTAGTTGCAGATTTACAAGATATACCTTCTAAATAATAAGTGTGATGTGAATTAATCCAAAAATTGAAATCAGCAGTGGTCAAAGCAGCAGAAAGGTCGAAAAGACTAGTACTTGGTTCTCGAAGTGCTGGGCATAACAGCTTTATATTAACGTCATCACCATCATCTATAAGCTACAAATATTTAAGGGTAGGAAGATCGATGGTACGTGTAGTATTACAATCAGAATGACAATACTCTGTCATAATCAAATCTTCAAGAACAGGAAAACTAGAGTTCGAGAGAAACCTTTTACTTTCACTTTTGTAATACCCCACACTAAATTATCATATGCTTAATGTTTCTCGATATATAATCTGTGAATATGGTTTGTGTGATAGTTTATTACTTCTAGTAATCTTGTAGTAGTTACTAGTAGTAGTCATACCTGCTCTGTATGTATATTTTGTATATGGTAGTGATGTTGGATTTAATTGCCTAATATTACTAATAGAAATATAGAAAAGGTCTCAACTAGAATTTTAGAGGGGTTAGACCAGAATAGGAAAGGTTAAAGGACTGAGAGTCTATAAATAGGAAATAAAAGAATAAATAATCTGAACCGACTCTGTTTGTTTAAACCCAAACCTGTTATAACTGATGTGAAAGAAAAGAAAGAGGGAATAAGGAAGGAGCAAAGAATGAGCAGTGTTGGCTGAAGCTTAGGAGGAATTGATTAGACTTTTGGCTTACTTAATAGGAGTTCATCACTATGAGGATCAAGGCAAGTGATTCCCTACTTGCTTTACTTAAATCATGAGTTAGATTTCTATTAGAATTATTACAAATCAAATTATATACTTTTAGTTTGCTGACTGTCTATATATGATATACTTAGTTCTTAATCAAATGATGTTGAATTGAAGTATAGTTACTGATTGATTCTCCTAAAAAGTACAGATGGTTCATTATTTAATAGTTGGTTTGCTTCCTTGTTCTATACATAAACTTGGGTAAATTCTTATGAGGCAAGTTCGAATATTATTGTTCTTTGAATTGTTATGTTGGTTTGTGTTTATCGATATGATTGCTTATTTGTTGATCTTGCGACAACTCGTTAATTTATTTCTTTGATTGAGAATGAATTTGTCGAGTTGCTATATCATTCAATATTGATTGTGTTGGGTATGTTATTGGGAAATCCTGACCTCTTTATGGGTGAGGCAGAGATTTCATGATCGATAACTTGTGTAATGAAAGATGGGTCGAGAGAGTTCACACTCGTCCATAAAATGTCTTATGGGGGGCTAGGAGTGTGTGATGCCACAGGTTGGTGCCTAATGAGCCAAGATACCTTGGGTTGGTGCTCATTAAGCCTCTTCTTCCCCTAAACAGTTAAATGAGGAAGTGTTCACACCCGTCCAATAAGTCTTATTGAGGCTTGGAGCGTGTGATGCCACAGGTTGGTGCGCAGTAGGCCAAGATACCTTGGGTTGGTGCTTGCCGGGCCACTTCTCATAAAAGTTAATTACACCGCTGAAGAAAGTATGAAAATAAACGAATGGAGATGTTTATTTTCATACTATTTTTGTGATCTTAAGTTCATACCAGGTTTGAAATGATTGAGTAGGACATTGGTAGTTGTCGTGGATATTCAGTTTATACTAATGGTGTGCATTAACTATATGATGACTTCGTATGGATTTCTGGCTCGAGCTGTGGTTGACGCTCGTTTTATTTCCCCTTTTCAGGAACTTGATGACTAGTTACGCGAGAGTGGGGTTTTCCTAGATTGTAGTCCTTTACACCTCTGGTGCCTTTTGAAGTCTAGGAGTCTGTAATCTCTAGTTGTATAGTTTTGATCATAACTTCAGTTTAGAAGCTTGTACAGTATTTGTGTAAGTGAGTTTTGATAATAAAATTTAAACTCTTTTGTAAGAGTAATGTGTTCAGCTATAATACTCTTGTTATAGGTTTTGGGATGTTACAACTTTCACTGTAAAACTTAACATGGGTAACCTCTAATGTTGTGACCATTGGAAATATAAAAGTGGACGGTAATATGAGACGGATATAGCTTAATCTTAATTCTGTTAATGTACTGCATGTAAACACGCACAAAGGAAGCCTTTCAAGATCAAACGAGTATTTAGAAATCTCAAGACTTGTGGACATTGTGCCTAACTGCGAACGCGATCCAAGCATTAACATGATGAATAGTTACATTAGCACCATCAATTATAACTTTGAGAACAAACTTGTTTATATCTGAACCATCATGAAGAATAAGAGTGTCATATATCAAATCTTTAAAATCACTTACCTTAATATTTTTCCGTATTTGGAGTTGATATTGACAAAATTCCAAATTGGAAAGTGAACAACATATATGTCTCCATTGTGTTGAAAGAATGCTGGTTTTTATAGCTTCTTCAAATGGTAAAAAAGAAACAATGTGACTACAAATTCCATTGGGAAGATAGCTAATTCTGTCCTTCATACTGTTTTTTTTTTTTTTTTTAATCTTCACTGTTTGAAAACTTTGAGAAACCTTAAAATTCAATAAAACCCTAGAATCATCAACTTCTGCAGTGAATACACAGGAGAGAGAGAGATTGGTGTCCTCTTTTATATGGACAAGTTGTTGAACCCGTGCTACGCACCGGGATTTGTGTTATTCAATAAAATGGAAAATCACCGAACATTTTTTAATGTCCTTCTCAACCTAAATTTGTAGAGATTTTATAATGACTTTATAAGTGATTTGTTGAACCGAGTTTTTTTTAATGCCCTTCTTAACCTAAATTTGTAGAGATTTATAATTAATATTTTTTGTATTTAGTATGGTTTTTATATATGAATTAAGGATTTTAAATAGAAGAAGAATTTAGTAGAAAAAAGAGATTTAGAATCAAGTTCTAAAGGGTTTTAAGGTTTCTATAAATCTCTCTTGACATGAAAAGTGGATTTCCTTTTTAACTACAACTGGGCTTCAATTAGGCTTAAAGTTGGGCTTAAGTTCTATTCTGAAGTTGTTGAGAACACGCCATGTGGCACTTGTTAGGCTCCACTATTATATAGTACAAGTTGTTGAACCCGTGCTATGCACCGGGATTTGTGTTATTCAATCAAATGGAAATACCAAATTTTTTTTAATGTCCTTCTCAACCTAAATTTGTAGAGATTTTATAATTACTTTATAAGTGATTTGTTGAACCGAGTTTTTTTTAGTGCCCTTCTTAACCTAAATTTGTAGAGATTTATAATTAATATTTTTTGTATTTAATATGTTTTTTATATAAGAATTAAGGATTTTAAATAAAAGAAGAATTTAATAGGAAAAAAAAGATTTAGAATTAAGTTCTAAAGGGTTTTAAAGTTTCTATAAATCTCTGTTGACATGGAAGGTGGATTTCCTTTTTAATTTGGGCTCTCACCAAATTTAAACAAATCTCTAAAAAAGTGTCATGTGGCACTTGATGTCTACAACTGGACTTCAATTGGGCTTAAAGTTGGGCTTAAGTTCTATTCTCAAGTTGTTGAGAATACGCCACGTGGCACTTGTTAGGCTCCACTATTATATAGTATATAGATAGATATAGATATAGATGGGACTCTTATAATGGAATGCATCAAAAGCCCAATTCTTGGCTTTGCTTGGATTGCTACTTATTCAGGGTTTTGGGCCAAGGCTAAAGCAAACTACAAACCCGTGTTTTTGGGCCAACTAAACATAAGTCCAAGACTAAAACCCAAATAAACGTTTGAGTCTGGACTTGGGACTAGTTTCTAGTATTGCTATTGTATGCTGTAGATAAAATGCATTGCTTGAAATTATTTGATTCCAGTCCTTTTCAATACTAACTATCTAGTCTTTCCCTGATTATTGCTCCAGAATTATACTGGAAATTGAGTTATGTAACATTAGAAAGCAGAAAAATGGTGAAATCATAGCAAACAGCAAGCTTACTCACTATACATTCTACATATAACAACAGCTAAAAGTACAACCATGTCTTAAACATCCATAAACCAAAACTATGGATGTTGAATTGTGTTCATTGGTAAACCAGGTGCTCTTAGCCAAAAGACCAAAACAAGCTATACATATCTGGTTACAATTGATGTCTATCATTCATCTTAGTGAACTTTAGCCAACTTCAGAATTCCAAAACTCAGAAAACAAATCAGTTACTCTGATTGGTCTCGGACTTGATTTCGTTTTACTGGACAGAAAAAAGGGATCAAGAAAAACAACAGAAAGCTTTAATTGAACATAGGTGGGAGACTGGCCATGGCTTCTTTACTGCAAAGCAAACGTTTCCAGTTCATCAACTGACTCATTACTTGTTTATGAAAACACCTTTTAAACAACAGGGTCTTGTTGGGTTTTATGTGTATGTGCAAATCAGAGACGGAGGGAAGTTTTTCACTCAGGAACGTACGTACGCAGTTAGGGCGTTAGTACGTTCAATGTGACAGATAACTGTTTCGGGAAGAAACGTACGTACATGATTTCGACGTACGAACGTTGTATTATTTGTACAGGGACGTACGTACGTAGTTACGGCGTTCGAACGTCCCGTATGCCAGATAACGATTCCGTGTTGTACCGTACGTACGTGATTTCGACGTACGTACGTCCTCCTCTTGTTTTGTGCAATATGGGCCTATTTTGAGCCCAATTCGTGGCTATTGTAAGGCTATACTATAAAGCCAAATAGAAGTGATACAAAACCTTAACTTTTCTAAGAGAGAGACTGTGAGAAGCCATTAGAGGGTTTGAGAGAACTTTGTGAGGAAGAAGACTTCGGTTTCTTTGTGAGGGCTTGTACAATTGTCTTGTTAAAGAAAAGCATCATCCTTTCTCCTCGTGGACGTAGGCATATTGCCGAACCACGTATATCTTGTGTCTTGTGTGTGATTGCTTGTTTACTTTTGTCGTTTTCGTTTTACTTTCATATATTAGTTCAATCATCATATTTGTGCATTAGTTTCCGCTGCGCACAACAGGTCTAGCTGCAGAAACACTGAACAACAGGGTCTTCTTCATCCTTTTAAATCTCTTTCGACCAAATTACTCACTTTGACAACGAACTTTGAAGTTGGTTGCAAAATTGACAACCAACTACAAATTTGACAATGAACTTCGAGTCAACTTTCTTGACTAACATTGAAAAAGTCTCCGGTAGTTTTCTCCGTTGAACTGTGTGACGTGGAAGAATATGTATGACGTGGCTTGCCATTTAATGACACGTAAGTAAATAATAAAAACAGAAAAAACAATAACGGTTAAGTCCATGCGTGCTTTGCACGTGAGAAAAAACAATAACGGTTAACCCTTGTTTAAACATTTTCTTCTTCCTTTGTCTATTTTACACCATTAATCAATGTTTAATTTAGACCAATAACATTAAATTAACCAAATTAAAAAACTCTAATTTTTTAAAAATGCCCAAATTAAAAAACCCCAATTTTTGAAAATCCCAAAATTGCAGAAATAAATCAATTTCAAAGCTTTTAAACAAACACCAATATTATATGATTGCAAACAAACAAAGATAAAACCCTAGTTTATTGAAAACCTAGATTAAAAAACTTACAAACTTTCTTCAAAATGTCTACGGCCCCACCATGTTCTTCACTATTTCGACAAGAATTGAAGCTTTAACAGTAGAAACATACCCTATTTGGACCACTTTGTTGGTAGGAAGAGAAGAGATTTTGAGTGGAGTTGACGGAAATGGACCACAGTGAAAGTGATTTTTGTAAAGAAAGAGATTTTTGTCTGAAAGAAAGATTAAATTAGTTTTGATTTTATTAAATTAGTTTTGATTGTTGTCTGAAAGAGATTTTATTGTAATCAACTTTTTAATTAATCATGTGCCTACCATGAGCTTCTTATCGTGTCAACGTGGCAATAGTTAGTGACACCGTGTAGCAGTCAACGCCACCTGTTCAAATATTTTACACGTCAGCAAGTGCGCCGACGAAATTTACCGGATTCCGTTCCCAATGTTAGTTAAGAAAGCTAACTCAAACTTCATTGTTAACTTTGTAGTTGGTTGTCAGTTTTGCAACCAACTTCAAAGTTCGTTGTCAAAGTGAGTAATTTGGTCAATCTCTTTCCAATCTTAATTTTCAATCTACATATTTTCACTCTCAATGAAGATTGTCTTCTTCGAGGAGAATCTGCTTGTTGCATGACTTTGTATATCAAGAACTGTGCTCTTCGATGATTTCGCTCTTCTGGATCTTCTTTATCCATTTTTGAATAGCCATATGATCTCTTTACAGAACTCATTGTGTTCTCAAAAAGCTTAAAAGAGAGAGTGGAGAGACAGGAAAAAAAAATTTGATTCTTGTATGAAAGTTCAAGAGGAGCTGCATATATAATGATCAGAGAAGAGTTAGGGTCATGGAAGAGATCATAGAGTGACCAAGCAAGGCATGTGAGTTAAGCAAATACTGAGCTGGCTGAAAATATGCTCTAAAAGCACCTCCTTATCTTTTTTAATTAAACAAAGCAAACTTGAATAAGAGTACCCCCAAGAGAGAGGTGCATGTATTTAGGCCTGCAGCTTCCAACACAAAAAAGGAATTTGGGGATGTCATGTGTTAAGCAACTTGAGAAGTTGAATATATCTTTGCTTGCCTTAAACTGTCAAACTCTGTACCAGTGTACCTTAACTATTGTTAACTACTTTGAACGGGACATAAACCGAAAACTGTTGGGGTTGTCTCTGATCATAACTTTTCTTTGGGGATAAACAAGTTAGGTTAACTGTATATATGCTTATGTTGGTTTTGAGTTTTTGACTGATTGGTATGAATGTTTGGTCATAAATCCTACATTACTACATAATTTATGTTTAAAACAATCCACGACTGCCCTAATGAACGAACGTATTAAATCACTCTGAAAATGGTTTCCTAATGAGCGAACGTAAATCATTCTGAAATTGGTTTGTTGGTTGGATATGTATGGGAAGATTAAAGATTGTACAACTGTAGTACAAACTACAAAGACAGAGAAACATGTTTGGTTAAAATTAAAAGTTCCATTAATAAGCTAAACTGTAACCATGCAAATGATCATTGTTGTGTGAATATGACTGGACTATTAGCTCCACCACCATATACAGTAGGGTCTCTCAGCCTCTCTATATGAAGAGAAATAGACCGTTAGAAGTGTACTCAAAGTCAAATGGGAACACAATGAAATTCCACCGGCAGGAGGTGGAAAAGGGAACATAATTGCAATGCTAATTAGATCATACAGACTACGTAAATACAATATTACCATCAAATTCATCAGGTGTAGCTGCATCCTTCAACAACTGAACTGAAGAATGATAGTGCAAACAACCTAGGAGTCTCTGAAAGCATTTTATCTGTATTAACCTGTTTCCAAATTAATGCATTAACTAGGTCAGGTCGCTGTTTAACTGACCAAGGTGGGAGATTGAGATCAGTGGTGGCTGCACCGCGATGAGGTCGAGATTGCCTACGTACTCTAGCTCGGGGGAGTGGAACTTAGAGATCAAGCCATCGTAGTTCTGTTCTTATAGAAGGTGAAAGGGCGCAGATCATGGGATCATGCGGATTCTCCGACATCTATTGATTGCGTAATATCTGGCATTAATTGTGTAACAGGCCAAGATATTCTCTGAGCATTGATTAAGGGCAAGTGCGTATAATGAGGTCGCCAACGGTCATATACTCGAGTTGTTCTGGTCGGATTGAGTTAGGTCGTGTCGTGGACAACCTGGTGGACTGTTGGACATGTCACGTGTCGTGTTTTGATTGGTTGTTGTGTGTAGTACCCCTACATAAGCACCCTCTTTTTAGTTCGGTAGAATATCGAGCTGAAAAGAACTTGGTCGTTTATGCAATCTGGTTGATTCGATCTTTGTTTTGAATTTTGAAACTATACACGTGGCTGACATGCACTGTTGTTGGACACTGTGTACCCAAGGTAAAATACCCGACAGGTATCATCGGTGGCTGTATAAGAAGCCAAACCGAGAGCACCTGAGCGTTAGCCAGCCAAACCTGGACTATCAGGTAGGGCCCAACCAGCTCTCAAGGAGTCCACATACGCTTTGTGGATTCTGACCCACCGGATAGTCCACGACTAATGGGTGGAGCCCTGGTTACTGTATAAGAAGTTAAACTGTGGGCTCCCATACATCAACCAGGTCCGTCTCAATCAAGTAAGCCAGGTCCGGCTCATTGAAGTCCATCAGCGACGAAGGCTCGTCCAAAGGCTTATCATAGAAGTCCAAAGGACCTGGCCAGGGTGTATGCAATGTAGATTGGGCCTCCGGTCTGAGGAGTCTGGCCCAAGTCTTTGCTTTCAAACTTGGTTAAATCCAAGTCCCAACTAACTAGATAAGTCCAGCAAGATTCCAGGCCAACAGAACCACTGTTCTAGCCCGCTGGAGAAGAGAAAGGAAGACCCAGGTTGAACCAGAGCCTATCCGAGAATGCCACGTGGCAGTCGCCCTGGTCAAAGAGGATTCAAACCGAGGGATAACCGCCAAACAACATGTGTGTTATCTCTGCAGGAACATCTTCACAGTTTGAACTGCCTGAGTTCATGGAGTCAAAACCGGAGGAGCGGTTGAGCCAGCCTCCTCCGATCCACTATAAATACAAGAGTTCTCAACCTCCTGAACTACAAGTCTTCTACTAAGCAACCTATATTAGAGCTTTGTGGAAGCAGAAACTTGATTCCAAGTTCATCACCTTGGATACGAACAATTAGCTACTTTGGTCCTCTAACTTTGCTCAAATTTTCAGTTGAGTCCTCAAAGTTTAAACTGGTCATTTTGGTCCCAAATCTTTCAAAACGTTTGCAAAATGGTTTGGCCGTTTCCAAGCATTTAACAGAGTTGCGCAGTGGTAGTTTACTATCATACGTGGCAGTTTATGAAATGTCAAAATATAAGAGAGGGAGGTTAATCATTTTTGATATTGTGTAACTCAAGGTTTTTCACTTTAGATATAGCTACTGGGCAATTGGGTCGACCACGTATGATAGTTAATTGCCACTGGGCAACTTTGTTAAATACTTGGAAATATGAAGATAAACGAGTGACCATTTTGCAAAGGTTTCGAGAGATTTGGGACCAAATTGACCAGTTTAAACTTTGAGGACTCAACTGAAAATTTGAGCAAAGTTAGAGGACCAAAATAGCTAATTGTTCCCTTGGATACGTAGGCAGCCTGATCTCATCAGGTCCAGTCTCATTGTATACCCTCATCTCATCTTGGTATGTATGGCTTTCATTGTAACCTTACGATTAATCAATACAAATCTCGAGTTTATGGATCAACTTTTTGCACCCACAAACACCATCATTGCGCTTCGTGGGGAAGTGGAGTGGTTTCCTCGAGCAGTTAAATTGTAAGGATTTTGCGACCGAAGGACGTTTCTGTCCGATTGTTGTAGAGATGACACGTGGTTAGTTGATCAAACGGTGGATGTGGGAAGTCGGATTAGTGCGATGTAACTGTAAAATTGTCTTCCTTCTTTGCTTTATCTAGACCGTTTGATTTATTTTCATCGACGGCTTGTAACGACTTGAATTGTCTGTATAAAGAACTTTGCCTTTCTTTGATTGCTAAGGTATTTTTGAGAAGACAATGAGGTGCTGTTGGTTTCGTTACGACCTGGTATTGAGAGGCCAGTTATTTTTTTTTATCTTCATTTGTCTTTCAGTTCTTCCTTTTGTTGTTAGTTTCCCTTCTTTGTAGTATGTCTGAGGCGAGTGATTCCCAAAATGAACATCTTAGTGAGGATGGTGGTGGTATGTATGAGTCTGATGATGTGAGGACTCGATCTGGGGATGATGCTAGCACTCCTGGTCGAGTAGAGAAGTAGGAGGTGGATAGCTCTGGTAGTAGTGGCCCTCATGGGGAGGACAACTCTAATGATGAAATGGTTGAGGGAGATAACCAATGTTTTCATCGTGTTGTGAATCCTTCCTATGTAAAGAGGCATCTTGTGTTCAGGTCGAGTTATGGTTTGGATACCATAAACAACCTGGAAATTAGGTTTTTGGGAGATCGTTTGCTTACTGAAGCGTATCGACCTAATAATTCTTTTTCTGTTGTGTTCACCCTGGCTGAATTTCGTGCTGGTCTTCGTTTACCTCTATCTCGCTTGGTTGTCGATCTCCTTAATACTATTAAGCGAGCTCCATGCATGTCAGATGAATGGCAATTTTTGGAGAAACATGAGGGTTATCGATAACCTAAATAGATTGCACAAGTGGGGTATCACTGTTTTTGACGTTCTTGGCCATTTCTGCTTTAAGCGATCTGCCAAGATGAAAGGCAGAGGCTATAATATGCAGGTTAGGCCTGAACGTTTGCCTCTGATCTACCCAGTCAGTAGTGTTCCTTGGTGGAAAGAACCCATGTTACTCACTGGTCGTGTTACTAAAGATAATTTGTTGTTGCTGTATGTTACTAGGAATTTGTCAGCTGATAGTAAGTGACTAGGTCGCTTTTAGATTTTTCTTTTGCTGTTGCGATCTAGGCCTTGATTTTGAATGTTGTTTGTTTTTCAGCTATCAAGGACGATTCAATCGCGAAGCACACTGATGTTGAGTCTTGTTTGAATATTTTTGGTTCTTGGAGTGACGAGAAAAAGATCAAGCTTTTTCCTCATCTGCAAGAGTACTTTGTTCCGAAGGGTCATGCAAGAGTTCTTGTATGACTATGATTAATTTCGGGGGTGATATTGATCATCCTTAAGCTTCTTCTTACTTCTGTTCTTTGTTCCCCAGTCTCCATGGAGTTCATCCTTCCTATAGGTTCTGTATGTATATGCATAACATAATTAAGTTTCTTGCTATTGCTGCCTCTATTTCTTTAATTACTCCTCCACATTCAGCATGAAAATTTTATTGTAATGGCAATGCCTCTGCAAAGTAAATCTTTCATCTCTTTTGTTTGATCCCCGAAGAAACTCTAAAGCCAGCTTGGCCATCCTCCACTGGCAGTTTCCATTATACATTCCATCATCTCAATAGTATTGATGTCCCTATAACATTTTGATATTAGGAACATGATTATACCTCACTATATACACTTCCTATGATACAGATTGGTAGTTATGAAATGTGATCATCAATGCTGATAAATTCAATTTGTAGCCCGTAAGCATTCAGAGTGTTGGACTAAGATAGTTCTGTTGATATTTTAAATCAATTTTATGTTGCTTTCTTCCTCATTGAAGTAGATTATTAGATGCTTTTGAAGCCCTTTCTTTCTAAAACATGACTTTTAAATCCCATGCATTTTCATAATTAATTGATGATTTTGAGACCATGATTGAAATATGATTAGTTATTGTTGTTTGGCTAACTTACTGTAGGTGTCTGGGCTATTTGTCTTGCCAAGATTGTTCAGACAACTATTCAGCGAGGTATGAATTTAGCGTTGTGTATTAACCTATTTCTAGATCAATGCATTTACAAGGTCAGGTCGCTAGCGGGCTTGACCAAATGGGGAGAGTTTGGATCGGGGTGGCTGCACCTCGTTGAGATTGAGATTGCCTACGTACTCTTAGTTCGTCGGGATTGAACTTAGAGATCAAGCCATCGTAGTTCTGTTTATATAGAAGGTGAAGAGGCGAAGATCATGGGATCCTGCAGATTCTCCGACATATTTATGATGATATGATATTCTCCAACGATTGTGTAACGGTTGTAGTAATTGGACAACGGCTGGAGAGAGTATCTTGGGCGCCGAATTAGGGCACGTGCGTATTAGCAGACCGCTCCTGATTATGTAGTCGAGTTGTTGTGGTCGAGTTACTAGTAAGTTGAGATCGTAGCGACCTGATGGATTAACGACTATGCCACGTGGTTGCTTTTTATTGGTTGGAGTATATAGTCCCCCTACATAAGCCCCCTCTTTTTAGGTCGGCTGTAGAAGTCGAGCTGAAAAGACTAAGAACTCTGATCGATGTTGATTTAAAGTTTGCTTTTTGAATTTGCGGACGTGGCAGTCATGCAGGCTTGTCTGTAATCATCATGGCGCTCTTACGGGGAAGTGGAGGAGTTTCCTCGAGCAGTTAGCCGTGTAGTTATGGCAACTGACGCACTTCTTGCTTGATTAGGTCTTTGCGTGGCACGTGGATTGATCCAACGGTGGATGTGAATCATTTAGTGAATGGAAAATAACTGCAAGGAACGTGGCTCCCTTGCTCGATCTCGGCCGTTTATCTGTTTCGAACCGATGGCTGAGATTACATGTGCTACAGTATTTAAACTGTGGCTTGCTTGAGAAGGGTTTACCTATCTCGTTTTCTTTGTTGAATTGCTGCCGCTTTCTCTTGCGATCTGAAGATCTTTGAGAGCTCGTGAGGTTAGTTGCTTCTGTTTCTTTGTTTCTTGAATTTTTCTTCTTTTTGCGTCCTTTTGTTTTGGTTTCTGTTGGTTGAGAAAGATGTCTGAGGCAAGTGACTCTCAGAATGAGAACTTGAGTGGTGATGGTGGTGAGGAGTATGAGTCTGAAAGGACTCATTCTGAGACTGCGTCTCCTAGTCGGGGTGAAGGAGATGTAGATCCTGAAAGCCCCCAGAGTAGTGGTTCTCATGGGGAGGACACATCTGATGATGAAATGGTGGAAGGAGACGAAGGTTCATTCTGTAGAGTAGTGAATCCGAAGTATGTCCATAGGCATATTGCATTTAGGAAGCAGTATGGGCTTAGTTCGCTTGAGCATTTGGAGATTAGGTTTTTAGGAGATCGTTTACTTTCTGCTGAGTATCAACCTAAGAACCCTTTCTCCACTGTGTTTACCATGATGCAATTCCGAGCTGGGCTGAGGTTGCCTTTATCTTGTTTGGTGCTCGACCTGTTGAATGCTATCGGTCGAGCTCCTTGCCAGATGAATGGCAACTTCTGGAGAAACATGAGGGTAATTGATGACCTCAACAAGTTGCATAAGTGGAACATCACTGTAAATAATGTATTGGACCACTTTAGTTTTAAACGTTCTTCAAAGGCCGAGTTTGCGGGTTATAATATGCAAGTTAGGCCAGAACGTCTGCCTTTGATCTATCCGGTGAGTAGTGAGCAATGGTGGAAGGATCCCATGCTGATTACTGGGTCAATTACTGAAGGGAGTATCCAGTTGCGTCATGTGACTAGGAATGATACTCGTAAGTATCTGGTTGTTAGTCTTAGGATTGTAGATGACTTTCTTATTTCTGAACTTGCTGACTTTGTAGTGTATTTGCAGCAATCAGGGACGATCACTCGTTGAGAAAGAACGATCTGAAGTCTGCTCTGAACGTCTTCGGTTTGTGGGCTGATAGTCGGAAGATACAGTTTTTACCCCACCTGAGGGAGCATTTTATTCCCAAAGGTGGTCCGAAAACAGTTGAAGAG
The DNA here is from genome assembly GCA_023053565.1 of Aquilegia eximia. Taxonomy (NCBI): domain Eukaryota; kingdom Viridiplantae; phylum Streptophyta; class Magnoliopsida; order Ranunculales; family Ranunculaceae; genus Aquilegia; species Aquilegia eximia. The sequence goes on along the minus strand of JALIGU010000005.1, from coordinate 3,758,452 downwards.
GAACTCGAGAGGAGGAAGTCGCTGAAGAAGACCTTTATGTCGTCTGTACATAGAGCTGAGGCGGGACGATCTGGTGGCAGTTCGCGCCCTGGGGAGAAGGAGCGAGCTAGTGGTAGCTCGCGACATGATGAAAAAGAGCGAGCTAGTGGTGGTTCCCGCCGGTCGGAGAAGGAGCGATCTGTTGTTATCTCGCGACAGGGGGAGATGGGAGCGAGCCCCCAAGTCGTATCCCCTCCGACCTCACTTCCCAAACTACCTATCGGGTCGGGGAAGAAGAGGCCGTTCTCTGGGAACCTGAAGCTGATGGAGCGCCCAACTCTGCCTACCTCCCCTCCTCCGAAGTCTGTGAGATCTTCTGAGCCTTCCTTGGTTTCCAGGAAGACTGTTGCTCGGCCTTTGCATAAAGGCAAGGGGGTATTGTCTGAATTTCGCCCTGGGCCGTTCGATTACTTGGATGGCCGTGGTGAAAAGCATGTCGTGTATGAGAACGACAGTGCAATTGACGATCCCTGCGTTGCCCGAGCTGTAAATGAGGGCATCGTCTTGGATACTGATGCTCGAGCAGTGAAGTCTCAAACTTTGCTGGTGACTTGCTCGAAGATAAACGCAGCTATGTCTTTGGTGAGTGGGGTTGTTAATTCCTCTTTCTTTGTCTGTACTGAGTTGTTGTTGTCTAAACGATGTTTGTATGTGTAGCTCAACGCCAGCTTCCAGGAGGTTCGTCTGGTCACTGAGGTTGGAACCTTGAGCTGAGATTGACTTGAAGCATCTCAATGAAAAGCTCGAGCAGGCGAAGAATGTTGTTGTTGTTGCCGAGTGCAAGTTCAAGGATAAGGAGACGGAGAACGTGATGTTGAAGGAGATGTTGGAGCAGGTAAGGGGAGACCTTGCTGCTGCTAGGTCGTCTGTTGCCCACTGGGAGCGCACATGTCATGAGAATAGCGCAGTGTGGAAGGCCTATTGCCATAATCTGGAGAAAACTTTAATGGGGTCACCCGAAGGAGAGGAGACGCGAGGTGGTGCTGAAGAAGCTTTAGTACCAGCTCAGGACACCTTGACGAGCCCTAATGATGATGTCGCAAGTGGCCAAATGGAGGTGGATGAACTTAGCGACCAGCCTGTGCAGCGGTGAACTAGTCTCGGTCTTCGGAAAGACTTGATGCTTAGTAAGGCGTCCTGGATTCTCATCGGGTCTTCTTGCTTGCATTTTGATGGTTGCCTGCTCATGGGAAAATACATCTCCTTCTTCTTCTCCTTTTTCTTCTCCCTTTTTCCTGGTGTTTGGTGCATGAGGCTAGCTCGAACTTCCGCAGATCGTCTGTCTTTATTTGATGAGCTTGTAGTTAAGTCGTTCTGATCAGCTAGTTTCCAGGGAGTCCTGGTAGCTCGTTCAGAAGGCAGGTAGACGAGATGAATGGCTGCAAGTAGGACGAACTGAAACGGTTCTTCTTGTATGCCTAAGTTTAATGTTGCTTTCTGTCAGCTGTAACTGGTAGATCGTTTTACCTGTAATAGTTAGAATTTCATGTAGTAAAAAGAAATTTCAATTATTTACCTTGCATTCTTATTCTTGTTGCTTTGTCTGCTTGTATGGGTTTTGCAAACAACAAGCATAGTGCTGGACCTGATGGTGGATGAGGTCGTATGCATGTTAGTTGGGGTGTGCGTGGGTCGTGGGAATGATATGACCAATGCATCAAGTTAAGTTGTAAATGTTTGAACTTAACAAAATTAAAATTATCAAAGGGACTAGAGTTTTGATAATTTGTAGGTCGAGGGATTGGATTAGACCTTTAAGAGCCATTCATGTTTGAGCTGAGATGAAGGCAGAAATGAGTTTGTATATTGAAATGTAATAAATAGATGCTTACATTTCATTGATAAAACTTTTTTAAGTGGTAAGCATTCCATGGATTCTTAACGTTCTCCCCTTCTGGTGTTTGAAGTCGATAAGATCCGTTGCTTTGAACCTTGGTGATAATGTAAGGGCCTTCCCAATTGGCATTGAGCTTGCCAATAATATCCTTCCTTTTGTTGTGGAACATTTTTCTTAGAACTAGTTCTCCTGGTTGAAAAGTTCTAGGACGTACGCCTTTGTTATAAGCTCGCTTGACTCGTTGCTGATATTGCTCGAGTTTTATAACGGCGTGGTTTCGTCGTTCTTCGAGGAGATCTATTCCGAACAACCAGACCTGATTGTTAAGTTCTGTGTCCACTAGAAGGGATTTGGTCGTGCCAAATGTTAACTCGGTGGGGATAACGGCCTCAACTCCATAGCAAAGACTAAATGGTGACATCCCTGTGGGTGTACGAGGAGTTGTTCTGTAAGCCCACAGGATGTTTTCTAGCTGTTGTGGCCATTGATCGTGTTGATCCTCAAGCTTTTTCTTTAAGTTGTTCAAGATCTGTCGATTTGCAGCTTCGACTTGGCCGTTGGCTTGTGGATATCTAGGTGTTGACCTAGAATGATCGATTTTCCATAGCTCGTAGAAAGCCTTAATGTTTTTGCCAACGAACTGAGTGCCATTATCGGTGACTATCCGTTTTGGTAGACCGAATCGTGTGATGATGTTTTCCCACACGAATCTTTGAGCATCGGCTTGAGTGATGTTGGCGAGTGCAATGGCTTCTACCCATTTGGTGAAGTAGTCAATGGCGACTAGAACAAACCTCTTTTCAGATTTCTTTTCTTTGATTAAAGGGCCCATGATATCGAGCCCCCACATGTGAAATGGCTAAGGTGCTGTGATGTTGATGAGATCGTTGGGATGCTGATGTTGATTATCAGCAAAACGCTGACATTCTTTACACTTCAACACAAATTTCTTGGCATCTTCTTGCATTCTTGGCCAGAAATATCCCTGGGAGATCGCTTTATGAGCTAATGTTCGACCTCCGGAGTGGTTTCCGCATTCTTCTTCATGGATTTCTTGGAAGATGATTTGCCCATGCTTGGGAATCAAGCACCGTAACAACAGACCAGTTGCAGATTTTCTGAATAGCTTACCCTCATGAAGTTTATACATAGTGACTTTATGTAATAGTTGACTGGCTTCCTTTTTGTTGGATGGTAACACACCAGTTTGAAGGTAAGTGATGAAAGGTTCCATCCAAGTCCCTTGGATGTCAGCTGGTGTTGTGGCTAGTAGATCGCAGATTTGGTGAACGTTTTCTTCTTTGAGTAGATATGCAGGCTGTGTACTGATTGCTATAGTTAGAGCTCGCGGTTGATCTGACTCGATCTTAGATGCTAAGAACGCCAATGAATCAGCATGTCTGTTGTCATCTCTAGGGATGTGATCGATTGTGAAATAACTGAGTTTGTTGATGAGTTCCTTTGCTATGCTAGCATATCTGATTAAGTTGACCCCATTGATCTGGTAATTATTGGTAATTTGATTGACTACCAACTGAGAATCACTGAATACCTTGAGGCGAACTGCTTGCAGGTCTATAACCATTTGTATTCCCTGGATTAGAGCTTCGTATTCGGCCTCATTGTTGGAGGTTGAGAAGTCGAGACGAGTTGATCTCTCGAGCTGTGAACCCTCAGGTGAAATGAGTACAACACCTATGCCACTTCCGTTGGAGTTATGTGAACCATCAACATACAGTTGCCAAGTGTCGGGAAGATTGTCTTTGACTTGCCTTGTTTCTGGTTCTGGTTCCCAATAGATATCTTCTGCTGGATAGTCTGCTAAGAAATCTACGACGACCTGACCTTTGACGGCCTGATGAGAGACGAACTCAAATGTGTAGTCACCCAGCTCGGCTGCCCATCGAGCCATACGACCTGTTTTGTTCTTCTTTTCCAATATATGGCGTAATGGCTGGTCGGTGATTACTTTGACAGTGTGGGCTTGGAAATAAGGTCTGAATTTGCATGCAGCATAAAGGAGAGCTAATGCTAATTTCTCTAGAGGTGTGTACCTTATCTCGGCCTGCTGCAATACTTTGCTTGTGAAGTAGATTGGGCGTTCGACCTGATTTTCTTCCTTGAAAAGCACTGCGCTGATCGCAAAATCTGAAGTTGCAAGGTAGACGCCGAGTATATCTCCATCATTAGGGTTTGTGAGAACTGGTGGAGTAGATAAATATGCCTTGAGGTCGGTGAAGGCCTTCTCACATTCTTCTGTCCATTGATATGAAGCCCCCTTTTTGAGAATATGAAGCATTGGTCGACATTTATCTGATGCTCTAGAAATGAATCTATTGAGAGCTGATACCATGCCGTTGAGTTTTTGGATCTGCTTCTTTGTTTTTGGGCTGGGCATGTCAATCAGGGCTCTGATCTGGTCGGGATTTGCTTCAATACCTCGTCTTGTAACTAGATAGCCGAGAAATTTTCCTGATGCAACCCCAAACAGACACTTCTCTGGGTTAAGACGCATTCTATATTGTCTTAACCTTTGGAATGCCTGGTCGAGATTGGACAAATGATCTTGCTCTTGGTCGCTCTTGACTAGCATATCATCGATGTAGACTTCCATTGTTCGACCTAGCAGATCGTCGAACATTCTAGTGACCAGTCGTTGGTAGGTCGCTCCTGCATTCCTTAAGCTAAATGGCATAACCTTGTAGCAAAAAATGCCTTGCTCTGTTGTGAAAGAGGTCTCTCTTGGTCGGGCCCGTATATTGGGATCTGGTTGTAGCCTGAGTATGCGTCCCTGAATGACAATAACTCGAAACCACATGTCTGATCGACTAACCTATCGATTCGTGGCAGTGGGAATGAATCTTTAGGACAAGCTTTGTTCAAGCTTGTGAAGTCAATGCAGACTCTTGTTTTCCCGTTTTTCTTTAAGACTGACACAATGTTGGCTAGCCAATCTGGCGTGTCGACTTCCTTGATGAACGCGACCTGTTTGAGTCTGTTGATCTCTTCATTTACTGCTTGGTGAAACTTAGGAGCGAGCCTCTTTGGTTTTTGCTTAACAGGACGATAATTTGGATTGACGCGCAGTTTATGACATGCAATTGATGGGTCTATTCCAGGCATATCGATATACGACCAAGCAAAAACATCTTTATTAGAAGAAAGAAATATTACAAAGTTGTTGTACTTATCTCCCTCTAATTCTGCACCTACATAGACATATCTCGGCTCGTCTTCTGTCCCTAAGTTCACACGTACTCCTGGATCAATGCTTCCGAGATTAAGCTGGGGGGAGCTTGTTTGCTCCTTCTGTAGTTGCTATTTAGTGGGTTCGGTCCATTCTTTCGATGGGCTCTTTGACTTGTTGTCGCCCTCTCGAGCTTCTGATGAGATCGGGCTCTTCCGTTTAGTGTTAGCATCCTTGGTTCCAGAGGTGGATGGCTTTGCAGGCGCCACAACTTCAAGAATTCCATGACATTTTTGTGCAGCGTTCTGGTTGCCTCGAAGTTCCATTATCCCATGAGGTCCAGGATAGCGGAAAACTTGATGATATGTGGATGGAACACCTCTCATGGCATGGATCCATTTTCGACCAAGTATCGCATTATACTTACTTGCGATGTTGAGGATGCTGAACTTGGCGGTCACAACGACCTTGTCTTCTTTTCGCCCTACAGTGACGGGCAACAGTATTTCACCCTTAGGATCTTCCCTTGAACTGTTGAAGCCTAGGATGGGGGTGAAATCGGGGTTGAGGACTGAATCAGGCAACCTCATGTCTTTGAAGGTTCTGTACATGAGTATGTTGCAGGATGCACCAGGGTCGATGAGTACCCTCTTGATGATGTAATCGGCTATTCTCAATTCGACGACAAGTGCGTCACTGTGAGGGGTAACGACCTTGTTGAGATCGTCCTCAGTAAAGGTAATGTCAGTCTCCTAGCGAGCCGGGATGTTGAAGCGAGCTGCTCGGCCAGTAATGGAGTAGACATGATGAAGATGCTCTACTCGTCTCTTCTTGTCTCTCGATACGGGTGTGGAGTTGGATTCACAAATCATGTAGACTACATGACTCTCTAACTCGCTGTCACTATCAATCTTGTTCGCGACCTTTTTGTTAAGTTGGTCGCGTAGGTCGCCTGTTGGACCTAAACGCTGGGAGAGGCTACGCCCTCTGCTGCGGACTGGACTTGTGGAGGCCGTTCTGGCCTTGCTGTGATGTCACCTTGGTGAATGCGGAGGCGTTGTGGATCCTTTTTTGGCTCGTTTGCCCATGGTATCCTCTTGCCTTCCGAGGATCCAATTGTTGAGCCTTTTTTCATCGGCCCAAGTCTGAAGAGCACGTTTCAAAACGTGACAGTCATCAGTTTGATGACACCGTACCTTGTGAACTTTGCAGTACGGTCGACCAGATGTGTCCTCCAACTGTGTGAAGGTAGGAATCTTGCACCAATGATTGTGCTTGATTCGCTCATAGATATAACCGGCTGGTCGTGTGAATCGGTGGTAATCTCGTTGCTCAGTAGGCAACGACTTTGCTTTGAACCTCTTGTTGTCAGATCGAGGTCGCTTAGTGGAGCCAGATTCCACGTTGGAGATGATATAATTCTTTTCCCTACCAGTTAGGGCTTCTTCGAGGTTGATGTAACTATCTACCTTAAGGTATAGCTCGTCTAGAGATGAAGGTCGCTTCATAGCTAGAGATTTGTGCAGGTCGGATCCCTGGATCAGACCGTGAGAGAATGCGATTGTTGCGAAGGTTTCATGTTTCTTTGCAAAATCTTGGATGGAATGTAGTTCAGATTTGAATCGAGCAAAGAAATTGCTCAATGATTCACCATCCCGCTGCTTGACTTTGAAGATGGAATCAATGGTGACAGGACGCTTCTTGTTATGAATATAGAAGATAACGAACTGTCTTTCGAGATCTGCAAACTAGCTGATGGATCCTGGCTTCAAACGGTGAAACCAATCGAGAGCAGGTCCGGTGAGGCTGGACTGGAACAGTAAACATAAGTGATCCTCTTTGATAAGAGGAAGGGATTTACGAAATCCTTTGATATGGTCGGTTGGATCTCCAACTCCTGCATATTGGTCGAATTTGGGGGCGTTGAGCTTGTTAGGCAATTCATGGTCGAGGATTTTCTTGGAGAAGGGAGACTCCTGAAATTGCTGAAGGGACTGGACAACAAGTTGTTCTGCGGTATGGCCTTTGCGAAGTTGTATGATGGCCTGAGAGGCTTTGAACTCTGCTAGTTGTTGGCTGAGTTCCTCGTACTTTCGATTGGCGTCATCAACAGCAACGACTCCATGTCCACCATTTGCTACTGGTGCTGGGTTGGTAGTTTGTGCAGCCTTTAACTGTGCGTTTTCTTCCTGAAGACGATTGATTTGGTCTTGCAGATCTTGGATGGTTAATTGATGGGTAGCCATTTGAATGAATGACTTTGAGTTGGGTGGGAGGGTTTGGGTTTTTCGATATAATCAAATTCCTTACAGTCGGCGCCAAATGTATTAACCTATTTCTAGATCAATGCATTTACTAGGTCAGGTCGCTAGCGGGCTTGACCAAATGGGGAGAGTTTGGATCGGGGTGGCTGCACCTCGTTGAGATTGAGATTGCCTACGTACTCTTAGTTCGTCGGGATTGAACTTAGAGATCAAGCCATCGTAGTTCTGTTTATATAGAAGGTGAAGAGGCGAAGATCATGGGATCCTGCAGATTCTCCGACATATTTATGATGATATGATATTCTCCAGCGATTGTGTAACGGTTGTAGTAATTGGACAACGGCTGGAGAGAGTATCTTGGGCGCCGAATTAGGGAACGTGCGTATTAGCAGACCGCTGTTGATTATGTAGTCGAGTTGTTGTGGTCGAGCTACTAGTAAGTTGAGATCATAGCGACCTGATGGATTAACGACTATGCCACGTGGCTGCTTTTTATTGGTTGGAGTATATAGTCCCCCTACAAGTTGCCCATATATTAATTGTAAAATTTACTTCATTCTATTGTTTGACCAACACCACATTTTGATTTAGAATGGATGTCCAAACTTATCAAATGAAATAGTAATATGCAGACTGTCGCAACTATTGTCTTTGCTTTATGGCTTTTGTGGAAAAGCTAGGAACAAGAAAATATTTACTCAATCAACAATTGGGAGAAAATTAAATTGGGAATTATTAAATGTGAATGATCAATTGCTTCTTCTTTCTTGTTTATTGAGTTGCTGATCACAGTCACCTTCATCACAAAACCCTTGGCAAACTTAGTAGCTACATGGCCTAACCCGCCAAGCCCCACTACGTACACCCAAATAGAAACAATCAGAGAAAACGTTGGTTACATTCTGACATAGGATTTGCCTATTTTATCAGAGAAAAAGTCCCCCAGTTTGACATTATTAGCTCCACACAAAGTACTTGAGTTCACTGATCTTATCGATCATCTGATATTTTATCAGTATTTTCACTCTGAAGGTGGTTTGGAATCTGACACTTTCTTCAATAGTAGGACTATATGTCACCATGTGTCTTTTAGGAACCAGAATAAGCTTAAAACATTTATTGTTATAATTTTTTTTACAGACTTCAGATCATATCTGGACTCTTATATTTGTCTTGCTGATAGAAGAATTGCCATAAAAAATCATTTGAGAGAATAAAACTCGATCAGTGTAAGCTAATGTATTTAGTGAAAGTCTAAAACACATGAATTGCATGAGATTATATAGCATAGGGCATTGGACATTAGTCTGCGAGGGGTTTTTCTAATGTAAAGGTTCGTTTTGTGTTTTCTAATTAATAAAATGTGTTTTCTCAGGTCTGGTAACAAAAAAAAAAAAAAAAAAAAAAAAAAAAAAAATTACTAATGGGAGTTCCAAATGAAGAGCAAATTGTTACATTTGCGTACTCTGTGCTTGATTAACCGTCCAAATAAACTTGCAGTGTGACTAATAGTATTGTCTTCAAAGTATATATACTGCGATACAAAATATTGTAATTTTATAAATAATTTAGTGTGGTTCCTCTTCTTCAAAACCTTATTTCTTCTCCTTTTCATGCAGGCAGAGACAAAGCACTTCTTCACACTTTGAAGCTTACAAACTCTACTCGATCCTTTTCTTCTCTAGCCACCCTCTATAACGAAGGAGACAACTTCAAAAGTGTAAGTTCTTAAAAAAAATTTATTATCAAGTTCATGCGTCACTATTATTATTCTAATTTTTTCTCTTTTTGTTGAAATTTTCTATGCTTTTTAAGGATGGAGGAAGACAAATCAACTCAAACTAAAAGGAAACTAGCTTAAAAAAAAATGCCTATTAGAAAGCGAAAATAGGGCTTCAAAAAAGCGCCAAAAATCACAAAGTGGAAGGTGGCCAAATACTGACTTGATATATTTAAATACGGATTTTATTTCATGTCTTAGTGTTAATATCGATAGCGTACTTTTAATTTTGTGTGTAGGGTTGTTTTATCTGACAACCGACCATAAAGTGATAATAGAAACACTATTCCAGATTTGAATAAGGAGTCTTCAATCGATAAAAATAATGATAGAAGGTAAGGAAATATTAATATCATGTTGAGTTTTTTTTGGTTTTTTTGTTTTTTTTTTTAATTTTAAAATGCATTTTTCTAACATTTATAGTATCGTTAATTTTTTTTCCCAACTCTTTCTAGGCTTCCATTACTAAGTAAATTTACATTGGCGCAACGCGGTAGGAGAGAAAGGGAACTATCATATGTTTGTCACCCTTTTTCTATGTGAGGTGAATGATGTAGTGTGCTCTTTTTGAATGAGGCATGGTGAATGTGCACTGGGGGGTGGGGGTTTCGACTCTTGATGAAAATAATACCATATAGAGTTGTACCTCTTTGTTTTTAGCTAAATAATTTTGTGCAAGGAATTATATCACTTGGTAGAATATGAGAGTTTACATGGAAAGTTAATGCAAGAAGGGGAAAATAGTTGTCGAATTATCCTCATAAGAAAATATGGAAGATGATATTCTGTTAGGTGCCATCGACTTAGCTCTACACAAAAACACTGGTACAAATTATATGCACAAAATAAAATTAAAAAAAAACAATCAAAATAATTAAAAAAAAAAAATGTACTCCCTCCGTCCCAAATTATAAGTATCTTTTGGAATATTTTACTTATTAAGGAAACATCATTTATTGTTTGTCTACTAACTCTATTTTCTAATTTACCCCTATTTAATACTAATTACAATGTCTAACTTTTCATTAGAATAAGAGCATTCCCAATAGTAAAAGGGTTTTAAAGGTGCCACATAGGAGAGAGAGAAAAAGTTTTAGCATAAAATTTATGTTAAAAATGATTAGCACTTTTAGAGTTACCAATGGTTGGTTTTAAAACAAGGGTTAAAATTTAAGGTTTCACTTTTCCCAAAAAATATAGTGTACATTGTGATGAAATCTAACTTTTAATTAATAAAATGGTCCTATGTGGCACTTTTAACTCCTTGGCAAATTTGCCAAGGAGATAAAAGTGTTTTGCTTGAAAAGTGTGTTAAAACCCACTATTGGCAAGAGTTTTTTACTAAAAGTTGCTAAAAGTGATTTAAAACCTATCATTGGGAATGCTCTAATTACTCTAATCTCAAAGCAAGGGTAGTATGGACAAATGAACTATTTAACTTAATTAATATGTGTTGAAAAGTCAAAAAGGACATATATTTTGGGACAATCTAAAATGGAATAAGGTACTTATAATTTGGGACAGAGGGAGTAGCTTTTATTTTTTAGAATTGCACAATTGATAGTATTTGCTAATTATTGTTTGGGCATGGTTGCACATGGACAAGCAAGCTATGAAACTAAACCGAGAGCACATCTTTTTTGGAGTTGGATGCAAACATGTAGGTTTGCATGAGCAATGAAGACGTACTGTTGTAATCTCTGTGCAGAACAAGTGTACTGGGTTAATGTAGATGGAAGCAATTGGTAGTGCTGAAGGTATGGAGCAACAAAGAGAGAGCAACAGTAAGGGATGACAAATGTGATGTTATAATGCATCTACATCATTCCCCATCTACAGTAAGAGGAAGCAATGTCAGAATGCATTTGTCTCTAATAGGTTCAATGCTCCTGAGTCCTGAACCTGCAGTCATTTCTCAGACGACAAACACAATCCAAAAGATTGCGATAAAAAAAAACACTCCCCATATCT